>WBNO01005932.1:569317-591576 GCA_013400575.1 Peucedramus taeniatus | reverse complement strand
TTATTATTACTATTATTTCCTCCCTTTCCTTTCTGGTAATTCCCCCAGCAGAGCTGGGTGCCAAGGGGAGGTGCTGGCGGGGGAGGGGGTGGCACCGGTGGCACCCAGGGACCGTCAGCCCTTCCCCTCCCTGGCAGAGGCTGGGTGTGAGCTGCAGCTCCGGCCGGGTCCGTCCCTGTCCCTGTCCCTGTCCCTGTCCCTGTCCCTGTCCCTGTCCCTGTCCCTGTCCCTGCACAGACACCTGGTGGGGGTTGCTTTGCCCAGGCTCCTCTGGGTGGGTGGGAAATGTTTCATTCCTTCTGCTTGTGCTGCCAGGGCGCGGCTGCCCCGGGGCTGGAGAAGATCCCCGAGCCCATCAAGGAGGCCACGGCGCAGTTTTATGGTGAGAGGGGAGCCAGGCTGGGCTGGGACACCCCAGCCACGGGCAGGGGAGGGCACTTCTCCAGGGATGGAGCTCCTGAGCCATCCTGAGTGTCTCCTCTCGTGATTGCCCTTGCCTGGGAATGTCTCGAGTGTCCTTTTCACAGCCAGATGGTTTAAGAAGAAGTCAGAGTCACTTTGCCTTCATTCTCAGAGTTGTTTATTTTCTCTTATCCATACCATGTTCTCCCTGCCCAGCCCAGATGCTCTCAGCAGGTCAGTCCAAGGCACTCTGCCCACCCCCTGGGCTGTGTTGTCTTTTTATACTATAAACTACACAGACATTATTTACAGTTAATTCCCAATACCCATCACCTATGTTAGACAGTGAAATTCTACCTTAAACCAATCACAAAATGCCACCATCACCAAGAAGATGGAGGCCATGAAGAAGAAGGAAGGAGGGCAGTGCATGCCCAGACTCCTCCATCCTGACCCCCCTGTACACTTCTTGACCCCCCTGTACACTTCTCATATGAATCTTAACATTCTATTTCTCTACTCAGTGATAAGCAACTCATTTTATTCTACTTTCCCTGGTTTGTAACTCCTCACATAAAGTTGGGAACTGTTTCCATGGCTCGAGGTGGAGGGCAGAGGGGTCTTGGGCTCCATTCCAAGCTCTCAGAGCCCCTGCCCGGGTCTCAGCCCATCCAAAGCCACAAGAGGGATGTCCTGGTTTCCCACAGTCTCCCACTGGGACAGTTTTCCATGCTGGGCATGGTTTGCCCATTTTGTGGCTCCTCCCAGGGGTGCAGCCAGGGCTGCTCTGTGCTGAGCTGCTGAGCCCAGGCTGAGCCAAACTCATGTGGTCCTAACATTGCCCTGAACAGAATTCCTTCACTCAGGATTTTATCCTGGCAAGCTGAAAAGGCAGGGAGAGCCCCAGAGATGGAAAATAATCCTTATCTATTCACTTCTCCTGTGTTTTGCTCATGTGGAATGTGTTAGGAATTGTTTACCTGAAGTGCTGAGCCTGGCTGGGCTCTGGTGTGAGTTGTGTTCAATCCCTGACCAATGGTCACAGGAACTGTGTGGGGACTCTGGAGTCATGAGTTTTCAATATTATTGTTTTAGCCTTCTGTAAGGATCCTTCTCTATTCTTTAGTACAGTTTAGTATCGTTTTCTTTAACATAATATAGTATCATAAAATAATAAAATAACCTTCTGATTACATAGAGTCATCTTCCCTGCCATGAAGGGTCAGGTTTTTTACAACAAACACCCTGAGCTCTGTGCTCTGCCTCCTGCTCTTCCCACACCAAACCCTTCCAGAGCCAGAGAGTGAAACATTTCCTGTGCATCAGCCCCTGCACTGAGGTCTGCAGGAGAAAATTAATCAAAAAAATAACAACTCCTTGCTCCTCTGAGGAGGAAAAAAAATTCCTTTCCTTTTTTTTCCTTTTTTTTTTTTTTTTGTTTGTTTTGAAAGGTTTTGAAAACACAAGATAAACAATACCACAGCAACAGTCCCACCAAGCTAAACAACCTGCAGCCACCCATCCTGCTCTGTGAATAACTGCTCAGTGCAGATGGTTGAGTCATGGCCTTGGGGACACATTTCTCTTTGGCTGTGAATGCCACTGCCAGGAAGGAAGAGCAGGGAGGGATGGCCACAGAGCCCCAGCATGGGGGGGCAATCCTTGTGGAACACCCAAAAAATGGGGTCCTGGATAGGGGTCAGGGTAGGGGAGAGAGGATTGTGGCTCTGGGGCTTTATTTTAATGCTGCAGCTGCTGCAGAGGCCAGAGGAGAGAGCCTGGCAGGGATGAGAGGGCTGGAGTCAGGGAAAGGCAGCCATGGTTTGCACCAAATAATGCAACTGGTCCACTTTGAGTCCTCAAAAATGAAAAAAAACCACATAAATAGTAGTCCATGTTGTAATAACTGTGCACAGGGGCTGATTTGGGTGCCCCCAAGGTCCCACAGCAGGAGGACCTTGAGCACACCCCTGGGAGGGATGGTGGGCATCTACCAGGGCATCTCTCACACCAAACCTCGTCCACAGGTCACCCTGCATCCCCTGGCACCTCCTTCCCTGAGGGCCAGGTGGACTCACTGCTCTCCATCATCTCCAGCCAGAGGGAACGATTCCGGGCCAAGAACCAGGAGCTGGAGGGGGTGAGGCTGCTGGGGAGGGGCTGCAGGGCCTCAGCCTGGGCTGCTGCTCTGCTGAGCTGCGGGCAACTCTGTGCCAAGCTCTGCTGGCAAAAGGAAAACACATCCTGCTGGGAGCAGGAGCAAAGCCTGCCCCAGCCCCTCCGTGCTGCTGCAGCTCCAGGACAGCTCCAAACCCCTGTGTCCCTGTTTCCCTCTGTCCCTCTGTCCCTCTGTCCCTCTGCCCCTGTGTCCCTCTGTCCCTCTGCCCGTGTGTCCCTCTGTCCCTGTGTCCCTGTGTCCCTCTGCCCCTCTGTCCCTGTGTCCCTGTGTCCCTCTGCCTGTGTCCCTGTGTTCCTCTGTCCCTCTCTCCCTCTGTCCCTCTCTCCCTGTGTCACTCTGTCCCTGTGCTCCTGGCACAGTGTTTGGGGGTGCCATGGAAAAAGCACGTAGAGAACACATTTTGGGGTAACAAATTGAAGTAGAGCTCCAAATAACCTTTTCTAGGCTGTCTGGTTGTGTCTGCACCTCCTGTGGGAGCCACATCCCATCCCAAAGCCCCCTCAGCCACCTTGGCTACCCCAGCCCTTCTCTGGCCACTGAAGAATGGGCTTCTTAATGAGTCAGGAGCCTCCTTCTGCCTCACCTGGGACAGTTTTAATTAGGGATTTGAACTCAATTTGAGCTCAGAGCCAGGGGGGTTGAATTCCTGGGGTTAAAGGGGCTGAACCCTGGCTGGATCCCCTGTCCCTCCCCACCCTGCAGGAGAACAGGATGCTGCAGCACACGGTGCACGCCCTGCAGAGCGAGCTGGACAACCTCAGAGCTGACAACATCAAGCTCTACGAGAAGATCAGGTTCCTGCAGAGCTACCCTGGCCGGGTGAGTGTCCAGCTGTCTGTCTGTCCATCCCTCCCCGGGCTGGGCTCACGTGGAAGGACAACCCCAGACACAGAAATTGCACATTTCCAATGGGCAGCTTGCATGGAAGCTGGAGCTCACTGGGGTGAGAAAGGTTCTCCCTGCCAGGAAGGCACTTTAGAACTGTGCTGAGGGGTCTTTGGCATCTTCAAAGCCAGAAGCCCAAAATTTCCTCCCTAATAGAGCTGCTACACCCCCTTTTAATGCTCACTGCTGGCAGTGTGGTGCTTTAGCAGGAAAGTGCCAGACCAGGCTGCCAGAGGTTAAACTGGGACCTCCTGCAATAAACCCCTGCAGCAGAGCCTGGAAAAGAATTCATCCTGTCCCACTTGTGCTCATTCCTGAGCTTCTGGAATCCAGCAGAGAGAGCTGCTCCCTGAGCAGCCAGAAGACAAAAGAGAAGCAGCCAGCCCAAAATCATCCCAGTGATGCCAGGAGAAGGCTGGGGAGGGGGGCCAGGCTCTGCTGCATCCTGCTCTGCCCGTGCTGTGTCCCTCCCTGGGGTTTGCAGGAGGCTCAGGCTCCTCCCTGGGAGATTTCCAGTGCCAGCATTCCCTGTCAGAGCCAGGCTCTCCTGAGCTCGGGCTTTCCTTAGAAATGCCACTCACAGAGGGGACACCCATTCCCTGCCACCCTTCCCCCTGGCTGCTGCCTTTCCCTGCTGCCTGCAGAGTTTGTTTTGCTGAGGGATATTTTAATAGCATTTGGTGGTGGGGAACTCCTGCAGCTCGAGGGACCTTATTTGGTTCCTTTCTTTATGTCCCCATGATGACGCCAGGTCGTCCCCTCTGACATTTTTTCCCCTTTCTCCTGTGGAATATCATCTCCATGTTTATCCTCTGCCACAAGGCAACCCCTGAATGCCATTGCCATGAGCTAAAGAGCAAAACCCTCCATGGCAGCAGCGCAGGATTGCATAATTCACCCCCTAATGGGGCATGTGACACGTTAAAAATACTCAGCAAAGATCAGTGCCCTGGCCAGCTCCTCACCCCTAAATGGGGCTCTGCCCTCATCACAGTGACCCCAGGGTCGGGTTGCAGTGTGTGAGGCCAGGCTTACTAAAGGTTTACACAGAGGTGTAACAACCAGCCATAGGACCAGGCAGGGCAACCCTCTGCAGGTAGGAACAGGTCCAGAAAGGCCTCGGGGAGTGTGAGCAGTGCAGAGCTGTGCTGGGACAGGGAATCAGCCCTGCAGCAAGGAGCCAGAGCCTGCAGCAGGCTGTGCCCAGGGCTGGTGGCAGCACGGGCTCTTCCCAGGCTGGATTTGGGCAGGAGTGATGTGGAATCTGCAGCTCCTGCAGAGGTGGAGGAAGGAGGAGCAGGGAGGCTGCACGAGCATCCTCGGGGCTTGAGGCTGTGTAAGGGGAACTTCTGTCCCAGGAGAAGAATAAAATCCATCCTGTCTGAACCCACCTGAATCTCTCCCTTCTTTCAGGGGTTTTCTTCATTTTCCTTGCCCTTTTCTCAGCTTATAACAGCTCTATGTTTGAGCAATGATTCCCTCCTCCTAAACCTGTCTCCCTCCTACCTGACCCAGCAGCAGAGGAATTCAGGGTGGGATTTGCAGTAGCCCAGGTGAGCTCTGTGAGGATGACACAGGTGACAATTATTTCATGGAAAGGGCCCAAAACACTGAGACAAACCAACCCAAAATCATTCCACAATTCTGTGAAGAAAGGACTTTGTCCAGCAGCTCCTGTTGTGCTTCTCCTTTCCGAAGGGGACGGATGCTGTGGATCAGCTCTGGGCTGTGCTGCTCCATCCTTTGGGGGTGTTTTCTTCCAAATGGGGAGCTCAGGGTTCTGTCCTTGTGCTGGCTGTCCCTGCTGGCTCTCACGTGCCTTTGCTCCCCCAGGGCAGCAGCAGGGATGACACAGAGCAGCGTTACTCCTCCCAGTACGAGGAACGCCTGGACCCCTTCTCCTCCTTCAGCAGGAAGGTATGAAAGGCTCCCCTGCCCCCTCCCTCTGCACCAGCCCCTCTTTCATGGCCAGATGAAATCCAGGGAGCTCTGAGAGAATGAAACACACTCAAATGTCCTTTGCTTTAATAAACAAAAAATAAATTAAAGTCACTGTGCCCAGGTGATGGCTGGGGGCAAATGGGACCATCCTGGGGCACTCAGCTCCTTCCATGTTTTGCAAACCCCAAATTAACCCTCTGAGCCTCAAAATCCTGTATGGTTTCCCTGTAGGAACGCCAGAGGAAGTACCTGAGCCTCAGTCCCTGGGATAAAGCCACGCTGAGCATGGTGAGTGGCTGCTGTGCAGCACTGCTGGGAGCTGAGGGGTTTTCAGCCCCTGTAGGGGAATGGGGCTCTGGGGCAGTGGGAAGGACCCATCCTGCTGTCCTGGGCAGGCTGCAGAGCACTCTGGGCCATGCTGGAATTTGGGCTAGGAGCAGTCCCTGTCCTCCCTTGCTGCCCAGGGCAGTGGTGGCATCACCATCCCCAGAGGTATTTCAAGGACATGGATGTGGCTCTTGGGGACGTGGTTTGGTTCTGGGCTTGGCAGTGCTGGGGGAATGGTTGGACTCGAGGATCTTTGAGGTCTTTTCCAACCTGTACAATTCTGATTCTACTCTATGATTCCAAGCACCTCTCCTCTGGTTTGTAACGTGGTGTGGGGCTCAGGGCTGCACCCCTGACAAAGCCTCCTGCATTGGAGACCCCCCCAGAGACCCCCAGCACCCCACACATGTGGGGAGAAGGAGTGTGAGGGGCTGCAGAGAGTCCAACACTCCAGGGAAGGTTTCTGCCTCTCAGAGCACACATTGGCTTCTCATTGCATTCTCCTTAAAAATCCCTTCCCAAGCCCTGATCCTTCCTGCTCTGGCTCTTCCTTCCAAAAGAGCACCAGGGGAAGTCCTGGGGAAGCTGAGGTGTCTGCAGCAGCAGAGGGTTCTTGCCTGAGCCACAGAGGGGACTGCTGCCACTGCAAGCTTGGGCTGCCATCTCTCAGGGTATAACTTTCTGAGCTAAAAATGGGGTTATTGAGGAAATCTGACTTATACTGGAATTTGTGGCATTAGCAGCAGGCTCAGGATGGGGTTTTGGCTGAGTTAACCCCCGGCTCTCCAGCACAAGGGAGGTGAACATTGGGCTGCAGAGAACACAGAGATATCCTGTAATAAAGGCAGAGCTGTCATTTGCATAAAAACCAAGCAAATGCCAACATGAATATGGATTGTGTGGCGTGCTAGCACCACGGAGAATTAATGAAAGGCATTCACAAAAAAAAAACTGACTTAGGGGAGTTATTCCTTGGGAATATTTAAGAACATAATCTTGTTTGTTACAGCAGCCTCCGCCGTGGCCGTGAATAGCAAAGATGATTCCAGCCAGGAATGGGTTTGGTGGGAGATCTGTGGGTTTTAATGCCAGCTTTGGAAAGCCTGCCTGGTGTTTGGGGAATGTGCTTCTGTCCATAATGAGTCCCTGGGTTACAGCAGGAATAAAGAGTGGCTATGAAGGAAGGCAGGACCTGTCCTGTGCAAGCCACTCCTCTGCTGCTCCTGATTTTCGTGCTTTTCAAGGGGTGGGCATGAAGGTTTTCCCACTGGGATCTTGGTGTGATGCCAAAGGGGCTCAGGCATCATCAGGGTCTGGCTGTGGTTCAGTGGCCTCTCCAAAATGAGGGATAGAGGGTAACTCATCCTGACCCCACAGGTTTGCAGCCCCCAGTGAGCTTGGACAGCCCCGTGGGGTGGCACAGGCTCTGCAAGGGTGGAGAGCAAAGCTTTTGGGACAGAGCTTGCAGAGCCAGAGCAAGGGAACACCAGGGCCCAGCTCTGGGAACACCACATAGCTCCAGTGCCCTGCTCAGGAGGCGACGAGGGGATGCTGCAAATCACAAAGTTGTTTGAGCTCACAAATTAAAAATGTGCAAAGCTTAATTACTGCCAGGGCTTCTCTGCAGAGCAGGCACCGAGGCAGGGCTGGCACAGCAGGAGCAGGGAGAGCTGGGCTAAAGCAACTCAGAATAAAGCCCCAGAAGGGTTTTCAGTGGGGGAAAGCCCACACTTGGCAGCCCTGAATCCCCCTTGGTTTAGACAAATTTGGGCTGAGGCCGTAGGCACTTGTGCAGCCACTTTGAAGGAGCATCACTGCTTGAGGTGGGCACAGGTGGGTGGCAAACACCCCCTCACTGCATGTTTGTGCAGGATCTGGCAGGAGCAGGCTCCCAGTCCTGGCCAGGATCTCTCCAGGCCTCTTTGAGGAGAGCTGGTTTCCAGTGGCCCCCATTAAAAAGGGATTTTTCCTTCTGCTCTCCACAGGGGAGGCTCATCCTGTCCAACAAGACCGCTCGGACCGTGGCCTTCTTCTACACCCTGCTCCTGCACTGCCTCGTCTTCCTGGTGAGGGGGTGGCCCACAGGGGGTGGGCACTGAGATAAAACATCCTGTCCCCCCCTGCAGGGGGACTTTGGGCTGGTTTAAGGTGTTGTGCCCAGCCAGAGCGTTGCACCTGCTGTGCCAGTGGCTCTGCAGGCACGGCAGGGGGGGACACGGGCATGCCAAGGGGACATCCCTTCACAGGGGGGAAATCCCACCCTGGTGGGCACAGCCTGGCCCAAGGGCAGGAGCTGGGAGCTGTCTGTGTGTTCATGTCATTCCTGGGATCAGCCATGGGACTGTGGTGCCATGCAGGGAGCTCACACAGAATTTGGTGTGTTCCCAAGGAAGCCTCTGCTTAGTGGGGAGCAAAATTTTGGTTAATTATTATTAATGTAATACCATAGGTGATTTTAGGAATAAAATACATGTCCCTGAGCCAACACTACCTGATTGTACACCATGGATCCTGTTCCTGGGTGCATCCTTAACCTCCAGCTCAGTGGAGTTCATTTGCTGCCTCTCCAGGGATGAACTCTGGCTCTCCCCATGTTCCTGACATCCTGTGGCTCCATTTTTCTTTAGTTTTCAAGTTTTCCCATTAAGGTTGAAAGTAGAGAAGCAGAGGTTTGGGAGGAATGGAGGCTTCAGCCAGCCCAAATCTCCTGGGAGTTTGTCATGGTGCAAACTCCTCCTGTATCCTTGCACAGTTTCTGGGAGTTTATTTGTCATTTCAGGGAGGAAAAAAATGCCAAACAAATCATCAATAATTAAACGAGGAAACGAGATGAAAGCCAAATCAGAACAATATTTCTGTCCTGCTCTCAAAGTTATTTTGGTGAGGAAAGGAGCAAAGGAAATAAAAAGTTAAACATCATTAAACTTTAAAGCTCTAACCTAAAAAAAAAGAAAAAAAAAAAAAAGGAAAATTCATAAATATTACATGGCTGGAATGATCTTACATCATCTAGACACAAAAGAGCCTGAAATCCAGCACCCAGCTCTGCCTGGCTGGGGATGAGCTGTGTGAGCCACAGGGGACTGGAGGAAACCCCTGCTCCTCCATCCCCACAGTGGGAGTGACAACTCTGCCACTGCTCCTGGGAGACTCCAATTAACCCAGACTGGGATTTGCTGGTGGGTGTTCGTGTGGTTAGGGTGATTCCCTGGTGATAACAGCTTACAAATCCCCAAGGCTTGTACCAATCAGTCAGGGATGGGAGGGCTTCTCCCTCTTCCCAAACCCCAGCAGTGCCTCCTGCCCACTCAGACCTCGGCTCTGCAATGGGAACACGGAGGCATGAAGGTAAAAAGGAGCCAAGCCAAGCACTGACCTTCCTTGAGCCTGTTCCAAAAATACATCTCCATCCATGTGCAGCCCTGAGCCTTATCCCAAACCACCACAGCCACAGCAGCACTGTCCCAGTAAAAATAACCCACTGGCAAAGGTCATCTTGACCATCCTGAGGGCAACCCCTGCAGCACACCGGGGTTCCCCATGCTGGTGATCACAGAGTCACAGTTTGGGTGGGAAGGGACCTTAAAAATCCTCCAGTCTCACCCCCTGCCAGGGCAGGGACACCTTCCACTGTCCCAAACCCCATCCAACCTGGCCCTGGACACTCCCAGGGGTCCAGGGGCAGCTTCTCTGAACAACCTCTGCCAGGGCCTCCCCACCCTTCCAGGGAAGAATTTCTTCCTGATATCAAGTCTAAACCTGCTCTGTATCAGTGTGAAGCCATTCCTTTGTCCTGTAAGAATTTCTTCCTGATATCAAGTCTAAACCTGCTCTGTATCAGTGTGAAGCCATTCCTTGGCCCTGTCACTCCATGCCCACGTCACAAGTCCCTGTCAGGATGGGATGGCAGGGCCAGGCTGGCACAGCAGTGGCACAGAGTGCAGTGGGGAGGGGCTGGGATGGAGGTGGGAGCAGAGCTGATCCCATTGCTTCCCTTGCAGGTGCTCTACAAAACCGCCTGGAGCGAGAGCGTGGGCCGGGACTGCAGCGCCTTCTGCGCTAAGAAGTGAGTGAGGACAGGCTGGGCCAGCCCGGCCTCAGGGCCTGTTTGGTGGGCAGGGCTTGCAGATTTTTGGGGCACCCCAGTGCTGGAAACAAGGCCAGTTAGTTGGGCTTTAAACCCAATGAGGGAACGGGGAGAAAAAGCTCAGGGAGCAGAGCTTGTGCTGGGTTGGGTGTTCCCAAAGCCTTTTCTGCAGGCAGTCCTTGCCCAGGGAGAATCCTGATAAAGGTTTATGATAAAGCTTTAAAAACGTGATCCTGGAGACCTGGGGGGTGTCAGACCCGTGCCATGACTCCAGTTCCCTGCTGGCCATGGCTGGAGCAGAGCACGGTGCTTATCCTGGAGGAATGACCCCTTGGAATGGGTGCTGGGCTGGCAGAGCAGCTCGGGGCTGGCTGCAGGTTAACGTGGCTCTGTCCTCTCCCCAGGTATGCTGATCACCTCCACGAGTTCCACAAGAACGGGGACGTGGCTGGCATGTGGCAGTGACAGCTGGACCCCGCCCCTCCAGGCCGGCTGCTTGCTGTGGCTTTGCTTTCTGCTTTGTAGGATGAAATCAATGATCCCCCCCAATCCCACCCCTGAAATGAAAAGCCTCAGCTAAGGGAGAATCATTTCCCAGCCCTGGAAGGGCTGCAGCAGTTCCCATGCTTTCCTGATGTCTCAGAGAGCTCAGTCCTTACCAAAACTCATGGAAAATGCAAGATCAGAGTTACCCCTCCTCCCAGATCCACACCTCTCTCCATCCCCTTTGGCATCCAGTGCAGCACTGGGTGGGCTAAATCCAGCCAGAAATGGGGAGGAAAAGCAACCTCCTGAACTTGCATTTTCAGGTGTTGTGCTATGTGAGAATTCCTGGTTTGCTCCAGCTCTGGGGATCTCCTGTCCATGCTGCTGGGCACTGGCAGATGCCCTTCTTGACCTGGAGCCCTCAGTTTGGGAAGAGTTAGGAATAGTCAGGATTAAAGGGCATGAAGGGAGGTGCTGCTGGTCAGGCCTGACCTCACAGGGATGCTCCAGACTCTCCATGCTGAGATGTTTCTGCCTCTTAGGAAACCACAAGTCAAATCAAGCAATTGCTGGTGATTGGGTTTGCTGGGTGATGAACACTGGGCTGCTAATTTGGGTTGATTTGGGGAGACAGAGGTGAGAGGAGATGCTCCAATTAAAAAGAGCAGGTCCCAGGAACCCCCCTCCCTGCTGTGACCACATGGTGAGGGAAGGTATCAGCTTGTTAACGTGGTCCTCAATTAAAATTCCCCTCTGTAGACAGGAGAATAGCTTTGCTCCCAATTAATATTTCATTGCAGCCTCACATGCAGTGCCATTCCCGTTGCTGGGGAGCCAGGGCCTCTAACAGAGTGTGCAGCCAGGGAAAGGCCTCACATCTGCCAGGGCAGCCAGGGCTCATTTATAGGAGCTGTGGCCAATGGCAAAATGTAAAATACTCATCAATTGAAGGGAGGAATAAACCCTGAGGGACCAACCTGCACCTGTCCTGCTCAGCACAGGGAAAACCGAGCCCAAATGGGAGGGAAGCAGTGAGGGGGTGATGCTGCCATGGCTGGGGCCCTCTGCAAAAACAAATCAGCTTCAGATCTGGGGGAGATGAGCTTTGGCTGCCTGAAATCAGTAGATGGGAAACACGATCCAGGGAAGGGTGGGCTGCTTTTTGAGGCTTTGTTAGGAAGGTTAAAATTGCTTTTTTTAGCAGCTGTATGTGGTGTCTTGGAATTGCAAAACTTCTGCAGCTATTCACACTTGTACTCCTCATAAATGACTTAAAATAGATGTCGAGTTCTGTTGGACAAGTGATAAAATAAACTTAGCCATGCATTGACTGGCTGGCTTTTGTGCTCTGTTTCCTTTTTTATTTTTTTGGACTTTTGATATTAAACAACTGAGAAATGTCCTGCTCGAGTCCAAGGGCAGAGTGTGCAGCTAATTTTAGAAACCCATTACAGCAGCTACAGGCAGTGATGTCTCGCAGCGCCGGGGAGGGCAGGACCTCTGTCCCCATGTGCTGGAGCCAGCGTCCCAGCTGCCATCAACACCAGCATCCCACGGGCCTGAGAAAGCCTCTGGGGATGGAGGGACCACAGGAACTGAGCCCAGGCAGCTCCAGCCCCTGAGATATTCTGGATATCCCCACGTGGCTCTTGGCACAGCCACTCCAGCTGAACGGTGTTGATTTGCCTGGCTGATTTTGGTGAGCTGCTCACGATCCCCCTCTTCCTCAGCCTCCTTTTTCCCGGCTTTTCCAGCCCTGGGAGACCCCAGCAGCCCCAGCCTGGCAGAGCTGGGCTGCTTTAGGCACAGCTTCCTTAGTGCAAGGGGGTCTGGGGAGGGCCAGGAGCTGTTCCCCCCACCATGAGGGGCCTCTGTGCCAGAGGTTTTCCAGCCCTCCAGGATACCTGGGTCTTGCCAGTCCCCTGGAGCTGCTGAATCTTGTCCCTCGGGCAGAGCTGTCACCTCCTTCCATCCAAAATAAAAATGACAAGCTCACTGATTTGTCCCAGAATCCCTCCTGGGGAGGGCAGGTGTCAGATGTGGGTTGTTGTTTTCTCTCCTCATCTCCCAGTCTTGCAGCTTCCAGCAGCTCCCACTGCCATGGCATGGCCCTGCCTTGTCCAGCCCACCTCAGCTGGCTCACCCCATTCCTGGTGACCTTGCAGCAGCCCAGGGGTGTCCCCAGAGCCACTCCCAAGAGTCCAGCTCTGGCTGCCAAGCCCTGTGTCCTGAGGCAGGGAAAGCCTGAGCTGGGGAGGGCTCTCAGGTCACTGCCCAGAGCCTCAGCCAAGTTTTCAGAGCTGCTTCCCAGAGCCGTGCTGGAGGTGCTGGGCTCCAGGGAATCCCAGTGATTCTGGGCAGAGCAGAGTGTGCTGGGTCAGGGGATGTTCCTGCTTAGGACAAAACAAAACCCTGCAGTTCTGGTGCCTCGGGAGATGCCCTGCATGTGAGGGGTGTCCTGGAGGGGCCAGGCACAGGGGGGTGGCTCCTCCAGCCCCCAACACCTCCTGGCACCCCCAGCCAAGCTTGGAAGCACTGGCAGTGCTGTGTCCAAACCCCTTTTCTAGGAAAATGGCACTGTGCATCAATTAAAGCAAGCAAGAGCCCCAGCTTTGGGCAAGAGCTCCAAACCAGCTCACCCTGTGCAGGGTTTGCCTGGAGGGGAGCAGCAGCAGCCCTGTCCTGGTTGTCCTGGCACGTGGGATTTAGGACACAGCCAGTTCCTCATTCCCAACTGATCCAGCTCTGGGGTGTCACTGGCTGTGCTGGGTTTTGGGGACACACTGAATTCTCCTTACAGCCACCTACAGAGCCCCAGCCCTGAGCCCCAGCACCCCCCAAACCCCATTTTCAGCCAGGGTCAGGGGGCAGCCCCAAAGCACCCCACAGTCTGTCCCTCTCTTGGAGGCAGGGGGAGAAAATGGGAATGGATTTTTTTACTAATTTGATTTGAAAACCCCTTTTATTCCTGAGTGATTCAAAAGAAAAGGATTTCAGCGACCCCTTGCTCTCCCTTGCTGTTTTAAATTTAATTATGGGAAACAATTTTAATTAGTATCGACAGATATTCAGGAAAATAATTATGGGCAAACCTGTGTTTCTTATATCTGTTTAACCTGCGAATCTCCCAGCCCATCTCAGAGACCCAGGCTGAATTTCGGGGGTTTATCTGCTAATAAAAGGCTCCTGGGGAAGCTGGGCTGGCTAACGAGATAACAGGCTGCTCACATCTGGGTCACAAGTTCAGTTTTTGCCGTGGGCAAAGGAGACAAGAGAGAAATCACTGCCAGGATGTGGCCAATCTGTTGTGATGGGGGGCTGCAGGGCTGAGGGGGCTGATCCCCCTCCAGCCCCGCGGATTCAGGATGCTGGATGCCCTGGCAGCTCCAGGAGGAGCAGAGCAAACTGCAGCAGCAATTATCACAGCGCTACAAAAGCCAATAATGCCATTTCCTCGAGGTTTCCCGTCCCTGCTGTGGCACAGGAAGGCACCGGGTCTGGGCTGGGAAGGGAGATCGATGGCTCCGAGCAGGGCTGCAGGATGGCAGCGAGACTCCAGCGGCAGGAAAGGAGCTCCAGCACAAACACGGGCAGGGGCAGCCGGGTCATCCCAGCTCAGGGTACCCAGGGAGGATAAACAGGGTCACCACGTGGACACAGCCCCTGCAGGGAAAAGGGGATGAGATCGAAGCAGATAAAGGCATGGGCACAGAGAATGTTGGGGGAAAAGGTGATACATAAAGGGTTTGGGTATCTGCAGCAGGAACCCGGCCAGGCCACAGGTACTCATTTCTGGAAATGTGGCTCTAATTGTCCACTGCAAGCAGGCAGGGAAATGGTGGTTGCCTTTAAATCACAGCTGAACATCTGTCTTGTAGACATGCTCCAGTTCAGGCAGGAATTGTCATCCAAGGGTGAACACCACTGCAACCATCGTCCCTCTCATTCCTTCCCTGGCACACGAGCAGACAGAGCTGCTGGGTTTGATGGGCTGCTTTAAAGAGGCCAGCAGGGTTTGGATGCTGGGCAGTCCCTTGGCCAGGGTGCTTTTCCTGATGCTGGTCCCGTGGGAGAGGGGACAGCAGCCAGCAGAGGGATGCTGTGGGAACCACAGCGGGGTTATCCCAGCCATGGGCTGACCCCATCCCCTGCTGCAGCAGAGCTGGGCACCTCTGCCACGAGCTCTGATAACCAGTGAGCCCCCTAACCCCGCTAATAGCCACCCCTGAGTGGGATTCTGGGCAAAATCCCACTCTCCAGCAGGCGAAAGAGGCTGGTAATAAGTGTTTTATTGCTTCCTGTTGTGTGAGACATCTGACGGCAGGCCGGGCCGAAAGCTGCTGCAGCAGATGGAGAGCCCCCCTCGCTCCCTCCCCTGCTCTTGTTTACAGAGTCTCCCTGGAGATGCTCCGCGCAGGCTTTTCCAGCTCCCAGGGAAGGCAGGCATCTTCCCCTCGCTCCCCCCGCCCCAAAATCCTGTTCCCGTCGAGGCAGGGAAACCCAAATGAGGCACACGAGGTGCAAAAGCTGTGCTGGCACCGGGAATGCTGAAGGGACCCTCTGTAGGGCCAGCGGCCGCTGCCAGGGGGTCACCACAACCCCCGCCCTTCATGGGAGAATGGCTGGGAGGGTGTGCGGGCACCCCAGAGCCCCCAGGCAGCACCACAGCCCTGGACCAGCCTCCTGTGACGTCTCGGTGCCCAGAATAACCATCCCCAGGGCAGCCAAAACCAGCCCCGGAGGCAGCGGGGGCGGAGGGAACCCGCGGGGCTTTGGCCACAAGCCCCGGCTCCGGGGCAGGCAGGGCCGGGCTGGCAGCACCGGGGGCTGAGCATCCCGCTGGGACCCCCAGGGAGGCGATGCCGGTGGGATTTGGGAGGTGAGGAGCTGTCTGATGTACCCCAGCAGCAATCCAGCTTTGGGATTCACCCTCGGCACACCCCGCCCCAAATCCTTGCCCCGAACACCCAGCTGGGCTTTGCAGGTGCCCGTGGCTATGGAAAGCGCTGGTCCGGGCTGAGCTGTGCCTGCCCCAGGGGAGGCAGGGAGGGAAGGTGATCCTGCCGCTTCCAGCTGCAGCAGGATCGGGAAGGGCCCCCCGAGGGTCTCCTGGGAAAGGAAGGGCTCTGCAGGAAATAATCCCTTTTTTTTTTTTAATAGCCTCTTGGTGGTTTTGGAGGGAGAAGGGTCTTGCAGTGGGATTGTCAATGCACTTCCATTTTTCAGGACACAGATTTCAGACAACAGCATTGTAGATGTTTATTGGCAGAAATGCATTTAATTACAGTTGCTTTTGATGCCATAAAATTTGACCATTTATTCATCGATGAAATACCTATGAATAGAGCCACCCTTTAAAGGAACCCATATCAGTGCACTCTGCCCATATCATGAATGAGTGAGTCCTTTAGTAATGAACTCCTTGCTGAAATAGGAAAGATCTATATTACAGATGTTTAGCACGGAGGAGGGCTCTGGGCTGGACCTGCACAAATGATCCCACTGGTGTTCCCTAAAGCCTTCACTTTTGGACAACAGGGAATATGGAATGCAACATCCTCTCAGCCCCCTGTCTAGCCAGGTAAAGGCTCCTTGCCTTAAAAGAACTGGCATTGGGAAATAATCCCTCCCCTCTGCAGCCTGATCCCATGGCTTGGGATCTCAAACCCAGGGATTGGGTTTGGGATTGGGGTGGGAGCAGGCAAGGCATTGCCATTCCCCTGCAGAGAAAAAGCCCCTCAGGGCCCCGCTGATGGAGGGGGCTCTAACACCTCCCCCGAGCAGATGCTGCAGGTCCCAAGTGCCTGGGGGCAGGATGGCTCCTGGCCTGTCCTGTCCCTGCTGTCCCCCTCCTCTGGAGTGACACAATCTGCCCTCCCTGGCCACCTCCCAGTGCCCTGGCACAGAACTGGGATTTTCCAGGGCTTTTTCCCAGTTCCCCTCCACACACCAGCCCCTGCAGCCTCACAGGGTTATGGAATTTCCCTGGCTGCTGCTCTGGGCCACGTGGCTTCATTTTGGGAACTTCTTTGGGGGCACTTTGCCCACCAGCCCTGCTCCTCACACACACCTTGCCCAGCTCCCCACAGGCTGCTGCAAAGATGGAAGCTTTCCAAGCCAAGGGAAGGTTGGGATTTTGGAGCTGCTAACATTTTTAAGAGCTGCTCTGAGTCCAGGCAACGATGGTTTTTCCTTTAATATTTAATGCTTTTTTTTCCTTTTTTTCTTTTTTTTTTTATTGAACACACGTGCAAGGGAGCATTCAGAGCTGCTGCAGGGAGCTGGGCACTGCAGGAGCACCATGGCCAGCCTGACCCAGCAGCGTGGGGCTGCTTCAAAGCCAAGGTTGCCAGAAGGGCATTTTCCAGCCTGTAGGAAAAGCAAAACCCTGGAAAACTGCAATGAAAAAGCCACTTGGACCAGCACAGCAAGAAATGCTGGGGAGAGGATCCTGCACAGCAAAGATCAGCCCTTTGCCAGCAGGAGCAGCACAGTTTTCCCCAAGGTTTCCAGGTGCAAGGAGCTGCTGTGTCTGGAGTGTTTGCACGTGGGAAAGGTGAAAGCCCTTTTTTCTGTGTCTGAAATCTCCAGGGGTTTGGCTCCTGCTGGCTGGAGGCTGCAGAGGGACAATGGGATCCTGGAGCAGCAGCATCGAGGGAGTCACAGCTCTGTGATACCCAGGAAGAGCAAGGGGAAGGATGCAGGGCACAGCCCCAGGGATGTGGTCCTGAGGTCCCCAGCTCCATCATGCTGGCTGTGGGTCAGGACAGGAGCAGGAGTCCCAGGCTGTCCCCAGGCCACCAAACAGGAGGTGACTGAAGGGTGATACTCCTGGAAACCCCCCCTGGGCAGGGCAGCACAGCCAGGGAGGAGGTGTGGGGAGGTTTTTGAAGCCTTTTTCTCCTTGTTCTCTGCAGGCAGAACAAAGCCTCTGACACATTTCTCAAGCACAGCCCCAGCAGAGCAGAGCAGCACAAAGAAAAGGGATATTTAAGAGACAACCCACAAGCAGCTGAGAACCTCTGACCTCTGCCTGCAGAAACAGGAGGTGGTTGGGAAGAGAAGGTGCAGAAGGTGCCTGTCCCCCTGGCAGTGACACAGAGCTGGTCACCCCAGCAGGGCCAGCACAGCCATGGGCAGCAGAGCCCTGGGGACAGAGGAGGCAGGAGACGACACGCTGTGGTTTGGGGGTTTTTTTTGCTAAAGTTTCAGTTCTGCAGCCCCAGTTCACATCCTCTCAGCACAAGGAATGGGGTGGGAGTGGCCGCCCCGACACGGGGCCCTGCCCCTGCTCAGGGCGCTGCCCGCTCCGCACCTGAGCCCTGCCCGCTGGAGCACAGCGGCAGCATCGCCCTCTCGCCCTGATTTTCTCAAGATTTACAAGCCTTCTGCATTCTTTACACAGAACTTTCTCACGCACTTCATGTAAATAACTTATTGGTGTTGTATAAAAAAACTTATTGTTTGTCCTTCCTTTATAAGGAACGAGCAACCTGATGGACTGTTGGGTTGCCCAGTGACATTGAGGAGGTGGCACTGTCACCCTCCAATGACACTGGCATTTCAGAAAGATATATATATGGAGTCAAATATTTTAATAAAAAGTTTTTTAGTTTGCTTTGACCAGAACTGCTCCGTGTCCTTCTTGTGCTGCCCCAGGGTGGCGTCGCCTTTCATTTGCATCAGCAGGAGGAGGGAGAGCAGCAGCAGCAGCAGCTCCAGGCTCCGGGGGCTTCCCCCCTGGGAAGGAAGGAGGTGTTCTCAGAGGTGGTGCTGCTGTTTGGACCAGAACTGCTCCGGTACAGGGATGAGACTATTGGGGATGGTCCTGTGCAAGGGTAGGAGTTGGACTCGATGTGGGTCCCTCCCAACTCAGCTTCTTCTGGTATTTTGTAGCAGGAAAAAAAAAATCGAATTACAGGACAACACGGGGTCAGTTGAGAAAGTTGGGATGCACCCATGTCCCTTCAGACATGCTCCCAGGAGACACAAACAGACCCTGCTGGTGCAGATCCCTGGCATTCCAAGGGGCCCAGTGAGCTCCAGCCCAGCAGCATGCAGCAGGAGAGACTTGTCCTTCTTGGAGGCACCAAGATCAGGCAGAACAAACCACGGTAAGATGGGAAATGTTGAATTGTGTCTGCTGATACAGAGCTGAACGCCCCCTTTTTGCATCTAATTCTCTCCCAGCACCATCAGGGATGCAGAAGGATCAAACCCTGAACCCTTTTTCCACCTGACAGTGAGACTGCACTCCCTCCCCACTCATCAGCCCCAAATTTCACTCCCTCCCTGAGTCAGACAGAGAGAGGGCAATGAGCACAGCCCTGAACAGATGTTTGAAGCACAGAAGAGCTGTCATGTGGTGAGGGACAGGCTGTGTGCACACAGAAAGGATGTGGGGTGAACTGTTGATGCTGGGAGCTGGCTGACCACTCTCCTGCCTCAGCTGGTGCTCTCCACATCCATCCAAACTCCTCTGGTTACCCCACAGAAAGATGAGGATGGGTTTTGGTGCTGGTTTTGCATCCCTTTCTGTTTGTACATGCTCTCCCAGGGAATTTCAGCTGGTCTGGCTTTGTTCTGGTCTGTGGCTGGGCTTGTCCATCTCTGAGGTCATCCTGGGAGAGCATCACTCAACCAGGGCTGCACAAACACCCCAGGGAAGAAGAAGCTCAGGTCACAGAGGAAATATCAAACACAGTTTTGTGTAGAAAGGAAAGGGCTTTGCTCCCTCTCAAAGGTAAATCCTGAGTTGCAGGGAGAGGAGGAGAAGGGAATTTGCACATTAAGGTCTTCCCATCAGTGAAGGCTCCTCCAGCCCCGTGGCTGGGCTGTCACTGCCTGTTTGCCTTCTCCAACACACCAAAGCACATTTTAAAACAATTTCTCCTCCCCAAATAAATACAAACCCGAGCCACCATTTCTCCAGGTTTCCTCTCTTTTCCCCTTTCATCCCTGTGACATCTTCCTCCAATAAATCCTCCCCTTCCATCCCATTAGGGACTGCTCCTGGACAATTTGCAGCTGTGACAGCCCGGGAATGCCTGGGGCCTGTCTGCCTGCCTGGCAGCTCCCACACACACCACGGAATGCGTTCATGGCTGGGCTGCCCCGGGCTCCTAACTCCCCTTCCCAGGCTTTTCCCGGGATGCTCACAAACCCCTTGACCTCCTCTCTCCCCCACGCTTTTGTGGCCTCGCAGCACGGGGGTTTTGCTGGATAATCAGCCCCAGCACGGCTGTCCCCGCTGCCCGGATCCCCCCAGCAGCCCCGGGACGCGGTGAGGATGGATCCGGAGCTCCCGGCTCGGGTGCCGGATGCCTCCGGGCACAGGATTTCAAGGGCACATCAAGCCTGATGCTGCCAGCAGCCCTCCCCAGCCTGGCTGAGCCACTCGCTTGATTCCTTCCAGCTTTTTTTTTTATTTATTTATTTTTTTTAAGGCAGCTAATCGCTCCGAGGGAGTCCCGGAGTAATGAGAATTGGCAGGAGCAGGCAGATATTAGGTTTATTCACCACCAGTTTTAAATCATTTAGCACAGCAGAAAGGCCGTGGTTCTACAAGCAACGTGTTCTGCTTTGCTCCTGTCGTGGGTCCTGTTAAAAGGGTTTAGGGGTGAGTGGGAACTGGGGGGTCCATGGGGGCTCTGCTCTGCGTCTGAGGGGCTGGCACAGGGATGAGCAGGGCCAAAAAATGGGGACAGTTTGAGCCAAAGCTCATCCCCATCCTCAGGAGCTCCCACCAGCTGCAGATTGGGACTCGTGAAGGATTTTTGTCCCGTTGAAGGCAGCCTGTGGCTTTGGTTTAAAAATAAAGCCCTAAAAAGGCAATTTGGGGAGCTGGCCTGGGGATGCTCTGCACAGCAGAACGGGTTCCTTGGGGATTGCTGAGAAAAGTCGCAGGAGAAGTTAAACTTTCACCCTGCCAATTATTGTAAATCTCTCTGGTCAAGGCCCAGACCTAAAATTAGCCCACAGAGCCCTTTTAGAGGTTGGGATTTTTCACTTGATTTTTTCCAAGCGACCGACCAGCAGCGGAGCAAACCATGCCCTTCCACACTCAGAGCTCTGAGTGTTTTAACTTGCAGCCCCCGTGTTTGATGGAAGCAAGGCCAGGCATCCCAGCCTGGTTTTACACATCCTGAAACAAGCAGCATCCCATGCAGGGAAGGCAGGAGAGAGCCTGTGATGTAGCAAAGCCTTTGCAATCACAAAGCATTTGTTTTGGTCCATGAAAGAAACCCCAGCATCCCAGCCCTTCCCTGGGCTCCTGGTTTTGCTCTGAGTGATAAAATCTAGGAGTTGGTAAAATCTGGGATGCTGGGCTTTTTGCTGCCTGCATGGGAGCAGCCACATCCTCTGCCTTTCCCTTTAGGGTGGTCTGGGTGGTCCCAGAGCAGGCAGGGCTCAGCAGCAGCTCCGTGCAGCTCCCAGCCCTGCTGCCAATCGATAGCGAGTGCAATGAAAACCTTAATGAAATTCCAGCCTGAGAGACTATTGATTGTGTGTTTTCTTTAAAAATGGATATGAATGGGAGAGAGGCTTTTCAGAGGAGGAGGCAGGGGAAGGGGGGGGAGTGGAAACACGTTGTCAGCTGCTGTGGGAGGTGGGTGAAGGTGGGTGGCCCAGGGTCACCTGCACTGAGCAGTGGGAGCCAGCCTCTCTGTGAGCATCCATTCACCCCCAGAATGCCCCTGGGAAGGGAATCATAGAATGCCAGAAACATTTAATGGTTTGGGTTGGAAGGAAACTTAAAGCTCATCTCATTCCAGCCCGTGCCATGGGCAGGGACACCTTCTGCCAGACCAGGTCACTCCAAGCCCTGCCCAACCTGGCCTTGAAACTGTGACCAGCCAGAAGCAGGAGGGTGAGAATCCACCCAAAATCATCACAAACCCAGCCATAATGGAGAAAGTCAAGAGTCCCTGTCCCAAATGTGCCTCCTCAGCAGTGCTTTTGCACTGTCCACCTTGGCCCATGCTCCATGCTGCTGCCACAAACACACCTAAAAAGAGAAATATTTAGGAAGCTGCTGCTTTGGGGGAAGAAAAAGCTAATGATCCATCATTCTGCACCATCCTTACAACAAATCTCCTTCTTCTCACCCAAACCAGCCTCTCCCAAGAATACACCTGTCAGGGTAACAGCATGGTGAGGAAGCATAATAAATAAATATTAATAATAACAATGATTACAAAACCCACCCTTTTCCACCTCTTATATAACCAGCGTTGTCTTAATCCTACAGGTGCTTCACAAAAGTAAAAAGGATTTGTTCCTCCTGCAAATCCTTTTTTTTTTTCTTTTTTTTTCTTTTTTTTTATGGTGACTCATCTGCCTGTGGACACGCCATGGGGAGGCTGGGGGGCTGTGCAGGGTCCCAGAGGCACTGTGACCCCCAACTCCATCCCTTAAACCTCTCTGGGCTTCAGTCCCCCTGTCCTGGGGCTTGGTCCATCCTGACCCCCCCTGTCCTGGGGTTCAGTCTGTCCTGAATCCCCTGGCAGGGAAAGTGCTCTGAGATGTGCCCCAAAATGCATCAGCAGGATGACAGAGGCAGGCACTGGGTCCGGACCCCAAAGCTCCTCCTGGAGCCACTCCAGTCACACCCCCCTGCCTGGTGCCCCCCGGGAATGTGGGGGGGGGAATCACCCCAATCCCCTCTCCTGGGCACTGCAAGGACAAATGCTGGGGGACAGATGGGGTGAGGAAAGGCTGCAGCCCCTCTTCAGAGGATGGGGGTGCCCTGCCAGGATTTGTGGATCCTGAAGATCTCGGGGACCTGAAGACTTTGGCACCTTGAAAATTGAGGGCGCTGCCCAAGGATTTGCGGTGCCCCCGGGAGGGCTGGGGAGCCCGTCCGAGGACTAAGGTCTCTTCTTGAAGATTTGGGGTGTCCCCTGTTATTTGGGGCTCTCTCGCAGCCACGCCCCCCACAGCAGCCGGCGG
>WBNO01005932.1:529921-568846 GCA_013400575.1 Peucedramus taeniatus | reverse complement strand
GGGGCTCCTCCGGGGGATGGGGGCTGCTCCGGGGGATGGGGGCTGCTCCGGGGGATGGGGGCTGCCACGGGGATGGGGCGCCGCAGCCACGGCTTGGGCTCCTCTGGGGATGGGGGTGTTCCCCTGGGATGGGGGTCTGCACCCACGGCTTGGGCTGCTCCGGCCCCGGGGGCTGCCCCAGGGGATGGGGGTGTTCCCCCGGCCATGGGGGGCTGCAGCCATGGGTTGGTTTCCCCGGTGTTTGGGGGTGGCAGCCCCGGAGGGGGGGCACAGCAACACGCAGCCCCCCGCGTGGATGCTCCCCTATTTTCGGTCGGTGTTGTCCGCCTGGGTTGGTGTGAGGGGTGCAGGCTGCTCCGGAGGGGTCGCAGGGCCCCCCCCGAGGGCTCAGCAGCCCCGGTACCTCCCGTCCCCGCCGGCCCCGGGGCAGCTGCGGCTCCCGAGCTTCCCCAGCCCTGCTCTGCTGAGCCTGGGCAGCACCGCGGGAAGGCCCTTGGCAGGCTCGGGGGACTTTCTGCCTGGCCCTTCTGCTTCTTTCTGGTTTTGGTGAATCAGGCTGGAGCCCTGCTGGACTGTGGCTTGGGGGAGGTGAGGTGTGCCTGGGGATATTGCTCTGGCTCCAGGGATTGACAGCCTAAACCTTTGCCTTCCAGGTCCCTCCCTCCGAGTCGGTCTGGTACTTCCTTCCAGTGTGGAAATTGATCGGCTGAAGTTATGCATTTGACCTGCAAGAGCCACGCTGCCGGTGCCTCGGGGATCTTGTGAACTGGAAGGGAAAGGAGGTAAAAATCTCCCTGTGCCCCCAGCACCCTGCCCAAACCCCCCGCGGGCCCTGCTCCTGTGGCTTTGAGGGGATGAGGAGCAGCTGGGGGAGCTCAGCCTGGAGGAAAGGAGGTTTAAGAGGGACCTTGTCTCTTCTACAATTGCCTGAAAGGAAGCTGTAGCCAGGTACAGCTGACTAGACAAGAGGAAATGGCCTCAAGTTATGCCAGGGGAGGTTTAGTTGGATATTAGGAAAAATCTCTTTGATGAAAGGCTGCCTAGGGCTGTGGTGGAGTCACCACTCCTGGAGGATTTAACAGAGGTGCAGATGTGGCACTTGGGGACATGGGTTAGTGGTGGCCTGGGCAGTGCTGGGGGAATGGTTGGACTGGGTGATCTTGCATGTCTTTTCCAAACTAAACGATTCTATGATTACTCAGAACTCCCCTCCATGAGGATTTTTGGTTTGGTTTGTTGGGAGAGCAGAAAAGGACCATGGACTTCTGGGGATGCCTTTCTAAATAGGAATGATGCTCCTAAACCACATAGGCTGTTCTGAAATGCTCAGCCCCCTTCCCTGGGGGGAGGGCACATTTGTGCAGATAGGTGGGTGTGTGCTGCCAGGAGATCTGCTCAGATGGGATGGCAAGTGCCCTTGGACCTTCCCTCTGTGTCCTTCAGTGGTATTTCCCAGTGTCTCACCATCACTGTAACACGGCAGAGGAGCCAGGGCTACCACTGAGTGTTTCCTTTAAAAAGCTGCATAATCCTCTCTGCTCCAGCTTGAGGAGCACACAGGTTTGCCTGCCCTGCCTGGTGTCTCACCCAGCTCAGTGACCAGACCCCTGTGCCATCGAGGAGGGTGACTCAGCCCTGGTCCCCATCCCTGTCTGGTCAAGGCTTTGGGGTTAAAATCACCTTCTTCCTCCAGTGTGAGCTCCTCAGTTGGTTCAGGGCTGCAGTGGCTGCTTGACTGCAGGGCCACCTCTTCTGGCTGATCCCCTGGGCCATCAGGTCTGTCCCCTCTTCTCCAGGACTGTGAGCACCCTCATGGCAGTGTGGTCTTGTCCAGCCTCCTCTTGTCCTTCCTCCTTGGAGGCAGAACACCCCTCTCTTCAAGATGAGGATGTTGCTGGCTGATGCCTTTCCTCTTCCCCCTCTTCCTCCCAGCAGAAGCAGAGAAACCAGATGATGGTTGCACATCTGCTGGCCCTGCTGACTCAGGCTGGCTGGGATGCCCCAGGGCACTGCTTCCAGCCCCGAGGTTCCTGCATCATTCTCCTCCTGCCTCTGGGTGCCCTCACTTGACCTCAGCTGCTTTCCCTGCCCGTGGATGCCAGTGAGGTGCTGGGACAGGGGTTGGGGCCTTGTCCCTGCCTCAGTGATCCCCTTCCTTGTGCAGGCAGAGGGAACCTGGGGGCCCTGCCCCCAGATGTGCTCCCACAAATTGAATCCCAGCTGGCTCCATCACAGTGGAGAGGAAGAGAGAAAGGGAAAACTGCATCCCACACCTGATTTTTTGCTAAAAGGAAAACCAGAAGGGCTTGGAGAATCTGCTTGCTCCCATGCAGGGTCTGGGTTTGGGATGAAACTCGACTGGAGCCCCAAATCCATCCACACCCACAGGTAGGAGGACAGGAGAGGGACCCAGTGTGCATCCACCCCAGGGTCCCACTGGGAAGATGTTTGTGCCCTGCTCCACTGGGTCCTGGCAGCATTTGGACCCTGGGGCAGGAGAGGGGCTGCAGTGGCATCCCAGAACCCTGGCAAGAGGGATGGCAAAGCTGGACACAGCCTGTGAATCCCTCTGGTGTGGTCATGGCCGTGCTGGGTACAAAGCTCTGCCTGCCCAGGAGCATCCCTGCACAGTGAAGAGAAGAAGGATATTTGAGGTTGGATCTCCAGCCAGGGTTGGCAGCTGTAACAGGGTGTTTTGGCATCATCTGGTTAAGGGGGGGGGTTCAAAGCCCACTGGAATTTTTATTTTGCTTAATACACCACTTAAGCAATTAGCAGTGATTGTAGCAGTCCTGGGTGAGGCGCTGGGCAGAATTGAATTTCCCCAGCTCAGATACCATTAGGCAGCAGTTTAAGGCTGTTTGCAGGCGGGTATGAGACAGTGATGCGTGTGGGGAATTAGATCTGCAACGTAAAAAAAAACAGAATAAGAAAATTTCCTACAGAACTGTGTAACTTTATCTCGTGTTTATGATGTGCTGTAATTGAAAAACAATCTTAGGGGTTTCTCTGCCCTGATGGTGGGGGATCCCCAGTGATGACTGTGCTGTATCCATCAGGATTTGCTTTGCTGAGCATCCACTCAGCTCCCTCCCCAAAAACCCCCAAAGAGCTCCTCCATGGCACAGCAATCCCCAGGGCAAGAGTAATCTCTTTTAAAGAGCTTGCACTTGCTTTGGAAAGTGCAGCTGGGTTGATGTTGCAGAGCTTTTTCTTTAAATCCCAGAATTTGGGGTGTATCCAGGGGAGGGGGCTGAGCAGATGAATCTCCTGCTGTTTGGAATTCCTGAGTGCAGGAAGGGTCTGCCCACAGGTAGCAGGTCAGTGGTTAATGTGTAACAGGTGTGCAGGACACTGCACCCACAGCACACCAGCCTGGAGGGGGATGGATGGATGGATGGATGTGCAAATAGTTTTCCAAGGATGGGAAGGCCAGAGGAGGAGGAGGAGGGTTTTGTTGTGGGCTGAGGGGCGGAAGGAAATCGAGGCTTAGCGAGGGAAATATGAGATTGCTTGGTTGGGGACAGGGCTTCTGCTGCTCCTCGGGGGAGGTTCTGCTATTGTGGTGGTTAAAAATAGACTTTGGACTGGGTAGTTTTCTGTGGGAAGCTCTCTGGCTGGAGACAGGCACGTGAGGTGGCATCCAAGTGAGGGGGAATGGACAACAGCCTCTGACCTCCTTCACCTAAAGCTCTGGGGTTTTCATTTTTTTTCCCCAATATCTCTTCCTTTGGGGCATTGAGGGGGTGTCTCTGCTTTATTCCCAGACACAGCACAAAGCCTCCAAGCCCCAAGCTGCATTCATGATGCCCAGATGCACCAAAGCTTTTCTGGTCATTGTCACTGCACCCAGGGGATCCTGTCCCCATGGCTGAGGTGTCCCCCTGGTCCCACAGCACCAGCAGGTACCCAGCAGGTTGAGTGGCTTGGGTGATGCTCCAGCCCTGTGCAGGGGCTGGCAGAGTGGCTCCCTGCAAGCTGGATGGAATTACTCAGGGAAAAGATTATCTAAGATCCAGTGGATCTTATCTATGAACTTGTCTTTATTTTCCAGCAGCTGTCAGCACAGGGGGTACAACATCCACTGCGGGGGATTTTGGAGGGGAGGGAGAGGAACAACCCTGTGGGGTGGTCAGAGTAGTGGGAAATGGACTCTCGTGGGCCCATCTGCTCATTTTCAGGAGCATTGGTTCCTGTGGGGCTGGAATGAGGATATCACACAGGGCTGTGGGGACACCCTTATGTGCAAGAGGAGGAAAGGTTCATTTCTTGCCCATTTTCTCTTTTGAAGATGTGCTTCATCAGCACCTCCACCCCAAAACCTTGTCCTCACCACCCAGCACTACTGGGTGCTTTGGGGCATCCTTTTTGAGAGCTGGGCCGGCCAGTGGGACCCCTCACTGGGCAGCAGAAAAAGGCACAAGGAGCCTTTTCACTCCAGAAAAATGTTTTCTAATCTGCAGGTGACAGGTGGACCCTGAAGTGCCTCTGGGCAGGGATTTAAAACATGCTCCTGCTGAGGGATTGGTTCAAGGCAGGTGGTTTGACTATAAAATTTGAGGCCAAAATGCTGTTCAATGAATATTTTAGTGGGATGGCCAGTAAATGAGAGGAACAAGAAATGTTTCCATTTATTTCTATCTGGTTCAGACAGGCAGTCTGATTTAAGATCACAATAGTATAAATAGTACATGGAGTACTGAGGATGGAGAGCAATCAGCTTCTCCCACGCCAGGGCTGTGGTCAAGGGTCCAGGGGGGTGTCAAAGCAGAAGGTGGCTTCTCTGAGAAGGTTTTCTCTTCCTCAGCTCAGCCTCTGGGTGCTGTTAAAGCTCTGGTAGGTCTGGAGGGCTGGGAAGGGTCCTCGAGGTGACAAAGGGAGGAGGTCACTTGGTCACATGCTTCAGGTCTCAGCTGTGGAATGGGGGGAGATCAGCTGGAGCATCCCTCATGCTTGCACAGTAGGAGCAGGGATGGTGGCCCCGCTTCTCTCCTGCCATCAGTCCGAGCCTGCTCGCTCTGCCCCGCTGTCCCCTTCCCCAGGACAAGCTTTTGGGGTGGAGGTGCTGATGGGACACATCCTGAAAAGAGAAATCAGGCAAGAAGTGAACCTTGCTGTCCCGTGCGGCCGGGACAGGCAGCGCTCCAGGCTGCCCCGGGAGCTGCCCCGTGTGTCGGGAGCTGCTGCCAGCAGCATCAGCTCGGGGGGGCCGGGGCTATCGCCTTGCCCTGCGCCCTGCTCGTGACTCGGGGATCTCCTCTGGCACGGCATGCTGAGGTCAGGCGCTTTTCTGGGGGAGCAGGTGCCTGGGTTTCCTCATGTCATTCCCGCGGGATTGGGATGGCCAGCTGGGGCTTTGAGTGGCATCGATCTTGCTGGAAACCGAGCAGCCTTGCAGGACTGGGACAGCCGGGGCTGGGCTGGGATCTTCCCCAGGAGCCAGGCTTTGACTCCTGCGCTGGCTTTTCCTTTCCTTTGCTCTCTGGCGTGGCTCCCGCAGTTTCCCCGCACAGCTGAGGATGGATGGATGGATGGATGGATGGATGGATGGATGGATGGATGGATGGATGGATGGATGGATGGATGGATGGATGGAGTGATCCACCTTGCTGCTCACAACCTCCAGCAGATTATGCTTTTCCCTGCTCAGTTTCGGATCACTTTGTCCCAGCCTGGCTGCGCTGAGCTGGGCGGAAGGGAAACATCTCTTTATTAGGGTTGTTTCCTTAAATAAAGCCATCAGAGCCAGCCGTGCTGGGCAGGCTGTGCTGGCCATCCCATGACCGGGTTTGCGCATTCGGGTTATTAACACCTCATTAGATGCTGGTTCCTCCCCACGCCTCTGGTTCAGCAAATCCCAGTGGCTTTGTTGTTGCTCCCTGACTCCTGCTTCACCGGGGAGTTGTTTTTTTATGGTCTCCTGCGCTTCTGCTGACAGTTTAAATTTCATTTCTTCTTGAGGTCAGTAGCTTTACTTAGGCTTTCAGAGTATTCTATGTGTCCGTCCCCCCCCCCCCTCCCCAGAGCAGGGGATGCCTCAGCACACCTTGGTGGGAGAGATGTCCCAAATCACTGCCAGCAGCTGGCTCTCACCTGTCATCCCAGCCTGGGTTTCCATTTGGCAAACCCCAGAAATTCTTTATTTTTATCTTCTCTTCTTAAGTTTTGACTCAGTTTCCCAAACGACAGAGGCAGCAGGCACAGCTCTGTCCTGGGAGGAGTTTGGGGACTCATGCAGGTGGGTTAGGAGCCTGTTAGGAGCCTGATGCCGTGGTTGCCACTTCATGGCTTCTTCATGACAATAAAGCACCCCATCTTATATATTTATTTTTCTGTCCTCTTGTGTCACCCAGGCCAGGGACTCAAGGCTGTGCCCCCTGAGCCACTTCTGGAGTGGATAGATGGCACTTCCAAAGGGATCTGGCTCCTTAGAAAGGTGCCTGGAGTGTGCTGCAGCCCTCAGGAAGCTGGGCTGTCAGGGGATGGCCCTTTCCAAAAAGAAGCATTGCAGATTTGCTGCTTATTTTCATCAAGAGCTTATTTTCGTCTCCGCTTCCACCGCTCTGCCCGGGGATGCTGTCTGTGGCATGATAAGTTATTTCAAGAAGTGGGGCAGAGCTGTTGGTATGGAGGGGAGTGCAGGCATCCAGATTAAAGGTAAATCTACTCAGATAATTGGGAGCTGCTTCCTGCAGAAATCAGGTGAATCAGGGGCGGGGATGGCTCTGCAGTCCCAGGGGCTGCCCTTAAACCACCCCACTCCAGGCTGTGCTGGGATCCTGGCTGGGGCTCCTGGCTGTGCTCGGGGCAGGGGGGTTGGATATGTGGCACAGGGTTAGTAATCCCCGCCTCCTCAGACCTGCCAGATGTCTCTCCTCTAGGCTTCATTTTTATAAATTGGCCTTTTAAAGTCTGTCATCCCCATGCAGATGAAAGGAAGATGCTGTGATGCCTCTGCGTGCGCGTCTCCGAGCCTGAGCCCGGCTGCCATGCCTGGATCTCCTTGAGGCTTTTTGTTTGGGGCTTTATCTTTTTTGAAGTGCCTTTTTTTCCTTCTTCTTTTTTTTGCCCTTAACCTCTCAGAGTCTGTTAGCTTGGCATCCCTTGTTTCAAACAGGCAGGCCCTGAGCACCAGTCCCTCCTGGAGAGAGGGATGGAGAACTGTGTTTTCCCCCAAATTCATGGGAGGAAAACCAGCAAAGCCCCAGGGCTCAACACCCCAGGCAGATGCAAATAAACCCATCACCAAGGGGCTTTCTCTTCCCCCCTACAAGCCCCTTCCTGCTCTTTTCCCCTTGCACCCTTTCCCTCTCCCTTGCTCTTGCTGTCACTGCTTGGATTGGCAGCAGGAGACTCCTTTTCATCTCCCTTTTCTCCCTGAGCCCAAATACTCCTGGCCCGTGGCTTGGTGCCAGGGCAGCTCCCGGGCCATGGCAGAGCTGGGGTTGTGAATTTTCAATTCAAAGGGCAGAGTCTTTAAATCCTCTGCTTGGTGATGGATGGATAATTAGGAATTTCATTTGCTGGGCGGGTAACAAACGGCTTTGCATTTTCTGCTGCTTTGCTGATGTCTCTTGGGGAAATTCAGAGGCTGCTCCTAAACTGCAGGGATGGGTTTTTTCCCAGCTGGCATGGCTCCCTGCTCAGGTCTCCGGGAAAGCCCTGTGATGCTGGGGAGAGCTTTGCCAGGGATTTCTGCAGGAGCTGGAGCTCTGCTGGTGTTGTGGGATGTGAGGAGCCAGTGCAGGCCCGTGTGTAGCCTGTCCTCAGTGCCTCCTTGGCACAGCTGGGGCACTGAGCAGCATCCCTGCCTTAAAGGTTGGGAAATGCCACATGTATCATGCTTCCGTTGGGATTTTATTGCCTGTGTGGGTTTCTCCATGTTCGGGGGGCTTGAGATTTCCTGGGATGCTCCCAGAGAACTCATCTCCGTAGGGATGTGCTGACAACCAGCTCCTGGCCACAGCTGCAGCTCTGAATCCCAGCCTTCAGGGCTCAGTCCTGGCTGGGCTCTGGGGACTGACATGGCTGGGGTCTGGAGGATGAGGAGCAGGTTATGCCAGTCCCCAGTGCTGCCCCAGTCCCGTGGCTTGTGCCGTTCATCCGAGCAGTAATTAATTACCGGCCGTGTAAGCTGCTGGCGGGACACGGCACGTGATTTATTAGCAGGAGTAATCCCTCGCCAGCAAAAGAGCTGCTCTGTGAATGGAGAGCAGCAAAATCCAGGGAAAGAGCTGCTCTGTGAATGGAGAGTAGCAAAACCCGGGGGAACTGTCCCACCCTTCCAGAACTGGATCCCACAGGCACAATCCCTGCCTGGAGCAGGGCAGCCACAGGCACCCAGTGTTTGAGGCAGCTGAGGTGGATTTGCCAAATTGCTGGAGGAAGGAAGGGTGTCTGGACACAGGGACCAGGTGTTTGGGGTCATGGGCTCAGTAGTGCCCCAGCCAAGGCCCACCAGCACAGCAGCCATGAGCAGTTTTGGCACTGAGAGGTGAATCTCTGCTGGGGTCTCCTGGGGAGGCTGGTCATGCTGCCCAGAGCCAGGGAGAGATTTGGGAAGTGCAGCATGAGCACCAAGCTGGACTGTGCCCTGCCAGTCTCACAGCCACTGGGGGAAGGACCAGTGTGGAGGCTGGGCAAAGTGGTGCTTCTCCCAAGGGCTCGCAGGTCTGGTCTGCAGCTCCCATCAACTTCTGGTGTTTTCCTGGGTCTGGCTTCTGTTCCTTTTCCCCCTGTAGCCCACTTACTCCAGGCCTCTGCTGAGGACCTGTCCTGGGTCATCTGTCAGCTGATGTTCAGCAGGGAGGGCGAAATCCCAAAATTGATGTGGCAAAGGATGAGGGCAGAGGTAGAAACTGAAGAGAAAGAGAAGGATCAGCTGCTGGGTGCAGAGGGGAGGGTGCTGCCCTGGGTGGATCCTTCCAGGACTCCCAGTGCTCCCTCCCCCTATGGCGAGCTGTGCCATGGCCAGGCAGACACAGAGTGAGAGGAATCCTGCAGGCAAATGCCCCCGGGCTCCTTCACACGGGGACTCCTTAGTGGTTTCATGAGAAATCAATAATGCTTTTGCATGGTCATAATCGTAAAATAAGTACAATTTATGGCTGCTGCCGGGGCCAAGATTTTTTCCTAGTGGATGAGGTGGAGAGAGAGCGACACACAGACACTTTCCCACAGCATTTTCCCTTGCACTGGAACTGCAAATCTGCTGATCAGATCATCACAGCAAGGGGTGACCTCCATTTTGGGGGTCAGGGTTGTTTGCCATGTCCATGTCCCCATTTGGGGGTGCAGGGTGGATTGACCATGTCCCTGTTTGAGGGGAGACAGGGCAGGTTGTCCATGTCCCTGTTTTTGGGGGGCAGGGTGGGTTGACCATGTCCCTGTTTTTGGGGGACAGACTGGGTTGTCAGTGTCCTTGTTTTTGGGGGACAGGCTGGGTTGTCAGTGTCCCTGTTTTTGGGGGACAGGCTGGGTTGTCCATGTCCCTGTTTGAGGGGAGAGAGGGTGGGTTGTCAGTGTCCCTGTTTTTGGGGGACAGGCTGGGTTGCCCGTGTCCCTGTTTTTGGGGGACAGGCTGGGTTGCCCGTGTCCCTGTTTCTGGGGGACAGGCTGGGTTGCCCATGTCCCTGTTTTTGGTGGACAGGCTGGGTTGCCCATGTCCCTGTTTCTGGGGGAGAGAGGCTGGGTTGTCCATGTCCCTGTTTGAGGGGAGAGAGGGTGGGTTGTCAGTGTCCCTGTTTTTGGGGGACAGGCTGGGTTGTCCATGTCCCTGTTTGAGGGGGACAGGCTGGGTTGCTCGTGTCCCTGTTTCTGGGGGAGAGAGGGTGGGTTGTCCATGTCCCTGTTTTTGGGGGACAGGCTGTGTTGCCCGTGTCCCTGTTTCTGGAGGACAGGCTGGGTTGCCCGTGTCCCTGTTTTTGGGGGACAGGCTGGGTTGCCCGTGTCCGTGGCACACTCAGCCGTGTCCTTGCCCCGCAGCCCGCCGGCAGGTGGAATGGGGCAGCCATGAACGGCGATGCCCTGTGCCAGGAGCCCTCCTCCCCGCTCCCCGACTGGAGGGAGTTCTGCAAGCTGCACGCCCAGGCAGCCGCCGTGGACTTCGCCCAGAAGTTCTGCCAGTTCCTGAAGGAGAACCCCCACTACGACACCCCCGGTGCAGAGACCTCCTTCTCCCACCATTTCACCGCCAACTTCCTGGACATCTTCAGCCTGGAGGTCAGCCGGGTGTTCGTGTCTGACTCGCCCACCAAGTACAACATCGTGCCCTTCGTGGGGCTGCAGAACTGCCACGTCCCCTACGGGCGGGAGGTCACCCCCAGGAAGGAGGAGACGTCCACGGAGTCTCTGGACAGCATGGACGCCCCGCTGGGCGCCAGCCGCTACCTGACCCCAGCCCAGCAGGTGCAGGCTCACAAGGTCTCCTCCTACGGGCAGTCCCGCAGCTCGGAGGACGTCTCCATCCACGCTGCTGCCAAGCCCAAGTTCAAGAAAGGCTTCTCCCTGAGGAACATGAGCCTGTGCGTGGTGGATGGCATGAAGGAGATGTGGCACCGCAAATCCTCCCCGGAGCCGGGCGCCGAGGCTGCTCTGGGCGGCCGCAGAGCCGAGAGGGAGCCGTGGCCAGCGGGGGGCAAGGAGCCTGGGGACCCCCGGGAGAAATGGACACACAAGCTGCGCCTGTCCAAGGTGCCCTCGTCCAAGGTGGAGCTGGTGGACATCCAGAGGGAGGGCACGCTGCGCTACATGGTGGCCGATGACACGAACTGTGTGGGGAGCTCGCAGTGGCAGAAGTGCCGCCTCCTGCTCCGGAAAGCGGTGAAGGTGGAAGGAGAGAGGTTCCTCCTGGAGTTTTATGTCCCTCCAAAGGTAAGTCCTGGCTTTTGTCCATTGTTGTTTTTATGAGAAGTTCAAGCAGCAGTTGGGGTTTGCTTTTGGGGCTTTTTTTGTTTCCACTGCTGAGCTGGGCTGAAGTCCAGCTCTGGTCCAGAGGGAGATCTAGTGCTGTGTGGCTGAGGTGCAAATGGAGGGGAAAATGTACTTGAAACCCATCCAACCTGCAGCCAAAATGAACCTTGCACTCTTGGTGTTGGTCTGTGCCTCTCACCTTTTGAGAAAATATAAAACATGAGTTTAAATTCAAGTGCATCTCTCTGGAGAGCAGCTCGGCATGGGTACTGATGGTGGGCATTGCTCTAGGCTGGACTGGGGGCTTCCCCAGCCCAGGAATGGGGTCTGGCTGGAAGGAAACAACCCCATGTCCATGGTGCCCACTAGGGAGCCTATGGGAGAGCTGGAGACGTGACAGGACAGGGGGGAATGGCTTTCAATTTGAAAGAGAGTAGGGATAGGTGGGACATTGGGAAGAAATTGTTCCCTGTGAGAGTGGTGAAGCCCTGGCACAGGTTGCCCAGACAAGCTGTGGCTGCCCCATTCCTGGAAGTGTCCAAGGCCATGTTGGACAAGGCTTGGAGCAACCTGGGATAGTGGAGGTTGTCCCTGCCCATGGCAAGGTCAGAAAATTATTCCTTCCAACCCAACCCATTCTGTGGATGGAGGATCTGATGAAGCCTGGAGTGTCAGCTGCACCAAAGAGAAAATAAACTTGGGTTAAAATGGAACAACTGCTGCTCTTAAAACATTTAAGAGAGAGCTCATAGAGGGATTCCTTTTTTAGTGTATCTTGATTTGCCTCTAAAAATCAATTCTGAAATTATTTTATGGCAACTTTTATGAACATTGTCTGCTCTTCTGTTATAATCACACCCCACTTTGGTTTACAGCTTTCTCCTCTCATCCCATCTTGCTTTCCATCTGGCAAATGTAAAAGTGGCACCAGTCTGGCACAGCTGGAAGAAAACTGCTTTTTGCTTCAGCAGCCTACAGCTTTGTTTTTACATAGACCCTACAAAAACTATGGCCATGTCTTTAAACCTTTCAAGGGAAGGACCCTCCTGGAGAGGAGGGGATTGGAATGAGATGATCTTTAAGACCCCTTCCAACCCAAACCATCCTGTGATTCTAAGACCCTTGTCTAGCTCAGGGGTGAATTATCACCTTGTTTCCTTTCCTTTCCAAGCAGCTGCCGCTTCCTTTCTGACCTTCTCCTGTGCAAACACCAAGATGGAAAAATTCCCCAGGGATGGGCAGAGCCTTGCACGGCTGAGACGTGTCTGCAGGCAGCACTGGGGCTCTGGGGCTGGCAGAAACGAAACATCCTGCAAGGGAAAAAGCAGTTTCTGTTCTGTCTTGGATTTATTTATTTTTATTTCCCAATAAAAATGGGAACTGAGCCCGTTATTGGTAACTTGCAGCCTGGAGCTCCTTGCTGGCCTCATCCCACCCACTGCATCCAAGGCACCAGGAGCAGGTTTTGGTGACTAAATCTCATCTCTGCTTCCTGCAGCTGCAGTGCTCCAAATCCCAGAGCCCTGGAGGGGACCAGCCCCGGAGAGCAGCTCCACGAGCTCCTTTGTGGGGATTTGTTATAATTAAAACAAATATCTGGGGAATTTGTTGCTCAGCAAACACTTGGAGTGGGAGGCACCAGGTCTTGCCTCCCCACCGAGGCTCTGGCGGGTGCCAGAGGCCCTGGGGGAAATTCATTTTTCTTGATTTTAATGTAATTAAAATTCCCTGCATGGCTGAGGCTGCTGTGTTGTAGCAGCTTGGTTGAAATGCTGCTCCTGTGCTGGAAAAACGGGGCTGCTTTCTGCATGGGAAACATCCCCCATCAGATAGCACAGCTCTCTCCATCGGGAGAGGGTTGAAAATGGAGAGAAATTAAGTGGTGTTGGCAGAGCTGGCACATCAGCCTGCACCGGAGCAAGGAGGGTGGTTTGGCAGTTAAAAGCACCTCCCTGTCTTCCACTGGGCCTCCTCTTGGTTTAATTCACAGAGCTCAGAGTTATCAGGCACGGGAGGGAAATCAATGCTGTTTATTCCCCCTCTGTAATAACCACACAGGCTGAGCTGATCTTGCCTCTGAGAGCCCTGCTGCATTGTCCCCAGGGACAGTTTGATTCAATTGAGTGGCTTTTTTTTTTTTTATTCATTGATTTCTTTTCATTTATTTTCTTTGTTTTTTTTTTTTTTTCTTTTCTCAGGCTTCCAAACCCAAGGTGAGCATCCCGCTGTCGGCCATCATCGAGGTGCGCACCACCATGCCCCTGGAGATGCCTGACAAAGACAACACCTTTGTCCTAAAGGTGAGAGCAGGATCCCTACAGGAACCCCCTCTGCACCTGCACCCTGCAGTGCAGGGAGTTAGTCCCCAAAGGGATCGTTGCCTTGGCTTTCAGAGATGAGATGCCAACAGCACAAATGCTTCCCACAGGATCCCTGCCTGCTCCAGCCGACACGGCGTGTTTTGGGATCAAGCTGTTTGGCTTTCACCATGGGGTTTGGCTTCTCTGTGTCGCCAGGAGATGGGTTAGATCAGTGACTCAAGACAACCTCCAAGGGAAAATGCTCCTTGGTGCAGCTGCTTGTGGTTTTGTGGCTGCTGCTGTCCCAGATCGGTGACATGTGGTGGCTGTTTCATTGACACAATGTAATGGCCCTTAGTGCTGTGGTGTGGTTGATGAGGTGGCATCTGGTCAAAGGTTGGACTTGATGGTTGTGGAGGTCTTTTCCAGCCTTAGTGATTCTATGGGAACAGCTCTGTGGGGCCAATGAGACCCTGGGGATCAACCACACATGAGTCTGGGGGCATGAGCAGAGAGTGAAAGTCTCTTTCTTCAGAATTTTCCATATCATGCAATTAATTAGCTCAATGCTGCCTCCTGCTCTGCTGGAAGACAACAGCCTGGCATGGCAGATCAGGGCTGAATTTTGCAGGGTCTTGGACGGAGGTATGGTGATGGACCATTAGAGTTTGAGCATTTCTGTGTTCTACATCTTCTAAAGAAACACCTCTCTCCCTGATGCTTCTCCCCAAGAGTTTGTGGAAAAGCAGAGTGGAGAGGCCAGGCCTCCCAGCTGAATGAACCTGCTTGAAAGCTTAGAAAACTATGAAAGGAAAAGAGGGGGAAAATTGAACCTGGCTTTGTGAAAGCTCCCAAGCCTTGAGATCCACCTGGCCCCAGCACACATTCCCAGGGGAAATTTCTTTCCATCAAACCCAGCTCCTTGTCAAGGTCACACAACTTCTCCTGACACTCTCCCTTCCCCAAGGGCTCCTTGCTCTTCAGCCTCAGCAGTGTCCACCATGGGCACAGAGGCTCATTCAGCTGTTATTTTCTGTGCCTCAAAGGCCATCCTCAAGTGTCTTCTGTTTTCCAGACTGACCAGCCCAAGGTCCTCCTTGCTTTCCTTGCAGGCTCTGGAGATGGAACTCCCCAAAGTGTACATGGGGCCGTGGCCCAGAGCTGATGGGAAGGATTGCTTCTCTTTTCTTCTTCCTCTCTGTCCAGCCCAAGCTGATGCAGTTGCTTTCCTCACGCTGTGATGATGATGATGATGTTGACTCACACACAGCCTGTGGGCTGGTGTAACTGGGATGATTTTTTGCAGAACTGCTCCCAAGCCGTGGTTCCCCAGCCCACACGCCCACAGTGATCATTCTGAGCCCAGGGCTCACCCTGTCCTGGAGCTGGAGGCTGGTTTCAGCTTCTTCTTCCACTTCAGCTTTGACAAGTTCATTTGAATTCTTGCCTGGTCCTGCAACACACTTGTAGTGTGATGTCATCCATGAATTGATCAGGCATCCTCACATTCTTTTGTGCTCTTCACTGAGGAGCAGGCACAGAGAGCCTTTGATGGGAAGGAGCACATCCCTTTGACCACTGGCCATTGACAGCCCATCAGCCATTGACCTCTGCTCTTGGAATATGGCTCATCAACTACTTCTTGTCACATTTTCTAGATCCCCTTACAAGCCTCACCTCAGATGTGTCAAATGTGTCACATCAGTTTCCAAAGCTGATGTCCTCATCCTGGTTCAACACCCCGGATGTGCTACTGCTTCTCCCTGTCCTGGGCTGTCATGAGCATGAGCAGATGGGCTTGGTCATGACAGATCCCTTCTGGGGGTTTCAGCCCTGGGATGCCTCCTGGGGGCCTGTGAGGGTTGGTTTCTCTGGCTGCTGAAGGGAAATTCTGCACTTGCCCTCTTTGCATCTTCTGAAGCCAGACATGCTCTCTCCACTCCCACTGCTAACAGCTTGGTGACTGCTCCAGCCATCCCTTTAATGCCATTCTGGAATGCTCTAAACCCTGCCAGCTGGAAAATACCTGCTTTGCCAGGTACCTCCTGCTCCTGCCCTGTCCTGGCTCTCACCCTGTCCCAGGGGAATTGATCACAATCGATCCTTTGAGTGAGCCAAGGCAGCAAGCACAGCATGGAGCCCCCAGCCAGGCTTTGCTCTCCCCTCCCAGCTGTTGGCACAGGATGCTGTTCCCCTTTTCTCACATCCACTATTATTTGTGGTTCATTTTCTGCCTGGGTCCTTCTTGCTGGCGCATCTTTTTGCTCTCCCATTCCCCCTTTTGCTGCCTGGACTTGCAGAGGGGGTGAAGCACCCTCAGTGCTGGGGTACAGGTTAGATGGACAAGCTGGGTGTTGTGGTTCCCCTTCCCGTGTGATGTGGAGCCCAATCTCAACCTTCACACACAACACACAGATTATGATGGGTGGAAAAGCCCCTGCCTCATTTAGGGAGGTTATTATGGGTGGGAAAGACCCTGCCTTGTTTGGGGAGGCCACACTAAAATAGTTCCTGCCAGATTGCCTAAAAATGAGCAGCCAGTGTGTCCCCAGAGCCCATCAGACACCAAGCACATGCAGTTTTTTCCATTGCACAAGCAGGTGCTTGCAAAATACCCAAGCCCTGCACGTGCTTTGCTTGCTGTCATGCTCTGCATGAGTGAGCAGCCCCATCTCCCACGTCAGCTTCATGCCTTGCCCTCAAAAAGCCAGAGGAGACCCTTTCTTAAGTTAAACAAACTGGGGAGGGGGATCTTTGCTACTCCCCTCCACCTCTGCTCAGGACAGGGTCCAGGTCACTGCTCAGCCCCAGCCAGGGCTCTGCTCCCTGCCCTCCCTGCTTATTTTCAGGATGGTGATTCAGTTGTTTGTGATTAATTGAATTTGTTTGGAGGTTGTCTCAGCTGGCAATGCGACACCCTCCCGGAGTCAGGGCTGCTCTGCCACCTCGGGAATGCGTTTAAGGCTCCATGAGGGATGCAGGGAAACCTGCCAGAGGCACACAGCATCCCATGGCATCTGAGTCCACTGATGTGGAGCTTTTGGGTTCTGCCCAGCCCCACAAAGGCACAGCTCCTTTGGGCTGGACAGTTTGGAGGCTCTTTTGCATCCTAATTTTTTTTTTTCCCTGTGAAAGGGGGTTTCTCTCCCACTCTGTTGCAGTCAGAAGCCTCATGGACCAGCAGGCAGAAAAGATAATGGAGGAGAAGTTTAAAACTCCTGGGGTCTGGCAGGGTTTTGGGGCAGAGAGCAGCATGGCTTCTGCTGTACCTGTGCAGAGCTAGTTTTGGGGGGACACAGAGATGCCCCAGGAGCAAGGGATGCTGTCTATGCTTGGGCATAGTGCCATGTACCCCAATGCTGCCAGCCAGGTGTGTTTTTTTCCATGGAGGCTGTAAAACCTTGTAAAAAACTGGTCATGTATCTGCTGATAATGGTGGGGTGGGATTTTCCTCTGAGCTCTGGATTTGGTCAGGAGTCATCTTGGATGCATCTCTGTGGGTCACCCCTTGGAACTCTTGTGCTGGGATGGGGTGGGACACTGATCCTCTGGGTCACCTCTTGGAACTCCTGGGGTGGGGTGGGACACTGATCCTCTGGGTCACCTCTTGGAACTCCTGGGGTGGGGTGGGACACTGATCCTCTCCTGCTCAGCTGAGGTGCTGTTCAGGGGGTCTGGCTGGGCTGTGGGGTGTGTTTTTTCTCGGGGTGGGGGGCAGCACCCCAGCACAGCTGACACCATCCCACATGGCCTGCAGGTGGAGAATGGGGCTGAGTACATCCTGGAGACCATCGACTCCCTGCAGAAGCACTCGTGGGTGGCTGATATCCAGGACTGCATCGACCCTGGGTAAGGATTGCTGGGGAGGGGGCTCTGTGGGGCTGAGCTGTGGTGCCTGAGCACAGGCTGTTACCCAGATGCAATTTTTGCAGCTTGGGTTGTCACTGGAAGTGCTCAACTCCCACCAGCAGTGGTGTGGAGGCAGAGTTAGCAAAGCCTGTGTCTGCCAGGGGTGCAGAGCACTGGCCACATGTTCACCCTTCTCTGCCCCACATCCCCTCAGCCTGGGTGAGGCAGGTGACCTGGGAATGCAGCCTCAAAGCAGGAAGCTCCCAACACCTACCTTTTGAAGCTTTTATACCATATTTGAGCTATTTTCCATGGTTTTTTTCCAGCTTAACATTCACAATATATTTAAGATTCTGCTGGTTGAATTGATTTATTTGTATTTCTGTCGCAGTGGCATCAATGTTGTTATTGGAGTCATAACTCAGCCAAAACTTCTCATCTGCTGTTTCATCAGCACATGCAGCAAGTTGTGTTAGGGAGGTTTGTGTGCCTGGTGCTGCTGCCCTTCAGCTGGCTCAGACAGGCCCAGCCTTGGGGTAACCCTGGCACTGCCTTTCTTGGCACAGTTCTGGAAAAACCAGGTGCCCATGCTTGTAGCAGTGAAAACATCAAGGAAACCTGGAACAGAGACTTGGAGAGGCTCCTGCTCACTCCAGGCTGCCTTTGCCCCCTCCTGCTAGAGAGAGGCATTTGGTCACTGTGGAGGCTGCATCTCACAGGGAGGATGCACTGGTGCACTCCAGATCTTTGCTCCTTTTGCTGTTTTCTGAAATCCATCATTCATTGGCATGGATTGCCCAGAGCAGCTGTGGCTGCCCTATTGGGCATCACTGACCATTGGAAATGTCCAGTGCCAGCATGGACAGTGCTTGGAGCAACCTGGGCTAGTGGAAGCCCATGACAGGGGGGTGGAATGAGATGAGCTTTAAATTCCCTTCCAACCCAAACCATTCTTTGATTCTGTAACTCAAGAAGCACTGCTGAGGCTGGGCTGCTGATGTGAGGCTGGGACAAGGCCTTTTCTCCCTCACTCCACGTTTCAGTGCTGGTTTTCCAGCTGGAGTTGAGCACCACGGCCATGCTCCCCTGGAGCCAGCCCCTGGCCCTGCTCCTGGCAGCCTCCCAGCCCTTTCTGTTTGCTTAGCACCCAGCGCCGTCCCGCTCCGGCCTCCGGACGTGACTGCAAAGCAAATAATAATGAACTCCAGAGCAAATAATAATGAGCTGTTTAATACACCGACACACACGCTCGGTGCCAAGAGCGAATTCTCAATCAGCTCCCGATGCCTTTGCCAAGGGCTGCGTGCTGGAGCCGCCGCGTGAGCGCCCAGCCGCGGCTTTTCTGCAGAGCGCTGTTGGTTTTGGTTTCCTTCCTCCCTTCTTGTTTTTAACTGGCTGCAGCTGAATGACTCCCAATGGCTGATTCACTCGCTGGCCACTAAATAATTCAGCAGCTCGCAGGGAGCAGCCGCTTCCCCGCTGCCTGTGCCCACGTGGCCCGTGTGAAGCAAGAGAAGCCGGGTGCTGTGGGCAGCTCCGGATTCTTGCTGGTGGCTGGGATAAAAATAGGATGTGGAGCAAGTCCGATGCTTGTGCAAGAAGGGTGCTGAAGTGCACGGGGAGGGCTGGCAACAGGGATGCTCTGAGTGGCTCCCTGGCTGTATTCCCACTTGCTGTCTTGCTCCAGGCCTCCTGACTTAGTGTTTTATGTCTTTTAGGGATGTAATTCCCGTGGGTGGGTAATTCCCTTTGCAGAGGGTGAAAGTGAAAGCGCCCTCGGGTGGAAGTTGGTGATGGGAAGGTGTGTGCGTGCAAAGCACAGCACTGAGAGTCAAGGTAACAGCTTTCCTTCCAAACCCACAAGGCTGCAACAAAATCCTGCAGCTGGAACCGACCGGTGTGACCCGTGCAGTGTGGGCTTTCAAGGGTTTAATCCCTCCCACGCTGGTTTCTCACCCCCCAAAAAGTCATGTTTGGTGGCTACTCTGCCTCTCAATGCTCTTGGTGCAGTAGCAACCCCTTGGGAGGAATTCAGGAGTAATAGTTTGTGCTCTTGAATCACACTGGAATTTTGTTTGGCCATGCCAGTGGAGGTGCCACACGTGTCTCTCTGTCTGTGCTCTCCTCCAGGGACAGTGGGGATGACATTGAGCTGGTGTCCTGTGCACAGGGACCCTGTCTGCCAGGCAGGACAACCTCGTCCAGCTGCGAGTTCCTGAATGATGGTAAGGAACTACCTCTGGGAAAGTCTGGGAGTCCCTCAGAGCCATAACCTAGCCCTCAGCTGTCTCTAGGATCCAGGAGTGTCCAATACAGTTGCCTGCAGAGCAGGACAGCCCCTAGCTTTGCCCAGTGATGGTGGGTGATGCTAAGCCATGAACTCATCCCTCTGCAATTTCCTTTCCAGAGGTACCCAGGCCACCAGACAGATGTGCCCTGCCCAGTGCTCACAATGCTGCCATGGCCACCACTCTCCCCGTGCCCCACGGCCGGGCCAGGGACTCCCTGGGGGAGCTCCTCACCCACGTCCCACTGGAAAACTTCCTGCAGACGCTGGAATCCTCCCCCACCGCTGGTGGGCACCTCACAGGTACTGGGATGCAGGATGCAGCCCCAGCATCTCACTCTGGAGGGTGCACGGAGGGAGAGGAGCAGGGGGCGGGAGGGGAGGGGGTGATGTTCGGGTGCTCCCTAAAAACCTGCTGTCCCTGCGGGCAGGGGAGGACAGTGAGGCCGAGGCCGAGATCAACCTGTCTGACTTCCCCTGGTTCCACGGGACTCTGTCACGGATCAAGGCAGCCCAGCTGGTGCTGTTTGGGGGCGCCCGCAGTCACGGACTGTTCGTCATCCGGCAGAGCGAGACACGGCCGGGGGAGTACGTGCTGACCTTCAACTTCCAGGGGAAAGCCAAGGTGGGTGTCCTCTGCTTCTCTGTGTCCTCTGCTTCTCCGTGAATGTTAGTGCCAGCCCTGCCCAGCACCTCAGGTTGCTTCTTGCTCTGTGGGTGACCCCAAATGCAGCAGCTCTGCAGGGAGCTGTACCCTGGCAGGGCATCCCTCAGGACCACCTGCCATCATGCCCCAATACCCCTCTGCATCCTGCCCAGCCCCTTCTACACTTTCCCAGCTGGATCAGTGCCTGTCAGGTGAGCATATGGATAAATACCCATGGGAGCTTATTGTAGCCTGGCACACCTTCCCCTGCCCTCTCCTTGTCTGTTCGGTGTCCTGAAGTACACAGATGCACTATGAAAAACCAACCACCAGCAGTTTTTTGCTGGGTCTCTTTTCTAGCAGAGATTGCCTGCTCTTGTCACCTTGCAAGAAGTAGTTCAGGTGGGCTAAGGCTTCCCCAGGCTGTGACCCTGGGATCAGAGCTTCAGCAGCCCTGGTTATACCCAGACGCCCTTCTCTGTTTCTTTATGATGTTCATCCCCAGGAGGGGTCAAACTGCCCCTGGGGCTGCAGCAAGTGAGGAAACACCCTGCAGCAGGGTAAACACAACAATCCTGTTAGGAGCACACCTCCCTTGGCTGATGGAGGTGGCTCCTGCAGATTGCAAGGCTGGGTGTCACCCTCACGACCCCCAGCTCACCCCCTGCCCCCTGCACTTGCAGCACCTGCGCCTGTCGCTGAACGAGAGCGGGCAGTGCCACGTGCAGCACCTCTGGTTCCAGACCATCTTCGACATGCTGCGCCACTTCCACACGCATCCCATCCCGCTGGAGTCGGGCGGCGCCGCCGACATCACCCTCCGCAGCTACGTGGTGGCCCAGAGCCCACAGCCCGGTGGGTGCCAGGGGGGGCTGGGGGCTGGGATCTTGCATGGACCTAAAAGGGACAGATCCATGGGATTCCCTCCCTAAAGCAGTGCCCTGCTGATGTGTGTGGCTCTGGAGATGTGCCAGGGTGGGTGTCACCCACTGGAGGAGGGCATTGAGGCCCACGCAGCAGCAGGGCTGTGTCGGTGTCACCTCTGTCCCTGGCTGTGGGTGCCAGTGCCCTGGCAGGAGAGGAGCAGAGAGGTCTGCAGGCTCTGAGCATCCTGCTGTGCTGGGAGAGAGCGGGAAGAACAGGGTCAGGGATGGAGAGGGGGTGTGGGAAGGTAGCAGAGAGGGAGGGGGCCGAGCCCTAAGGCAGCACAGGAGGGGTCAAGCTCCTGTTTCCCTTGCAGACACCGGCCCCCCGCCACCCCTCGTGTCGCAGCCACCGGGCTGCCGGGTCGACCTGCCACCTCCACACTACTTCTGCAGCACGGCACCCACGGGCCCGCCGGTGCCGCCACCCGCTGAGGGGGTGGCCGTGTCCCCCGCTGTCCCGGTCCCCGCACCCTACCACCGCCTGGAGGGTGCCCTGGGCCCCCGGAGCCGCAGCGACAGCGCCGAGCGCCGGCCGGAGCCCCCTGCCGCCAGTGCCGAGGACTACCACGAGGCTGACAGCGCCCGGAGCCGGACCCGGGCTGTGGAAAACCAATACTCCTTCTACTGAGCCCCCCGAGCCGGGGCCTGCAGGGGGGAGCGGGGCGGCTGTGCCCCTCTCCGCTGCACCAGCCTCGCCTCCTCCTCCTGCCACCAGCAGCGACCCAGCCGGGATGCCCTCCTGGCTCCCTGCTGCTTTTGGGAGCCCTGTCAGCGTTGGGCAGTGTCCCAGCTGGAGCTGGCACCAACCCCAGGGTAGGGGCAGTGTGGGAGGCTGGAAGAGTCAGTGCCATTTTAGAGCTTGCAGCCTCTTCTCCTTCCCTCCGGACCAAGAGTTTTCCCAGGGCTGAGCTGGGCTCCCTGCATCTCCTCCTGGGTGTGACCATCGTGGGATGGCACCCGAAGCTGTGACAGGCTCCATCCTGCAGCCAAAGCACCTTGGCATGTCCCCTCTGGGGCGAGAGCCCAGCATGGCCAACATCCTTCTGGCACCATCGCCCTGCAAGCCAGCTGCCGAGGGACTCTGGCATTTTGGGATGAGCATGGAAATGTGTCAGATGTCCCTGCAGAAACTCTTCTCGCACACACGGAGCACTGAGAGGGCACTGCTGCAGAGGCCTGAGGGTTTATCTGGGCTGGCTTTTGGGCTCCCTCTGGGGCATGTGTTTCCTACCCTCTGACAGAAGAAGGTTTTTGTCCAAAGCTTAATGAATTGCATTCAAGGAAGGGTTTTCCTGCCTTTTCTGTCCCTTTGTTTCCTTTCTCTCCTTGTTGTACTAACAGAGAATCTCTGGATAACCCTTTCATTCTCCCTTTCTTCCTTGATTTTTCAAAACCTAAGCTCTCCACAAGGGCATCAGCCTTCTGCCTGCTCTCTGCCACAGCTGGGCTGTATTTTCCATTGCTCAAGGCAAACCTTGGAAAATATGACATCACCATCTCTTTACATCAGTTTTTGGTCATTTGGGATGTCTTGGGGGGTCAAACAGAGGCCAGGGGCTGTGTCTAGAGGCGAGGGACAGCTTTGCTTTGCAGGTAAAAGCAGGTATTCCTGCTTGGCTGGGCTCCCAGGAATAAAAACACTATGTTGATTCTTTTCCAACAGGTCCTGGAAGCCCTGAGGATGGTTTTACAGGCCAGGGTTTGTGCCTCATGGGGGGTGGGAGACCCTCCAGAAGGGCAGCTTTGCTTGCAGACAAAGTGCTTGCACATCCTCCTTGGTTTGGCTGACACAGCTTGTGTTACCAGCACCAGGACTCCTGGCTGCTCACGTGGCAGTGACAGGAGTGACACTGCTCACAGGACCTGAGCCAGGTGGCTTTGGAGTATCTGGACAGGTCTGCAGGTAGAGCAGAGCCTGCCATACCCAGCTAGAAGTTACCACTTAGTTCAAACAGGTACAAGCCAAGCCACAACCTCAAAAAAATCCCTTGAATTTGCCTGGAATTGGGTTGGGCCAAATTTTTATTTATTAGGTGCCTTCTTTCCTGAGCTAGCAAAGCATGTCCCCAGTGCTTGACTCACAAGAGGAGAGGGGAGGTGTCTCTAAGGCTCCTTGCCTCCTCCTGTGATGTGAGAGCTGCCTTTCTGGCCCATGGATGTGTGAGATGAGGCCTGGTGGATCCTATTCCTGCAGCAAATGCCACCTTCTCCCCAAACACACATCCCTTCAGAGGGCAGCAGGAGCAGTTTGCTCTGTTGAGGGTGTTTCTCCTTCCTCAGCCCAGCTAAAGCACAGCTCAGAGGAGCAGGGAGAGGCTGGATGCTCTTGGTTGATGGTGGATGAGGGGAGATCTCCAGATCTGACACAGACATCATCACTCTGGCTCTTCCCTGAGGCCCCAAGGGTGGGATCCAGAAGGCTGGGTGGGAGCACTGCCTTACAGACCTTCAGATTTTGGCTTTGTTTCTCACTTTCTATGTTACAGGATAGGAAAATGAGGGGGAAGCAATGATCTGCAAGCAAAAAATGTTAATTTGTAAATAGGGAAGAGTCTGGAAGAGTTTACTGTTGTGTAGAATAAATTAATTTTATTTAAAAAAAAGAAAGGGGAGGGGGGGACTTGTAAAACAAATGGAGAACTCGAGTTCCGGTTTTAAAATAAAATCACTTGCAAAAACAACAGCATGTGAGCTAGAGCTTCGGGCTTTGCTGGATTTGCTACCTAAGGAAAAACAGAGGGAGGATGCTGTCATGTCTCATGTGTGCAAACCTTGTTGCTGTCTCCAGGCAGTCGGGGCCAGGCTGGGTCTGTCTCTGCCTGCTGGAGTGCACTGCGAAGAGAGGAGGAAGGGAGCAGAGAGTTCTCTCCTCTGCTGAGCAGAGGGAGGAGGAGGGTGGGTCCAGGCTGTAGAGGACAGGTTTTCCTCTCTTCCCAGTCTGTTATTTACTTTGTCTGGTTAGTCAGCAGTGCAAGTCAGAATGGTCCATCCTCCAAGCAGCAGGATAATTGGGAATGAGCAGCCCTGGGCTGTGAAGATGCCCCTCCCTTGCTAAAGGCCTGTGCTAGCATCTCCCAGCAGCTCCCCATGGCCTGTCATTCCCCCTCCTCTGCCTCCATCTCTCCTGGGAGACTGTGCCTCATGCTCTGACGTTGTATGTCTTTCTAGTGTGCTCTTTTCTGCTGAGAATCCCCTGGGAAAACTGGAGCATTGTCCCAGACTGTACTGTGACAGCTCAGCAGTGACAGACGCAGCTAACACATGGCTTTTGGGGGGGTGGAGGGAGCTGCTCAGCTCGGTAATCAGGCCATGGTTGTGTCATGATCCATTCACAAAAACATTCCCTCCCCAAAAGTCAGCAGAGCCTTTTCACCGCTCCTGGAGAGCTCATCCATCAGGAGCTGGGCGGCTGGGGAGGTGACACTGAGGGCTGTGCCTGCGGGACAGCTGCTCCTCCTGCCTCACAGAAAGCCATTCACACCTCAGCTTATTAGCAAATTGACTAATTACAGCATCAGTCTTGCTGGAAAACATCCCTTTCCTTTCACAGGGTGTTTGGAAGGGCAGGGGCAGGACAAAACAGCATCGAAGGCAGAGATTTGATGGTGAAACAAGGGGAAAGCAGCCTCAGCGTGTGGGCTGGATTCCATGCCAGCGGTGCCCTCTGTCCGGGGGCAGAGAAGGACTGCGCTGCAGCAATGCTGGTGCTGAGCTGTGCCCGGCACGTACCATGAACAGGACAAAAATGCAAAGGGATTTCAGCAGCGCAGCTGCCCACGTTTCACGTGGGTGTTGGAGCTCCACGGCTGCTCCTGCCTGACGTGCAGGGTCTGCCTCAGCAAAGGATTGCAGTGCTTCCAGAAGGATCCCTTTAGTAGGAGAATTCCTCAGAAACACAAATGAGCTGCTTTGATAAAGATCAGGGAGCCGAGTTTCGTTTGGTTCGAACTGACCTATTGAAACACTACCCTGTTCTAATGCAAATCCGCTGACCCCAGTAAGCCCAGTCCTGCCCAGATCCCAGCCCAGCACTCTGATTTTGTGGGCTTTGTATTTTGATGAAATACTTTCTATTTAAGTAACTGTTTTGCCCCCCTTCCCAGATTTTTAAAAAGTAAATCGTGCAGAATACATCAAGAGTCTGCACCAACTCCCTCGACCGTAGTTTGTGAGTGAGATGATCCCAGGTCTCTTTCCCCACGGCCTGCAAGGGCTCTGCTGGATGACAGGCAGCTGCCTGCTTGTTTCCTGGGGCTGTGAGCTGTGGCTGGAACAAGCCACGTTCTGGGCAAGTGAGTCCAGCTGCTCCCTGCAGCCCTCAGGCTGCCATTCTGCCTTCCTCCCATGGGGACTGGCATGGGAGGGCCAAGTCCTGGCAGCTCATCATTCACAGCCCTGCTGTGGGAAGCTGTGTGTTTGGAGAGGTGGCTGTGAGGAAGAAACGGGGTGAAACGTTAGGGATTAATTGTGCTTAGGACTCAGCAGAGGAAACTCAATCGGTTTGCAGCAATTCTGCTTTGTAAAACAGTCTGCGGTGACTGAGAGGGGACAGGGGACCTGCCGTGGCCTCTGCAACAGAGCCAGTGTCTCCCTGGCAGGGCTGAGTCCAGCCTGGCACTGGATGGTTTCTATCCTGGTGTGCTGAAGACGACCCAAGGCTGGGAGAGCCGCAGGCACAGGAGCTGGGGAGCTGGCAGACAGCGTGGAGGAAGCTGTTTGCATTGCTCCAGCCAGGGCTGAGACTGCAAGGATGCCTTCCAGGACCAGCGGCCAGCTGGGAACTCAGCCAGCATTAAATTCACACCATTCTTTTACAAATCAGGTTGGTAAGAAAAACACGAGACACAAACTAGTGTGATTTCCATAGCAACCTCAGCGGAGGTTGAAAAGTCTTTTGTAAACATAGGGCTGAACCTGAGGATCAGCTCTGATTCTCTCCACAGAAAGGGGAAGAGAATGGAGGCTTAATAAATTCAGGCCATACAAATGAACTATAAATCTCAGAAGGAGCCATTCCCAACCTCTCTGTTCCCCTTTCTGTCACCCTCTCCACATGCACAGCACGAAGCTGTCTGAAACCCAGAGCCCAACTTCCCGGCCCTGGCTTATCTCCATAAACTGCACAAAGGCTTATGCCCCTCTTCCATTGCAGCTGACCTTTACTGGCTAATTCTGTGACGCACACACAGCCCCAGCACATGCCATGCCATTTCTGTAGGGCCACAGCGACTTGAAATGAAATTTGGCTTGCAGTGGAGGCCTGTACTGCAGCCAGCTCTGGCTCCTCTTCCCCGCCATGGCTCCGTCAAGCAAGCGTGGATTTGGGTGTAGCAGCCCTCAGCTCGTCCAAGCGCTGCTCCTGCAAATCCCAGGTGTGAATATGGATGCAAACAGCACAGCACAGCATCCCCCCCTGCTACCTGCCCACACGGCAGGGCCGTGCTGTGGGGAGCGGTGCTGCCGTTCATCACTGTCAGCAGACAAAGCCCGCGGGCCGCGCTGGTTAATGACCAAAGTGACACGAACAGATGGCGCAGGCAGCCTGCCACGGGGGCACCAGGAAGTGCTGTATCGCTTACACCCTCAGGAAGGGATTTGGCAGGGCTGAGGGTGCCAGTGAAAAACACACACTGAATTTTCCTCCTGCTCAGGCTCTGCCGGACAGAGCGCGGCAGATGCCGGAGCTGCCTTGCTAAGGCGGCCTGCTGGGGACAGACTGCAGCCCTGAGAACGTGCGTGAGGGGACAGGGGACAGCAGAGCTCAGCAAACACAGCCTGGGCAGGAGCAGGATGGGACATGGGAGGAGTGACGCAGGGAACAAGCTGTATCTGAGTTCTTGAGTGCCTGAGGGAGGGTGTCAGAGGCTGCAGGCAGGCACTCCTCAGTGGTGCTGAGCCATGGCATGAGAGGCTGGAGCACAGGCAGTTCCACCCAAAAATGAGACAGAGGCCCGTTGGAGTGAGCCCAAAGATAAATCAGATGATTGGAGGGGTGGAGCACCTCTCCTACAAGGAAAGGCTGAGAGAACTGAGGATTGTTCAGCCTGGAAAAGAGAAGGCTTCAAAGTGATCTAATTGTGGCCTTTCAGTACCCAAACGGACAGAAGGATGCAGAAGGACTTTGAACACAAATTTGTAGTGACAAATGGGGGAATTGCTTCAAACTGAAAGAGTGGGTTGAGATATTAGGATTAAATTCTTTGCTGTGAAGGTGGTGTCGCTCCAGCACAGATAGTCCAGAAAATCTTTGACTGCTGCATCTCTGGAAATGCCCAATGCCAGGCAGGACAGAGCTCTGAGCAGCCTGGTCTAGTGGGTGGCATAGAAAGGGGGTTGGAATAGAAAGATCTTTTAGGTCCCTTCCAACTCAAACCATCCTGTGAGTCTATGAGGAAGAACTTCTTCACTGTGTGGGCGATCAAGCAGTGGCACAGGCTGCACAGACAGGTTGTGGGGTGTCCCCCAAAAGCCCTCTGCACACAGCCAGGAGTGCCACGCTCAGGGAACCATGCTGGAGCAGGGGGGTGACCCCAATGGTCCTTTCCAACCTGAACCATCATTCTGTGACTCTGTGCCTTCAGAGAATCCCATTGAGGGTGGCAGAGCACTGGACAAGCTGCCCAGGAAGGCAGTGGAGTCTCCCTGTCTGGAGACATTCCAAACCCACCTGGGTCCCATTCCTGTGTCACCTGCTCCAGGTGATCCTGCCTTGCCAGGGTTTGGGCTGGAGGATCTACAGAGGGCCCTTCAAACCATAGCTGGGTGACTGCCTTCAGCCTCCGTCCAGGCTGCAGGGTACGGACATTAGCAAGGGGAATTTCTTCACAGAAACAGGGATTAGATATTGGCACAGCCTGCCCACTGACGTGGTGTCATCATTGTCCGTGGAGGTGTTCAAGAGTACGAACATTAGGAAGGCGAATTTCTTCACAGAAAGGGGGATTAGATATTGGCACAGCCTGCCCACTGACGTGGTGTCATCATCGTCCGTGGAGGTGTTCAAGAAACGACTTGTAGCACTCAGTGCTCTGGTTGACAGGGTGATGACAGGGCAGAAGTTGGGTTCGATGACCCCAGAGGTGTTCCCTCGGTGTCCCTCTCCCCTCACGGACCCGAGGGGGGTCTCGGCGTCCCTCTCCTCTCCCGCCGCCCCGGGCCGTGCCCCGGCGGGTGCCCTCACCGGGTTCCTCATGAGGCGCTCGAGGCGGAGGCGCTGCTCCTCGGCCGCGCTCCTGGGGATGACGAGCGGCTGCGGCTCCTTGCGGGGCCGGGGCGGCCGCNCTCCCCCGGGTCTGTGAGGGCAGAGGGACAGCGAGCCCCCCACTCTCAGTATCTCTGAGGTGAGAGGGACACTGAGACCCTCTCGGTGTCTGTGAGGGGAGAAGGACGCTGAGACCCCCCACCTCTGGCTCTGGGGACTAACACCCCCTTTCCCCTCCTCCGGGGCCCATGAGGGGAAAGGGACCAACCTCCCCTTTCTCCTCTTCGTGTCCGTGAGGGAAGAGGAACCGACACCCCCTTCCACGGGGTCTGTGAGGAGAGAGGGACCAACCAACCCCCCCGTTTCCTTTCTCGGTTCCATGACAGGATTGAAACACGCCCCCTCCTCCTTGCCGGGTCCCCAAGGGGAGAGGGGCCGACCCCCAGACACTGTATTGCTGTGAGGGGAGAAGGACCCGTCTTCTCTGGGATGCCATGAGGAGAGAGACTCTTCTGTAGGAACCCAGGGGCCCCTCAGTGCTCTGCCCGCTGGTCTTTCCTCTATCCACTGTTTTTAATGTTCAGGAGCATGACCCTGGTCCTCTAACTGGGTGTTTTGATCCTTTCCTGAGGAGGTTTTTGCCAGGAGGAGACTCCCACCCCTCCCCTCTGTGTGGGCTGAGACTTCCCCGCTCCACGTTCTTCCTCTGACCTTGCACCATGTGTTCTCCCTCCCCTGCTCTTCCCTGTCCTCTAGCTCTGGCATGGAAGGTGCACAAACACCTTTCATCCTTCTGGTAGTGGAATTTTGCTCAGTTCCTGCGAGTGCTTGGAGGTGCTGGCATGCTTCCTTCTAGCTCCCGTGCTGAAAAGAGGCACAGACACTCCTAATCCTCCTGGGGTGTGCTGACCTGCAGGCCTGAATGTGAGGGACAGAGAGGATCCCTTCTGATTCTCCTCTTCTGCCTGCTCCTGATCCCTGTGCATGAAGAAATTGCTGCAGCTGTGCTCCCTCTGGGATCTGTCAGTTGGTGGAAGAGGCTGTTGTCAGACGTATCCCGCCTTTCAGCAACGTGTTAAAATTGCAGACTTTGCTCCTGGAAGATACTGATGGCTGGTTGGTTTGTTCTTGCAGGAAAAGACTGTACCAATTCCTGAAAAACTGAACGAATGGGCACCACGACCTCCCCCGGAGTTTGTCAGAGATGTCATGGGTAAAGTTTCTCTTCCTCAGATAACTCTGGTGTCAGCCACAGCTAACTTAGAAAAATGTTTAGCAGGGAAAGACAGAGGTGGTTTTCTGCTGCTCGTTTTGCTGGAGAAAAGAGGTGTGAAACGTGCTTTGAGAGTTGATTTTTCAAGTTTTATTTGGTTCTCTGGCTCCACTTTTCTGCTGGCTGTCAAAATGCAGAGAGAACAAAGCCTGTGGCACTGCAGCACGTGGGCTGCCTGCAGTGCAATAAGCTGCTGCTCTGGTGATGACAAGTAAATGCTGATGAGTAAATCTGTCCTCTCCATGGATCTGAGAGTGCTCTGGAAGATTGGCAGTGTGAAGTGCTTCTTTTGACTGCTTTGAGTCTGAGTCTCAGGCTGTGAGAAGCAGGCACATGCAGCAGGTGTGATTGTGTGTGCTCAGGTAGGGAGCTGGCAACTGGGCCAGGGCCCTGACCCAAGTACTCTGTGTACACTTTGCTTCTACCTGCAGGGATTAAATGTAGTAGCTGTGGTATAAGCTGGCTGCATGTAGAAGTTCTGTCTTTCTTTGAGACCTCTATCCTTTCTAGAGGTTGACCTGTTCTTATTTCAGAATAATTGATCTTGGACTCAAGTTTTTATATGCTTCTGAATAAAATCTACTTACTGGAATTCTCCCATGGCTTTTTCAAATAGCTTTGCTGTGTGCTTGTGTGAATTGTCTTGTTTTTCTGGGAGTACCTGACATGCTGGGACTCTGTTGGTATCAAGAACACCCCTGTTGCAGTCCCAGCTGCTGGGTTTTAATTAGGTGTCTTCTTTGAGGCTTGTATTGCTGTGCTTTCCCTTGAGAAAGGGCTCAGGAGACAGGGGAAGAGAGCGGAGCACGATGCTTAAAGCTCCTGCAAGGCTTCAGCATGCAGGCTGAAACCAGGAGAAGAGAGCTGTAGGGATTTAATTTGTGAAGAAACAGTTGAAAACTGTCAGTGGATCTGTCTTGCATGAGAAAGTACAATATCACCTTTTACCACCTTTCTGTTAACCTTTATTTTGTGCTTGAGAAATGCTGAAAATTACTTGGAAGCAGCATCAGCAGGGTATTGTAGCTCACCTCTGCCTGTAAGAGATCAAGGAGTGCACTTCATCTCCAGTTCTTTGCCTGCCTTGATGTGCAGCTAAGGGGGGGCTCTCCAGGGGGGTAATTGTAGGACCTGCAGTGACCCAAAAGTGTGTGTAGCTCACTCTTGCTTGGCTTTTGCTCGGGAGCTGAGTTTAAAATGGTGACACACTTTTGCTGTTGGTAGATTTTTATCTGAGAGCGCCCTTTCCTGTGTCCCATCCCTCAGCATCCAGCTGTAGTGATTAGTGAACATCTGTTTACCTCCCTTCCTAGCAGACTGAACTCTTCCTTGTTGCAGGCTCCAGCGCTGGGGCTGGGAGCGGGGAGTTCCACGTGTACCGGCACCTCCGTCGGCGAGAGTACCAGAGGCAGGACTTCATGGATGCCATGGCTGAGAAGGTCAGCACAACTCTTTATAACTCCCCCTCCCCCAGCTGTTTGTTGTTCTTTGCAAATCTGTGTTTTCTTTAAAAGTCATGTACAAATAGTTCCGTTCCGAGCCACCCCTTGTCAGAGGAGTCTGTGGGAGTGTGTGATCCGTGGTGTCTGTGTCAGTACTGAAACATTTGGTGCTTTGTGTCAGACGTGCTCCATCTCCTGTGTTCCCTGGGGTCCTAGCACGCTGTAAGGCCTCATGGGAATCTGTGTGTTCTCAGGCTGACTTGAAAATGCTTTAAAAGCTGGGAATCCCTGATAACACTGCCTTGCACAGACAGAAACAAAGTGAGTGCCTGTGCACAGAGTCCTCCTGATCGAGTAGAATGCCCCCTCTTTTAGAAAACACTATTGATATACTCTCTCTTGGCCAAGATGAGTCCATATGTTAATCTTCGTGTCTCCAATTAATAATTTGTTTTTACTGAAACATTAATTAGGACAGAAGCCCAACCTCCCTCATCTGCTCTGGTGAGGATTCCTCCCTCAGAAGGTTTCAATGTTTGGCTCAGGTTGCAGGTTAAAAATGCTGTCTGTACAGGAGCCATCCCTAGGAACGTGGCTTTGTATAAAGATGCCAGGCAAAATCTGGCAGAGCTCCCTTCTGTATTTTGCTAAAAGACTTCTCCCTAAAAGGACATGACTTTTAAAAGAAGTATTTTAATTTAGATTGTGACCAAAGTATGACATGTGATCAATTACAGCAAAGACTAGATGAGGAATTCCAGAAGAAACTGGAGAGGAATAAGATGATTGCAGAAGAGCAAACAGCAAAACGCAGAAGGAAGCGGTAAGGGCAGACTTTTCCCAGGAGGCTTGACATGGAAACCCTCACTCCCTGTGCCTCATCTGTAGCTGCATGCTCTGGATAAACACTGTCATTCTGTGTCTGCATCTATCAGCTGGGAAGTCTGGCTGTGGAAATTAAATTTGTCAATGTCAGTGTTTGGTTTCCAAAGGTAGCTGTAAACCTGACAGTTTTTGCTGGGGTGGTTTCTTTTCTGTGCCGTTGCTTGCAGGATAACTTTGGACTGGTTGAGCTGCTTTTGCTGACACTGTGGTCTTGACTGCAACATGCCTTGCTGCATATTTGTTTTAACAGTGTCAGGAAAGGTTTGTGTCTATATCTGGCTTAAGTTTATGTCTGAATCATTTGATACCAAGCAGTTTCAGTGCAAAACTGGGTGCTGCTTCATGGGTAGGCTGCTTCTGCCTACCCCGTTGAAATGTCTGGCAGGCCAAGTCTAATAAGTTAGGTGAAAGTACTAAAAAAATATTAAATCCATCTTTCTCTTAAATTTTAGACAAAATTAAACAGTTGCAAGATTGATTCTCTCAAGAAATAGCCTGAGCATTGTAGTGCAGTGACACGAGAGCTTAAATCCCACTCTCTGTGTCCAGGATAGGTTTCAGAAATAGCAGGGAATCATGCCTCTGCTCTTTCCCAGGGCCTGACCCTGAGCAGCCTCTCCCTTGCTGTTTTGCATGCTGTGGCTGAGAGTTGCTGTGGAAAGGCCCGTGCAGAGTGGCTCACTGCCATGTTAACACAAAAGTGCACAACACAAACACTGTTGCCATCTTAGTTTAATTTAATGTGGTCCAACAGATGGCCAGCAAGTCAGATCTGGCCTGCTGCCTCTTCCCTGGCTGAGATGGAGAACAACTGTTCCAACAGCAGATGCTGCCTAAACACTAACACCTCCTTGTCCCCCTGCTATGCTCTAATGATGTGGCTTTGCCCTGCAGGAGCCCCTCTAATTTCCCTCACCACCCTTCTCTGGCCTGACCCAACAGGTACAGTTCCTGGCTCTCTGTTTCTAGAGAATTCAGTTATGCTGTTGAGAGAGGAGCATGTGAATGCCAGGCTGCTCTGCCTGTATCTGCCATTTACTTGCCAGGTTGCCTTTGCTGGGCAAAGAGAGCTGGGCTGTATGAATTGAAATTCCCTCTTACCCCCAGTGCTACTCCTAGGGCCTGACATCCTGAGAAAGTACAGCCAAAGAGGAAGGTCAGAGCATACTGCACTACTTTTGTTTTCTTCAATTGAAGTATATATTACTGGTGTTTTTTTCCTGCAGTGTTCAGTTTCTGCAATCTGAGTTTTAACACCATTTTCTCTTTGTCATTATTAGCCTAGGTAGATAAAATGTGGGGGCAGTTTCATTTTTGTTCCATCTGTGTTCTTGGAGATTCTTGTGTATCATAGTTCTGGTTGCAGTGAAGTCATTAAAGACTTTTTTAAAAATCCATTAATCTGAAAAAAGCATAGAAAAGTTTCTCTTGATCATGTGCTAAGTTTGCTCTCGCTGAATTTTCAGTTGAGGCCAAATTTAAATTGAACTTTTCTTCTGAAATCAGCTTTTCCAAGATGTCTGTAATATGTCCTTTACCAGTGTATGAATGTGCAAAAGCTTTACAACATTGGATTTGCCAGAGAGTCTTTTTTCTTTGCTTTATAGCCAGAAGTTAAAAGAGAAGAAACTGCAAGCTAAGAAAAATAAACTTGAACAAAAGAAGCAGGAAAAAGGTCAGTGAAATTTAGTTTACTTTTCTCAGGACTTGGTTCTGTTCCCTCATTTAAGCTTAGAAGGTTTTGTTCCACCCCCCATCCCAAGCATTCTCAATACATGGATTAAAGCCTGAGCCTTAAGCTTGTTATTTTAGCTGATGTTTCAAAATCCTCTTTGAAAGCCATCTATGTTAAGATTTAATCTTACAAATAACTTGGCTGTTTGTGAATATTTTCCATTTATTAGGGGGAATTTTGGACAGCAAACTCTGGAATCTGAGTTTGTGGATGTTTTGCCCCAGCTATTCTGATGAGCTGCAGATTCAGAACCTCAGCTGAGGTTCAGAGGGCAGGATTGTTCAAGGCTGGGCTTTTTTAAAGTATACTTTGAATGTGTATGGGAAAACAGGTGGGAAGAAAAAGCACAGCTTGGGCAGCAAGAAACTGTTATAATTTTTTATGTAAGAAATTGAGCCACCTTGGTGCCATCTGTTCCACAGGACTATTTTATTTCATATAAATAAAGGTGAAAAACCTGACTGCCTCTGTTCTGCTGCAACATCAGTTTCTCTCTTGAAAATTAATGTTCAGCACTGTCTGTGTAACTGTTTGCTCAAACTTTTGCATACTTGTTGCTGGTTTCCAGTGAATATATTTTGGCTTACTCTTTCAAATAGCTGTCCCTTGTGAATTAGCACACAAATGGTTAAGCTTAAAGTTACAGCAGTTTCTGGTAATTCTGCTGGAACAGTGGCTTGCCTGACAGTTCTACCTTATTTGTGCTTTGCTTTTCAGAATTGGATCTGTTTCAGCTGAACCCCTGCCAGCCTCCCATGTAAACATGGGAGGACAAATTGTTAGGTTAATTTTACTTGTGACAGCAAGTGAATGTAGCAGAGTGAATTTTTGGGTGTTTTGTTTTAGTCTTGTTATTTTTTTTTAAGCTACTCATGTATGAATTGTAGCTGGGAGTAGAATTTAAGTATGAGTCAACATTTGTTCATTTTGAGTGAGCAAACAGAATACCCATCCCTTAGGGAGTGGCTGGGAGAGAGGAGAGCTGGATCAGGGACTGGCACTGTGGTATGGGATTGCCCTGTGCCAGTTGTGGGGCAGGAGTGGTTTTGTTTGGCACAAGTTCCTGAAAGACAGAATCCAAACTCCCTGGTCTTTGTAACAGTTCTTAACTCTTTGCAGTCCGTGGTTCTCTATGTTAAATAATTATATCAGAGGGGAGAGAAGCCCCTTTTAGCCGTTTTTAGTCAACTGGGAACAGCTTTTTTTAGTTTTGTGTGTCCTAGGTTGCAATCTGAGAGTTTTTCCAAATTGATTAAAGTGTATTTGTTGAATATAGCAGGCAAACATTTGTCTTCCTTTTTGAATGAATAAATTAAACCTCTGAATTTCCATATCTTTGTTGTAGTAAAAACATTAAGAATAAGGTTTGGCACTGAATGAGGTCAGCTCTCGAGGTTGCATTAATGAACTCCCAATAAACGCTCAAAGTTCAGCACTTCACCACGCGGTGGCATCAGACCACTGAGCCTAAATCCCGCATAAACTGGTCAGGACAGACCGTGACTGGGCCTGAGGAACAGGAGAGAGCAGAAAAATGGCTCTTGGATTCAGGTCCCCCTTTATGCCATACCTCATTTTTATTATCGGTTATTTAATTTCTAGTAGATGTTTCCTGTTTTTTTAGCAGACTTCACAAGTTTCCTGTGACCCTTGTTAACCTTAGGCATATCTTAATGAGTTCCTGTACTGACAGCATAGCAAACAGTCTGTGAAAGTTTATGGCACCTCGTGGAGTTTCTGTGAACTTGGATAGGTTGTAGGAATATGCTGAGTCTTGCCTGTGGCTTCCCAGTGCTCTGTGTGATCCTTCAAAGTTCATCCCAGCCTGCAGGGGTGAGATTGGAAATGAGATAAACTATCACCTCAGTGTTTGACTGTCTCTGTTAGAAAGAAAGAATGTTCCAGAGGAGGTGGAGTTGTTTAATGATGGACTTGGTATTGTAGATAAGAGAATTCCCCAAGGGAGAATTTGATATTCTGAGCTCCTCATCACTGTTCCCTGAGTATCTGGGACTGCTTAGTTGTGAGATGCGTAACAAGGAAGACACAGGGGAATATGTTACCCTCCGTGTTAATTAGCCTGACCTAATCCTCATTTGCTGAGCATCTGAGAGTGTTTTGTTGTGAAATGCTTGACAAGGAAGCCAGGTGGGAACACCTCATCCATTCATCCTGTTTGTGTTTGTAGAACCTGGGCAATCCCAAGAGCAAGGCAGCAGCGAGGATGACGAAGAGGATAGCAAGGAGGAGGAAGAGAAGGAAGATGATGCTGAAGAGCCAAGTTTTGTGATGGGAAGAGGATGAGGCCTTCCAGGGACAGCTGGAAACACTGTTCATTGCTTTATATTCAGGAGCATGAAAGTCTTTCATCTCAGCCAAGCAGAACCCATTGGCGTACGTTACATCTGCTTAACGGGGCATGGCCTTCACGTCACAGGCCTGAGAGAAAATGATAGAGAAATGCCAAATAAGAGATTTTTTTCTTAATTGCTTGTATAACTGCTGTGCAGTCTGCTCTAAGTTTGCTCTAAAGAGTCAGCCATAAGTCTCTATGACCCTAGAGTTCTTTCTAAAATGGCCCAGAGTGTTTTTCTGTCTGAAAGCTAAAACGTAACTATTACCATTTAAGGGAAATATTACTGTGAAGGCTACGTATTCTACTTATCTTGAAGCTGGTAGCAGTGGGATACAGGAATCTAGGGGAAGAGTTTAACCTGAAGTAGAAAAGTGGTCTGTAGCCAGACTCTCCTGCACTGTGAGTGTTCTGCATTTGGGGTTTTGTATGGGGTCATCTCTAACCCAAAGAAATCAGTTTATGTTGCTGGACAAGTTCTATAGATTTTTAATCTGGATCCCTTTTTTAATGCTAAAACTTTCCCTATTGCTTTTCTTCCATGTTTTCTAAATTAATAAAAGGGATGTGTTGGATTGTTCTGTCTTCTATTTTTCTTTTTGGAAGAGGATTTCAGTAAAATAAAGAGATGCTGCAGTGCTGCAGGAAGGGACAAAGAGATAAGTGATATGGCACACGTGAAAATATGGAAAAAGGTGTTAGCTGCATGTCACTTACTTTTTGCTTTTGAATTGGAACAATACCTTTTCCCAAAGATTGTGTGTAAAGCCTCCAGATCCTGTGGCAGAAAGGCTTGGAATGGAATCATTTTGCTTGTGCTCAGCTTCCTGTGATGACACCTGCCTTTCTCTCTGCTTGAGCGCTCTGCTTTGCACCTTGGATTCCCCGGTAGGAATCATAACATCTCTCTATATATTTACTTATTGGTGCTTAAAGCATATGCAGTGGTGGTTTTACTTGTAACTCTGGTTTTTGTCTCTTCAGTGTATCTTTAATTAGAAGTGCCTGCTGGCTTTCAGACGTGCTCATCCCAGAGCCTTGCATCCAGAATGCGGTGCTACTTCTCCTCAAGCTTTGGTTAATGCCAAATTATTTTAAGCAAAAAACAGTAAAAAGGGGGAATCTCTTTTTAGATTTTGCCTTTGTTGAATAGTGCTGCCAGAAATCCTGCATTTTGTCTGAGCTGGCTTTATGTAATGGCTTCTCCATGGTATTACCGTGGTGGCTGGGAAGCAGATGTGACCAAGTGCAAGTGATGTTTGTGTTTAGTTTCCCTGTACATATCCAAGGGCTTCAGAGCTGGATAACTTCTGATTTGCCAGGTCCATATTCCCACTGCTCCCCAGGTTAGAGATCTGCATGTTTTCTGCTCAATCTCCATGGGGTAGGTGCTGCAAGTTGTGGCAGTGTTTCATTCAGAGGCAGTATCCATTTCCCTGTGGAGAGATTAGTTATGAGCATTGCTTCACATGAATCCCCCTTAGGGCAGGCAAAACCTGTGGATACTGTAGGATGAGCCATAAAAACATGAGGATTTTTTAATGGGCCGAGAAGAACTGAGGGTCTGACAAATAAAGATGTTCTGCCTCTGAGCTTGTCAGGCCTTTGAGCTGAGTAAGAGCTGCTCTGCATTAAGCAGAGCAGATGCTGCTGGGTGAGGACACGCTTCCCTCAGCCATGAGGAAGGTGAACTCGAGTTTGTCTTGGTGATTGAACAAATTCAGGTTGTGTGGCCTCATCCTGCCTCCCTGAGATGCCTGCGCTGAATAATTCATGCTGTGTTTTCTGGGAATGCTGAGTTTGAAATCCATAAACAGCAAAGAGAGCATGTTGGTGAAGGTGGCATCTGCCTCACGCTCTGTCTCGCCGGGGTGGCTGAGTGTAGCAGTAGGAGCTGCATTTGGTAGGTGTAGCTGTGAATTCCCATAAACACTCTGTTGTGGTTGTTGGTGGAAGTACGAGCTCGTTGAGAATACAAAGCACTTCAAAGGGAGGTTTCAAGGGATGTTTCTTCGTTTAGAATAAAATGCAAATACTGCGTGACCTCAAAACGGGGAAAACCTCATGGAGTAGAGAAGGGGAAGTGCTCCTGTGCATAGTAAAATAGGAACAGCTCTACAACTGATTGCTATTCCAAATAGGGCATCAAGAAAGCAGTAATAACTTACAGGCTTGAAACTGCCAAGGAGTTTGACCTGCTTACACTAAATTCGTGCTCTGGGTTCTTTTCTAGAGGAGTCCCTCTCCTTTCTCTGATGGAGATTAACCCTCAAGGGCTGAAGTTGCTGTGTACATGTGTTTGTGCAAATGTGGAAGCCCTAAGAGACAGCACTGTTAGTGCTGAAACCGAGCAGGGGTATTCCTGCTCTCAGAGGTGAAAAGCACACTCAGGATAACATGTATCTGTCTCTTTATTAGCCTTTCAAGAATTGTTTTCCTTTGTTCCCTCCCCCAGGCAGAATGGAATTCAGGAAGATGGGATTACCCTGTTATAAAGCTGACCCATTGTGCTGCCTTTCAGCATTTTCTTTATCTCGTTTCCAGGGAAGGAACTCCCTCTCTTTCCCATAAGGCTGTCCCTGTCTTTTGATGGGTTTATACAGGATTTCCTGCTGAGTCAATAGCGGAGGAGTGCAGGGAGATAGCAGTCGGGATTCGCAGGGAGCCTGTGCTCAGCCGGAGGAGGTTCAGCCCGGCGGAGGCAGAGCAGCGCTGCCTTTTGACTTATGTAAGTGGCGACTTTTTGCTGTATAATTAATAATTGTAATAAAAGCACATTTGCATCCCATTGCACCAATACCTTCTCTGTGGCAAGATTTAGAGATAACGCAAGCTCCAGACCCACTAACATCTTTACCAGAGGGCGGCTTTCAGCCCTACCGCGACTTTAGGGAACCGCAGACATTTTTTTCCCCTACAGATGCATGCTCACAGCGGGACCCCCGAGCGCTGCGGGAACGGCTCCGTGCCGGGGGGATGCACTTTCCCTGTAACCGCCGAGTCCATCCCCGTTTCGTGAGAGCCCCGGACCCCCAAACGGCTCCCCCGTGTGCGCAGGGGGCGAGCGCGGCCCCGGTTCCCGGGCGGGGCGGGGGGCGCCGGCTGCTGCAGGGCGGG
>WBNO01005932.1:509450-529896 GCA_013400575.1 Peucedramus taeniatus | reverse complement strand
GGGGCCGCATCCCGCCCGCAGGGGGCTCAACCCCGGCGGGGCCCGCGCTGTGGGGCAGCGGGCGGCATCCCCTCAGGCGTGTTTGGGGGGTGGCGGGCTCGTCCTGCAGAGGTGGGAGCACCTCCTGCCCGCGGGGCTCCGGGAGGAGGGGCTCTCGTCCTGCCCGGGGTGCTGGGGGAGTTGGGTTTATCCTTCCTGAGCAGGGATTCCCCTGCCCGGGCCGTGTGGGGGGGACGCGCCCCGTCCTGCCCGGCCCGGGGGAATCCCGTGCCGGGATGGTGGTGGTGGGATGTGCCCTCATCCTGCCTCGCTGGGGACGATCCCCTGCAGCTGGAGGGAGGGGGTGAATGGGAAGGGTCCGCCCTGGGCAGAGAAGGGAATCCCGTCCTGTCCGGCGGTGCTTTGGAGGTGCCGTGGGATGCCGAAGGCAGGCAGCTCCCCTGGGATGTATCCGGACTATCTATCCGGACAGGGATGCTCTCGCTGGAGCGCGCTGGGGAGACACCTCCAGCACACGGTGCAGGGAAGACCCGGGCCCAGGGTGCTCTTGGAAGACGGGATCGAGGGGTCGGGTCCCATTCTGCCGGAGGAGTTGTGGAGGTTACTTGGGATCAGGATGCAGTCAGTGGTAGGAGGTTGCGTCCTGCCTAGGAAAGATGCTCTGTCCGTGTTGTATTTGGAAGGAAAGGTCCTCGCTGGGAGTGGGTCTCGTCCTGGCTTGAGGCATCCCCTGTCTGAGGCTGCTGGTGGAGGGGGGATCCTCGCAGTGTGGGATCGCCTCCTGCCCAGGCTGTGCTGTGGGTGCCCTGCGAGGAGGATCCCAGCGGTGGAGGTGGGACCAGGGGGTCACATCCTGCCCGGGAGGGGATCCCCTGCTGCCACAAGGGTGGTCACAGCTATGGGGTGTTCGCACCCTGCCTGGGTACTCTGACACCCCACGAGGGCTGCTTGGAGGAGTCCCAAGCCAGAAGAGAACATAGGAAGGGGTTTCCCATGGCAAAGACGGCTTGAGCTCATCCGGGTGGAGTAACAGAGCCTGGGATTTGGCTTAGCCATGGCCTGCAGGGGGCTTGAACAATGTTAAACAGGAAAGGAAGGGACTGGCACAAACCCACAGATCAGTCTGGGGGTGTGGGACAGAAACCTGGGACTGAGCAGGGGGCTGGCATCCCGAAACCAGGCAGAGGAGCTGCCAGTGCTGCAGACAGCGCCCCGTGGGTGGCTGAGCACGGCAGTGGTGGGAGGGGGACCCGCTCAGCCCGGCCCTGGTGTTGTCGGCTTCATTCCCAGCTGTGGAGAAATCCCCACACGTGCACTGAGATGGGAGGAGGCAAAGGCTTTTCATTTCCAAAGGACAGCACTTGGCAGGTTAAGAAAATCCACATAAGGGAGCAATCACAGAGAGCTTTCTGTCCTCCCAGTGCGAGATGAAGTGGGGGCAGATGCGTCGGTGGTGCCGTGGGAGTGAAGACACAGCTGGGATGGACTTTGCCAGGGCTGCCCGAGGAAAAGGTCTCCTGGAGAATTCCTCATTCCCCATCCAGAACTCAGCAGTCAAACCCTGTAGGATAGTTATTTCTGTAAGAACAAGTGTCCTAAACCATTAACTTTGCAAGGCAGGAAGGTGAAATCTCCAGAATAAGCCTTCCCTGATGCAGATGACAGGCTGAAAAGTATTTCCAGAGTAAAACTGCTCGAGCTACAGTGCATGTAAAATGCTTCTTTGGTCTTGTGTTTCAGCCCTTGGAGCCCTCCACCCTGTCCCTCCATGTCCATAGCCAGCAAGGTGAGTTTGACTTCCTGGCACTGCTTGTTTATGTTACATTTGTGTTTATGGATTTCATTCTGAAGCTGTTTACTTATTTGAGAACATCTCTTGAGCTGCTCCAGAGCGAAAATTCAGCCTTGTGGTATTTTTAGCTTATTTTTCTAAGGGGAGAAGCAGATGTGATTGGGTTCTCTTGCCCTCTCTCTGTAACCTCTAAATTCATTTGTCTTTTTAATGGAATTTGTCCCAGGGGTCAAAGTTTTCTGCATAGAAAGTTCCTAAGTATTTTATGAAATTAAATGGCAGAGTAGAGGCCATCACTGTCCCAGCTGGGGACAAAAGGAGTGAATTCACTTCATGCTATACATTGCAGGATCCACACAGGATGTTGTCACAGGAAACAGCTTCATAGTTTTGCTGCTCACAGATTGTTTCTTCCTCCAATCCTCCCAGGAGGCTTTTTTATTCTGTAAAATAGGTGATTCTTGCCTTTTCTGGAAACACAGATCTAGCAGGAAGGTTTGTCCCTGTTATTGTTTCTCTTCTTGTTTTTATTATGGCATGAATATTCTAGTGGGCCCTTCTTTTTTGTTTGTTTGTTTGGGTTGGTGGATTTTTTTGTTACTTTTAAATATTTTGAAAATTCCTGAGCAGGTCAGGAGCCTTCCTGCAGTGTTCCAGGGGCTGTAATAACGGCCTTGTCAGAACCTGCCCAGGAATCATCCGGTGCTGCCATCCTTGTTATGTCTGAGGGGACTGGAACCTGAAAGCCCCCCCATGTTCAAGAGGCACAATCTTGGACCTGCAGTGCTTTATTTGCTATTCTTTGTTATTGTGCCTGAAACAGCTTCCTTCCCTTTTAGTAACAGCATTCAGAGTTGGGGACAGTTGATGTCCTTTTGATCTTTGCCACTTCTCCAAGTCTCCCAGCAGTCATGGCTTTATTAGCTGTCCCCATGGGGCCCCGGATTGTGGGGAGCTGGGGGGATGAAGGCAGGGCTGAAAGGTGCCTGTGACCTTGAGAGGTGGTGCTGGGACTAATTAGTGCCACACCAGGTGTGATTCTGGGCAGCATCTCCTCCTCCTGGGAGCTGGTGAGTGTTTAATAGTCAGAAGGTGCAGCTCTGGTGTCTCAGTCTGCCACCACCACAGCGCTCAGTGGCAGAGTTGAGAGTGAGGAGATTAAACAAGGAATCCTGGCTTCCATTCTTTGGAAGGACGAGTTAGTTTCAGATGTCTGTCAGAGTTGAGAAATTTTTGCACAAAACATTCCATGGATGTTGTTCTGTGTCCAGGGATCACCAGAGCCATTTGGCAGCAGCCTGGGGACGTGGTGCTGTAAGCTTCCACCACCTGGAATACTATTGCTGCTTTCATGCATCTCTCAGTGTAATCCCTTGAATCTGAAGATGATGGAATTTCCTGGAAGCAGCTTGCTTTCCCCCTTGGAATTGCCTTTTCCTTGCCCTCTGCTCAGAGTCACCGGTGGAACTAAAGGAACTGGATTCTTGGTCAGATGTGGCTGATAAATGGAATGTGAGCAGCTCAGGAAATTTAACTTCTCACTGCAAAAGCTTGGGAAGTTCATTTGTTAACCCTACACAGCATTCAGCTCTGTGATTACTGGGGAAAAACTGTCCATCATTGCTTTGATGAGCAGTGGTTGAACTGAGAAAAACTGGTGTGCTGGTTTGAAAGTAAACCAGGGGGAGAGATTACCCCCACACAAATACCTTGAGACAGACTTCAGGTCGGAGTTACAATGTAATAGAAAGATTACAACAGATGCAAGATGAAAAACTGACTTAAACCCACAAAATCAGAGAACAACCTGGCCCGTGTTGTTGAGGGTGGTGGTTTCAGTCTGATTGAGCATTGTTTGCTGTGCTTTTGAAGTGATGGTTGCAGTTCTCTCAAAAGATGTGGATGGTGGAAGTTCGGGTTCTCCCCTGGATGTCCGGTGGTGGTGGTGGTGTTCATGTCCCCAGACTGCCCAGATTACATAGGGTCAGATTCAGGCAGGAAGGTTCAGCACCTCCCCCAGCGCGGGGCATTTCACAATGGAATGATGTGATCCTATGAGTCACGGGATATTCTGGGGAGCCCTTTACGGCCTAGGTGGTTACAGCTGCCAGTTGGTGCCCTTGAGCCATTATGGCCCATTGGCAGGGATGATCCTCTGGGCAGGGTGTAGCTATCACAGCCGAGTTAAGCAATTAGTGAAGACAATGAAACACCACCCTGCCGTGCAGGGTTTGCCTCTTTCCCTTATCTAACACCCAGCTTGCAGCCTGGGGGGTCGGGTGTGCACCGTGCAGCTCCTGCAAGCGGCCATTAACAGTTCATCAGGAATAATGTAGGTGGGAGTGGAATACACAGTTTGGTTACACCCCACATTGTAACCCTGGAGGAATGGTTTCCAAAGAAGGAGCAGAAAGTGACTCCCTGAACTGCTGTTTGATACTCTAAGGAGGTGCATTTGGAGCCAGCCCGTGATGCACTGGGAAATGAACTGTCAAAACAAAACAAAGATAAGATGGGGGTGAAGTGTATTTATGTAAAACAATTTTTTATGAGCGAGAAGGAATTAAAGGGCAAAGTTGAGGTGCCTGCTCTGAAATGAAAATCCAGATGGTGTGCAGCCTTCCTGAATTCCTGCTGGAATAGTTCCCGGGTGTACCTTTGCAATCTTTCCTAGTTCTTGTGGTCATTTTTGGCAATTATGGATGGTCCTTTCTCAGTTCTGAATTTCAAGTGTGATGTTATTTGGTCTATCATTTTCCACTGACCAAGGGCAGCTTTGTTCAGCTGCAGCTTTTCCAGTAGTTGATGCTCATCCTGTCCACCACCCCCTCTTGAACGTGACTGTTTTGTTCCCTCAGCATTCCTCTCATCATGAGTTCTGAATTAAACGTTCCGGTGGATCCTTCCACTCCTGCTTGCTGCTCTGAGCCTGGCACAAAGGGCATGGATTATCGGGACTGGGTCCGGCGCAGCTACCTGGAATTGGTCACGTCCAACCACCACTCCGTGCAAGCCCTTTCCTGGAGAAAATTGTACCTGAGCCGAGCCAAGCTGAAAGCTTCCAGCAGAACCTCTGCTCTGCTCTCTGGATTTGCAATGGTAATGTGTGTTTTAGAGCTTTTTGAATTGTGAAGGTTTTGGGTTGCCTTAAATCAACTATTAATCATGTTTTCTTCCTGGGAAGGAGCAGGGAGTTGTTTCCTGAAGAGACAGGAGGCATCTGCCTGGGGGCTTCTGTTTGGCTGCTGCTGCTGCAAAGTTTGAGGCTGACTCTCTCACTGCAGCAGGAGTACATGAGCTGTCTAACAGCCAACCCACACACTCCCAAGTCAGCCCTTTTAAAATACTGATCCCCTACCTGCAAGTGATCCTAAGGGCTCCAGCAGCATTGCTAAACAATCCAGGACCTCCTTTGGCCCCGATTCTGTGCAGTGCTGGCTGCCCTCATGCAAGGCTGCTCTTGGGTGTGGAGCACTTTCAGTGGTTGCTGTGGTCCTGAACGTTATTTTAATTTCTCTGCGTGTTTTCTCAGGTCACAGTTTCTAAAATAAGGTGGAGGCTGGGTCACAGTCTGCCAAAGTGAAGTTTGCATAGCGTGATCAGGGAGATCGTGTTCTACCACTGAGGTGTGAGAAGAGGCCCTGAGCCTCAGACCTGGTGTCAGAGGCTCTGCAGCCTGCAGGGAGCCAAACCTGGTATATTTTTGTCAGTGCTGCCTATTGGAAGTGATCCCTGGTGCTTGCTTTCTGCTGTGCAGCACTTGGGTGTTATTTGGAAGTGATTTGCATAGGTCAGAACCATGTCAGGGGTGAGCAAATAAACAAGACTGAGACAGTCAGTGGTCCAGTGCTCAGGCCTGTCTGAGCTGTGTATTAAAACACCACCATGCTGTGTCAGTGTGAGCCCCTTTATCCCCCCTCAGCTTTTGCTTACTGGGATGAGAATTGAAACCAGTTTGGGGGAGGTTTCCTGTCCAGGAAGTGGGCAGGTCTGGTTGTTCCTGAGGTCTGTCAGCAGAGGGGCAGAGGGCAGCGCCCGGGAGGCGTGGGACATGATGTGAAAATGTTTCATCCCGCAGCTCAGAAGCTGGGAGGGAAAGACAGATCTCAGGAACTTTCCAGATCGCCTTTCTTGTTTTATTTTAGCTTCTTCCAGTGCTTTTTCCTCCCCCAGCCCCCCCAGACCATGAATCATCCATAACATTACAACAGCCTGGGATGATGAAGCTGGTCACCCAAAGTGAAGCTGGAAAGCTGCGGGCGGGGGTTTCAGTGGGAGCAGGCTGGAGTGGAGACAGGGTGCTCAGTTGCTTTGTCATTGCTCTCCACTCACTGGCTGTGTGCAGAAGATGCTCTTAAAAGCTTTTCACAAAGTCTGTGTTGGTTTGTAACCAAACTTGTGTGCTGCAGGGGCAGAAGGCCCCTCCTCTTTTGGAGAAAGCTGGGTGCTCTCCTGTGGACTTCTCTCACGCAGGAGTTTTCTTCCTCTAAAAACCCTCTAATGTGCATGCCCTGTGTGCCTGTGGTTACTGGAGTTCTGTTGTGACTGTTGTCTTTAACACAATTATTAAATTAACATTTTGTGTTGTTGGGGGCTGATCTACCAGCCTGGTCCCATAAGGTGTCCCTGCTGGGGTGTGCTGTCACTGGCACCATTGGGACTCAGGGACTTGCAGCCCACCCACACTGCAGGGCTGAGCCACATCTCTGAAAACAAATCATGCTTTCTCAGCTCTTACAGCAGAAAGTTGCTGAAAGTCCTTGGCAAACACTCAAAATTAACCACTGGTTTCACATTCTCTTTGAACTGTTTAATGTGCAATTGAGTATATACAGGTATAAGTAGTATTAGTTATGCTGAACAGCCTAACGTAAGAAGTAGACCTGAAATCAGTAACTAAGAAATAAAATTTCTTGCAATAAGGAATTCTCTTTACTAGCAAGCTTTTCCCCAGCTGATTGGAAAGCTGAGGTGTTTGTTCTTCCTGGGTTATTTCTCCACTGGTACGCAGGAGTTTAGTACACGGATGTTTACTCTCTAATAAGAGCACCTCTTTGGCTATTGATGAAAGAAGTTATTTAGAGATAAATATGTGTAGACGTGGCACTTAGGGTCATGGTTTAGTGGTGGACTTGGCAGTGCTGGTGTAATGGTTGGATTCTGTGATCTTGAAGGTGTTTCCAGCCTGAACGATTCCCCGATTCTATTAAACAGTTTCCCCAAAGCCTCGAGTGCATTTGACTACGTAAACAAATGTCATTCAGGGCTTGGCTATTGCTTTATTTACTTCCCTGTCGGTGTGTTTGATGCAGGCTAGCTTCATATTGGCTGAAATTATTGCAAGCTGATGGATATTTAATCAACAGGCCATGGCTCTGATCCAGCTCCTTCTGGACAGGCTGGAGAATAATGCGAACCTTCCTCGTTAGCATCTCTGGTATTTCTGGCAGAGCACTGGGGCAGGTCAGGAGGATGTGGGTCATTCCAGTGCCAGCTCTGCTTGGAGGGTGGGCTGTAGGGCAGCTGCATCTGCCCCGAGGAGGCTGCAAATAATGGAAATTTAGAGGGAGCTTTGGAAACCTCCTTAATTTTTCTGATGGAAATAAGAGTTATTACTGCTAATCCATCTTCTCAATACTTATCCAATTGCTACAGGATATGTGTTTGATTTTAAAAAACCAAAACAAAACAAAGTCCCTGACAAATCTACTGGAGTGGTTGTTTTTACAGTCTGCCAAACCATCTGTGTGAATGTGTCATGGTTTATGTTAAACCATTTGTCATCCTTTTGCTTGATATTATCTGTCTTGGTCTAAATTTCTCAAAATTAATAACATCCTTGTTGTGGACAGTCTGTGCTATACTGGTCTAAACCCCACCATCATTGCATGTAATTTAACTGCAGTTTAATTCTAAAATGTTGCAAGCCCTTGATCCTGTAATTCTGGAGTTCAGCTGGGTTATTCTCAAGCTTTAAATTAAACCTGTGCTGAAATATTCCATGGCTTGGCAGAGAGCTCAGCCTTGCAAAGTTGCTTCTGGGAAGAGGTTAAAATAAAGGGGGCTATTACATGGAAGAGTATAATTGTATCAAACATGACATATTAATAGTTTTACAGGTTAGACAGCTTATTTAATGATTTTTAAAATGGGTTATGTCAGCTTGTCCTCTTTCTCTTATCCCGGTCAGGGAATGACATGACAGCCTGTGCTGGGTAAAGCAATAAGAGCTCACTCACCTTTTCAGTACTTGTTTGGGTTAAATGAACTGTTTTTCTGCTTTGCTGCCCTATCTGGATTGTTGGTGTTTTTCACTGAAATACCTCTTACTGAGCCATCAGTCAGTGTTAAAAATTCATCACATTGCACAGCTGAAGCTCACCCTGGGGAATAGGTTAGTCTGGGAGGAAACATCCAATTAGCTGAAAAGTGCTGCTCATGTGAAGGATAACAAGCAGAAATTGATATGTTGACATCAGCCAGGCTTTCAGCTTTAATATAAAGCTATAAATTGGACATGCAGGTACAATTCCCATTCAGCTGTGTCTCTGGATATTACAGCACCCCATAATGAACAATGTACCTGCAGGTTTTCCTGGCTGATGGGGCGTGACTGGCAACCACAGGGCTGTACAAATTCATTGTACAGTGAAGCAGAGAATAAGTCTGATCTCCTCCCTCTCAAATCAATATAAGGGGAACTGCAAAGGGAACATACACAAGGCAACGTGAAATCTGTTCTAATTAAATTGACCTTGCAATTGATAGTGAAGCCAGTCTTGTGTTAGGATTTTCTCTGCTATACAACAAGAACTACTGCACTGTTTGCTACTGTAAACTGCAACCAGGAGCTGATAAAAACAAACAAAGGTAAAACCCCGACATGTTCATGATCAGAACAGAAGGCTGGGAATGCCCAAGGACTGCCACAGTATTTTTGGTGTCTTTAATGTCTTAAATACTTGTTGTAGCTATAAAATCCAGACTTGTAGAGATTGACCGTTTTCCACTCGTGTTGTATCTTGCTTGCTGGTAAATGTGTTCAGACTTGACTGTGATCTGATGAGTTTCAAAGCAAATGTAGGTAAGGCAGCAGTCATGCCAGCTGGTTTCCATTCCTTTTAATCCTTTTCAGGGCTTCCAGCAGGGACAACATGAGCATACCCCTAATCTTCCAATGCCTAAATAATATTATGAACAAGTAATGCCAGAGCAAGTGGTGCAGGTGATTATACAGAGCCTGAAATGGCTGCTTAGGGGAGTCTCATGTGAAGTCTGGATAACATAATCATGAGTCAGTTCTGCAAAATCCTTCTGTGTCCCAGAACTGAGTGCAGATTTGAAACTTTGCCTTCTCGTGATGTTCCTTAGAGGGGCTTCTTTCCAGCAAGCTGTGCTGTGCTGGAGCAGCAGGTCAGCTGAGATCACCAGAGGTTTTCCTTGCTGCAAAGAGAGTTAACTTCTTTGCAAATCATGAAGTGCAGCTACAGATGCAAGCCAGCTGCTGGAGAGAAATGTTTGATAATCTTGTCCACTGCTTTTGTGTCTTTTCTTAGCAGAAAGTTTGTGCTGTCCTTTCAGGGATGCCACCACACAGAAGTTCTGGTTTGTTTCACAGGTAGCTTAATTGTAAAAATTCTTAAACTAAACCAGTTAGCAGGACTCCAGTTCTTATCTCAAAAGAGCCTCCTGCTCTCTTTCTCATATTCTGCTTCTTAAGCTTTATATGATTAAAGTAAAAATAGCTTCAGAGACCTGCTGTGTGGTAGCTCTTGTTTTGGGAAGCAGACTCCTGAGCTGCTGAGCACACCCATAAGCCAGTAGCTGTCCACTTCTGCTGGGTGTATCACTAAGTTATTACCTCTCAAGGGAGAAAATTGAGGATATAAATAACTTAAAAGTTATTTATCTGGGCATATTTGTAATAAAAACAAACGTAAACTGTTCTGAGAATAGAAGGCAGTTATTTTAACTATGGGCTAACTTAAGCTGTAAAGTAGCTTGTGTGCTTCCCATGGTGGGTAGTGAGACCTGGCTGGCCACTGGCCAGAGGAGCTGCTTGGTTTTGCTTTTCTTTACACGCCTGAAGTTGAAACTTCCTGTGCTGCAACCACGAGGAAGGAGTGGCACGAGAGGGTGTGATGGTGGGTTATAGCAGGCTGTTAGCTGCCTCTCAGCCCCACATGGCATCTAATGAGCTCCTTCTGTTGTGTGCTGGGTTTGGGGCAGTTCTTGTGGCTCATGGGGCAAGGAGAGACGTGTTCTTTAAGAAAACTACAGTCTCAGAAGGGCCACGGCACAGGCGTGTGCATCCTCGTGGGTGACAGCAGTGATCCATGTGGGCTGCCATTCCAAAAAGCTCTGGAGTGTGTACTTGACCTTAGATGTTCTTCCTGAATCAAGATGCTTTCCTGGCTGAAAGCCTTGAAAAGAGGAAAGCCAGCAGGTGTTGACAAGCTCTTTGTTCCTTCCCCAGGTCGCCATGGTGGAGGTGCAGCTGGAGGTGCAGTACAAGTACCCCCAGATGCTGCTGATCGCCTTCAGCGCCTGCACGACGGTGCTGGTGGCCGTTCACCTCTTCGCCCTCCTCATCAGCACCTGCATCCTGCCCAACGTGGAGGCCGTGAGCAACATCCACAACCTGAACTCCATCAGCGAGTCCCCGCACGAGCGCATGCACCCCTACATCGAGCTGGCCTGGGGCTTCTCCACCGTCCTGGGAATCCTCCTTTTCCTTGCCGAAGTCGTGCTCCTGTGCTGGATTAAATTCCTGCCCGTGGGCTCCATCCTGAAAAACGAGACCACCAACGTGGAGAAGCCCAGCAGCCACGCAGGGTGGCAGTCAGCACTGGTGTCCACCATCATCATGGTCCCCGTGGGTCTGATTTTTGTCGTCTTCACCATCCACTTCTACCGCTCCTTGGTGCGGCACAAAACGGAGCGGCACAACCGGGAGATCGAGGAGCTCCACAAACTGAAAGTGCAGCTAGATGGGCATGACAGAGGCATGCAGGTGGTGTGACAGAGCCTGCACACAGCTCAGCCAGGGCTGAGAGCAAAATACCTGGTCTGCTGCTTGGTGATACGCACCAGGGATGGATTTTCTTGAGGCTTAAATCTGTAAATGCTACTTGCCTGCCATTTCTAGCTGTGGGTTCTTGTGCTGTTCCACGTGCTGGGGGCTCTGCCCTGGTTCTGGTCCCACACACTTGGTACTTAAGTCGACACTGCCGTGGTGTTCAAGGTCAAAACTTTATCTACCTTAACATTGGTAGCCAAAAATCTGTATTTTTTACAAATGCAATATTCCATTGCCAAAAGTGAAACCGCATCGGCTGTCCCAAAAGCCTTTGTATGTGTGTGTGTAGGACCTGTCTTACATGTCAGAACTCCCTGGCTGTCAGTGCAGCCACAATTAACTGGCAGCTCATTCCTAGAGCAGAGCTGATTAATGTGGGTACCTGCAGCTGACTCAAGGACATCCAGGAAAGCACAACAGGAACTGAGAATGTTGATCACCATTGTTCCAAAGCAAGTATTCCATAAATACATAACCAGAAAGAAAACAGCCTTAGCTTTTCTGTTTTTTTCTTGCTGTTCTTTACTATATTTTTACAGCTTGGGATGTAGAATTTTGAATTGCAAGAGGCTGGGAAATTCTCTCACACTTTCTTCAGTGGCATCTGTCACCTTAGGTTGAGTAAGTGCCAAGATCATGTTTTTTCCCAATAAGAGGCAAGAGTGCCCAGGGAAGGCTTACAGGTGTTTTAGTTTTAACAAGGACATTCTTAAAACAGAACAGTGACAGAGAATTTAATGAGACAAGACTCTGAAGGACTAACAAAGCAAATTTCAAGGAGGTAAAGGAGTGACAGCAGGTACTGTAGAAATCTGCCACTGTGTCTTCTTCACTTGTGCGTTGCTGCGGTGCCTTTTGCCTGGTTTGCTGGAGAGAACAAGCCCAGTCCTGTGTCATTTCATCATTTGGGGGTTTGGGGTTTTTTTTTTTTCTTTTTTTTAATTGGCTGTAGCATTTTTCTGTCAGAAATGAATGCTTCCTTCTCCCTCCACCAAAGCAGACAACTCCTCTGGTGGAACCTGGAGCTGTCCTGCCAAGCCTGATGGAGCTGGATCTGGCAGGAATGCTGTGTGCCATGAAAGAGCTATCCCTTTCCTTTGAGCTCATTTCTTTTTTCAGTAGCTGAGACAATGACACTTGCATGTCTATGTTGCTTAGTAAGGGAAGCTTGTAAATTCCATAGCATCCTCGTGGGTGAAAACTTCTGTAAAAAAAACCGAGTTGGTTTTGTTGGGTTTTTTTTTTGTAACTTTGTGGAGAGAAAAGAGTGTTTTGCAATCATCAGCTCTTTTAAGGGAAAGTCAGGTTTTCTGACACACGGGGCTGCAAGAAGCATAAGCACATTTTCTTGGCCCTGGTCCTGTGCTAGTTTCCTCCTCTGCACTCCAAAACTGCAGTTTCAGAGTCTCCGAGGCCTTAGAGGTTTCTGAAATCATTAAGGATGTTTATAACGTTCTATTTAACCCTGGGCCCTTATTCCCCTGGGATTTGAGGGCTCTAATGGCAGTGCATTACATGTCAGCTTCCCAGAAGGGAGAGTACACACAAACCCCAGGGCAGCAGGGTGAGACTGTCCCAATATTCCTCTCTGGTGAGGGCCTTGGGAAAGCCAGCTCTCATCTCTCTTGTTTACATGCGAATGCGAGCATTGCTGAACAAGTTGCTTAGCACTGTGTCTGTGGCTTTCATCTGCTGTTCTTGCTGCAGTTGGCATGTACCATATTGGCTGATGTGCAGCAAAGAAAATAGTCTTTGTGTGCTAAATGACTAATCTGTACTCATGTGCATATGCAAAAAACAAGGAGTTTCCTTCAGGAAGTGAGGTGGTCGTGAAATTCATATGAACGCCCCAGGACTCTGCCCTTTCTCCCTCCTCTTTTTACCATAATAAAAATTAAAAGGTTTATACAACAGAATCAGAGTTGAGTTTTCTGCCAAGTGCTACACGTGTCAGCTCCTCTACCAACAGAATTTCTGTTGAGAGGCCAGAGCCAGACCAGATGGGATGAATCTCTCATCTGTACTTTGCACCTTTTTTAACATCAGTAATAGTAGGACCTTGTGTGCTGAGGGGCTCAGAAGGCTGTCAAGGAAATTATTGCAGTTTTTTTCAATATCTTTTTAAAAAGCTTCCCCCTGTGCATACAAAAGCAATGCAGCTTGTCTGAAAGCAGTCAGATCATTCATTTAATTTTCTGCAAATGTAATAAACTTCAGCAAATTAAGAAAAGCAGCAGAAACTGCTTTGATTTTGGAGAATAACTCATTCAGGCTTGGGTGGGATTGAATTAAGATCAGTATCAAGTTAGGGCATCTGTGACTGGAGTTGGGACCACCTTACTCCAGGGACAAGTCTGAGGTACAGTTTGGGATGGTGTCCCAAGGGCAAATGCTCCTAAAACAGAATAATAACTTCCTTCCCTGTCTTTGCTTGCAGCTGTTTCTTGTGTCTCACTGAGTTCTCCCTTCCATGAGAAGCTCATGGGGGTATTTTTGCTCTTTGATTCTCCTCAGCACACAACAGCACTTGCTTTTTTTGCTCCTGCCCCTTTTCCTGCAATTTATTTACATTTTCACTACTGTTGGGTCCAGACTTGTGTTGCAGAAATGTTACCTGTGGTACCAGGCATGGGAGTTCATCCGTAAAGGAAGGAGCAGGGATGTTGTACTTGTCCAGCTGGGTGTTTCTGTGCTACAGCACCAGAAAATCCTCCTTGCTCCTGCTGCTGCTGCCCCCGTGGCTGTCAGCAGGATTCCCATCAGTCAAGCCAGCCTTTCCACACTGTCCCTGCTGTCCCAACAGGGCTGGCAGCTCTCTGTGTCACGTCTGGGTCTGTCTGGCCGTGCCTGGCCACGTCTGTCCTGTGCTGTCACCTCTCTGTCGTTCCTGGGTGTCTGTCATTCTTGGAGTGTCCCAGGGTTTGTGTGGCTGCAGTCCTGCAATGCTTGCACGGAGATGCTGCTCCCAAGGGCTCCACCCTCAGCTGGGGATGAGTGTTGAGGATCTCCCCTGGCATGTGTTGGCTTTCTGTGCCAGCTTTGGGCTCTGGGCTGCTGCACTCTGGGGTGGCTTCTGCCCTGATTCTCAGCCCCCTTGGGCTGTGGCTCTCTGGATCAGCTGTTGCCTTCTTTGAGCTATTTCTCCAATTTTTGCACTGGAGCTTAGCACAGGGACAGCCATGATCTTGCTTTGGATTTTTTTTTGGCCAGGTTTTGCCCAGCAGGAAAATGCCTCAGCAGTCTCCAGCTCTGCAGGGACCCTGCCTGCCCACCTAAAGCAGAGAAAGAGCTCTCAAGGACAGGGGAACAACAATTCTTTGTATCATTCCCGTGCACCAGCCTTGGTCAGAGGCAATTCCTCTCTCCCTTTCCATCTTGGCAGGAGTAAAGAAGGAGCTGGAGGGAGCAGGATCGGGTTCTCCCTTTGCCGTGTTCAGTGGCAGCTCTCACTCCCTGATCTCCCTATTTTTAACAGCGCCCCGGGGCCGGGCTGGCTCCCTGTGTCAGTGCAGAGGAGGCTCTCGGGCAGACTTTGTGACCGTGAGAGATGGAGTCGTGTTGGATCGGAGCATGTGAGGGATGAAAGCGACACCGTGCGAGAGCCCCGGGCGGAGGCAGGGCTGCCCTAAGCGCTCTCACATCGGGGGTGGGTGCAGCTGCAGAGAGAACTTCCTCCCACATCCCTCCATATCCTTCCACATCCTTCCACATCCTTCTACATCCTTCCGCATCTTTCCGCATCTTTCTGCATCCTTCTACATCCTTCCGCATCTTTCCGCATCTTTCTGCATCCTTCTACATCCTTCCGCATCTTTCCGCATCTTTCTGCATCCTTCTCCATCCTTCCACATCCTTCTACATCCTTCCGCATCTTTCCGCATCTTTCTGCATCCTTCTACATCCTTCCACATCCCTCCACATCCTTCCACATCCTTCTACATCCTTCCCCCTCCTTCCACATCCTTCCACATCCCTCCACATCCTTCCACATCCTTCTACATCCTTCCACATCCTTCTACATCCTTCCACATCCTTCCACATCCCTCCACATCCCTCCACATCCTTCTACATCCTTCCACATCCTTCTACATCCTTCCACATCCTTCCACATCCTTCCACATCCTTCCACATCCTTCCACATCCTTCTGCATCCTTCTGCATCCTTCTCTTCCACATCTCTCCACATCCCTCCACGTCCTTCCCTCCCCTGGCTCTGGGATGTGGGGATGGGCAATCCCAGGTTGCCTCCAGGTTACCTGTGCTGAGCTGGGGTTAGAGGTGCTCCTCCTGCCTTTCACAATGTGCTTTCTTTTCTTTTTCTGCCTTCAAACAAACAAACAAAAGGCCTTGGAGTTTCCCTGCTGCTGTAGATTCCTTATCTTTTAAATCTCATTGCATCAACTGCTAAGGCAGCTTCCTCAACACCCCTTCAAGCTGCAGTCAAATTCAGCTGGGCCAGGGGGATATTTTCTGGTTAACTCACAGGTTCTCTCCTCTCCAGCCATTTCAATGCAGCTCCAGTAATTAAAATTGACTGGCTGGATTTGGACAGTATTTCCCTGAATCCTTGTGTGTCCAGCTGGGAGCTTGGTTTCTGCCCAGAGGTGTGACAGCGTGAGTGCTAAGAGAAAAAAAAAATCTGTATTTTAGCTTTGCCTATTCTTGTTTTACCTCTGCATGAACAATATTTAATGTAGAACAACGAATGTATCTCAGTTATTGTCCAGCTGTGTGAGAAAAACTGGATAAACGTGCTCAGTTTTATGCTTCTTGGTGATTTCAGACTGATTTCTTGAAAGGCAGCTCAAGTCCTCCAGCATCTTCCTATGGCTTAAGTTGGGTTCTGCCTTTTTGAAAAAAAGTTTGGTCAGATATTATCATTCTCCTTTTGCAATGCACAAGGAGATAACAATTAGATGCACTTCCTTTTAATGAGGGTCTGGGTCTTGGCACGTATTTTACAAGGAGGTTAAGGAGACAAGAAACTCCTGTAACAGGAAGACCATTAAAGTTTGTCTTCTGTTAATAATACCAGCTTAGTGGACAAAATCACTTTTAAGAGCTCATTAAGATTAAAATGTCTTCATACTTTTCTCAGATTTCTATGGTACTTGACAGTAAATTGTTAATGTTTTGTAACACTGCAAAACAGGATTTTCTGGCTTTGCTTTTTTTTTTTTTTTGGGGGGGGGTGGTTCTGGCTTTTTAGGAGAGAATGTACATGAAGTTTTAAGGAGTAGTACTGAACAGATGGGTGTGCATTTTGATCTAAGGATGATGCCCAAGAGGCTTTTTAACAGGTGAAAAATGTCAAAAGACTGGCACAGCAATGCCTGTGTAGTGACTGGATTAAATTTTGGACTTCAAAAACACCAAGAAAAAGCCCTCACTTTTTGGCTCGGTATTTAATTACTTGCTTTTTTTCACATTTAAGACATCAGCTAGGAAGAGCTGGAATCTTCTGGCAAGAACAGCAGCTTCCTGTATAGTTCAATCAAGGCAGAAAAATTCAGCCAGCAAATGCAGAGCACAAGATGAACTGACACTGTGTAAGTTATTGTGGCAATCTGATTCATCAGAATCCATCATCTGCTTTCACTGTGGAGAGAGTGGAGCAGCAGGGACACACACAGAAAGTGTTTTAGCAGCCTGAGAGCACAATATAAATGTAAAAGGGAGCATTGGAAATTAGGGCCAAGCATTAATGGCAGCACTTGACTGCTGCAGTGTGGTGAGCAGAGAGCAGATCCATGGAGAGGCTTGGAACTGCAGGGTGAGGAGGATCCAGGTGCAGTGTTTGCTGTCTCTGTGGCAGCCTGTGCTGGGTTTCCTCCCTGTGTGTCTGTGCCAGGCTGGCAGGCTCCTCCTCCTGCTTGGACAAAGCCCCTCTGCTCCAGCAGCAGCTCCAGGTGCTGTCCTGGGGATATTCCAGCACTCCCAGTGCTGCTGAGCCCTGTGGATGCCAGGCTGCGGAAAAAGTGAGGAACTGCTGCTCTCAGCACACTCCCTGCTCTTGGGAGTGAGCTGGACATCACAGAATGGGTGGGTTGGAAGGGGCTTTAATGATCCTGCAGTTCCTACCCCCTGCCATGGGCAGGGACACCTTCCACCAGACCAGGTTGTTCCAGCCTGGCCTTGGACACTCCCAGGGATCCAGGGGCAGCCACAGCTTCTGTGGGTAACCTGTGCCAGGGCCTCCCCACTCTCACAGGGAACAATTTCTTCCAAATACCTAACCTGAATCTACCCCCTTGCAGTTGCAATGAGGAATTTCCTGGGACAGAGCTCGCTGTGAGCAGGTGTGGCCTGCCTGTTGTGTGTCTGTGTTTGCACTGAAGAGGTTCCATCAGAAGGGATGTGCTGTGACTGCTGGAACTGCTGCTGGAGCTCCTTGAGGACACTCACCAGCCCACCTGGATGGAGGTTTGGAGTTTGGGACTGCCCACGGGAGCCCTGCTGCAATTAGCACTGAACTGAACCTGGCTCATTGCAGCCCACAAAGGGCTCTGCTCATATCTGTTGGTTTAAACTAATGAAAAATATCCTGATTGACCCATCTGACTCCTGGTACCTGTCCTGGGTGAAGAGCTGCCTCCCCTGCAGAAAAGCAGACGGCAGAGGCTGTGGCAGGAGTGCAGCAAATCCTGTGCAGTGCCAAGGAAGCACTTGTGGGCAGAGCACAGCAGAGCAGGGATGCTGAGATCTGTCTGTCCCCTTCCCAAGCACAGCCAGGCAGCACTGCCTGCTGGTGGCACGGTGGAGTTTTCCTGCTGCAGATGAGGCTGTGCTGAAGGGCTGCCATGGCAGCACCGTGTTTGTTAAAGGATCACGCTTCTTCCACAGCACAATTTCATTTTCAAGAGCACAGAAGTTTGTTCAGAGCAGACAGATGGCCTCAGATCAGCTTCTGCTGCAAATGACTGCCTGAATCTTAGGTACGAGGCATGATTCAAACCTGACTGCTGGGGGTGCCAGGAAAATAAATGATAGCTGCCAGGGTTGCAGTCTGTTGCCCAGCTAATTCCCAAAATCAGACTCTTGCTACTGAGAGCTGACAGCAGGGTTCAGAGATGACAAATGATCAGAAAATAACACAGTCTGTGCAGGCCTTTGGTCTGATCTCTGTCCAAGCCCGAAGAGTCAGCATTGGCCCTCTGCAAATGCTGCTTTTTGCTTCCAGAAGATACAGGTCACACAAGGAATTTATGATTAATCCTCATTGTTAGAGCATGAATCTTCAGCAAAGGATAATAACTTTAATTAGTTCTCAGTGTTTTGTACTGTCTATGGAGAGATACCTGCTTACCTTCCTCCCCTGAGACCTGGTCTCTACAGGACCTGTCTGAGGTGGGTGAGGGGATGGTTGTACCCCCAGGGCTGGATGCAACATTCAAACCAGTCTGACAGTATCAAGTATGGGGCAGGAAAGCTTAAAATCTATGCCTGGGCTTGGGCCGAAACTGTGTCAAGGGCAGTTTGATACTCTGTGTAATGTTTCCAACTTTCTTGGATTCATTTAAGTGTTTGGGAACTGCTTGTTTGCTTTTTTGTTACAATACAGGTAATGGATGCAGCCTCTCATTTCTGACTTTGGCTAAAAGCTCCCATATCCCGGGAGGTTTTGAAGCTCACCCCTTTTACTTGTTTGTTAAATCTTCATTTTATTGAGCTTATCTCTGCACACACCTGGTTCCTCACGCCCACCTCAGAAATAAACCCTGTCATACAAATTCCATACCTCATTATACACCTCTCCCAACAAAAAATCAACCTCTCGCTCACACGGGTCTCCCTTGAAAGGAAAGGGCGATTTGTAGCAGTTCTTTGCCCAGTTCCTCGTGCCTCCCCCCGGCGCTGAACTCTGCAGAGAGCTCCCTGAAGGTGATGCAGACGCGGCGGTGCTCGATGTGCCGGCGGTGGATGCCGTGTTTCCACTTGTACCGCGCATCCCCGTGCAGCACCAGCAGCGACCTCCGGGGCAAGAGCACGGCCACGCTCACCTCCTTCCCCGGAACCAGCCTGCGGGACAAAGAGCACTTGCTTCCCTCTTCCCCTGAACTTCTGCACGCTGATGTCTGCGTGAAAGATGCGGGGGGGGTTAATTCCTCCTTGCTGGAAAGGGGAAATAATTGGATGGCGTCCTCTGAGTCGCAGGACATGGAGAGCACGGTTTTTGAGAGCAGGTTCAGGCTGACCAGGCGCTCCCCCCAGAGCCACCAGTCATCGAAGTGGGGGTCGATGGCAGAGCCTCTCTCTGCTCTGTAGTCCAGGTTACACTGTTCCACGGGCAGGAAACCACTGAGCACAGCACAGGCCTTCATCTGTGCCACAATCTTCCTGCTGAAACTCGGCAAGCCAGTGAAGCTGCCAGCTTTTAGCCTTTGTTTCTTGAAGTTCACTTTGGGTCCATAGTCCTGTCGGAAAAGAAGAGGGAGGGAAAAGCTAGTGTAAAGGAAAAATCTAGGACAAGTCTTTCTGGAGAGGCTGTTCCTGCAGAGTTCTGTTCTCATCTCTTCCAGTGACCTGGTTGCCAGGTTGCAAAAGGACTCAGTGAATCTACATTAATCTCTCTGGATTTATAAAGTAAAACCAAATCTGAACACCCACTTCTTTCCCTTGGAGATTGTGTGAACTTTAATACTTGAATACAACCATCAAATACTGTTTGTTGTAACTATCGTGTATTTTTGCAAGAAGTTTATTTTAATTACAGGTAATTCTTGCCATTGATTTCAGGAAAAGCTTTCAAAGGAAAACACTTAATGAAACATCTCAGTATTTTGGGTTTTAACTGAAAACAGGTTTCCTTTTCCAGAGGGATCTAAATCAGATGTGCTTCCAAAGTCCAACCTGTTTCTTTCGGCCAGACTGTGATGGTTTCCAGTCATCTTGATCCATCAGTTCCACTATCTCACACTCTTCATCCTCACTAATGAACTCCTCCACCAGGAACACCCCTGGAAAGGGAAATGCCCAGCCAGCAAATTCCGAGTGCTCATTTCCTTTAGCTAGGCCTGTTGCTGGACAGTAAGTGAAATTATCTTCTCCCTGTGGAAATACCAATGGAAAAGAAAAAAAAAAAGCAATTTGATATTTCCATTATTTACCCCTGCAACCTTGCTATTGCAGCATGAAAACTGTGAGGTATTCTTGCAGAAAAGAGAAATTTTACAGCTGCTTATGGGGAACAACTATTCCCTGCTCTTTTTTTCCAGCTGCAGCATCAATGTGCTGCTTGCTTGCAGCCCCTTTTTTTTTTCCTAGTGATGTCTTTATCCTGGAAAGGCAGGGAAGAACGGATGATGCTCAGGGCCACATGTACAAGGAGATTAATGGTGGGTATTGCTGCAGAGATATGGTTTGTCATAGCAATAAATGTTGAATGAGGAAAGTTGATGAAAATCGCGCAGGCCACAAGGCTGAGCTGTAACAAACGAATGTGAACGTAACACGTGAGGCTCAGGTGAGCTCCGACTCGGCTTCCGAGCGTTATGGAGGTGAACAATTCACAATACCCGGGGGGCGGCCGCCGGGGGGCTCTGCCTTGTCCCCGCCGTGTGACCCCGCGGCCCCGG
>WBNO01005932.1:491554-509018 GCA_013400575.1 Peucedramus taeniatus | reverse complement strand
CGCGTGCGGCCGGCCCGGGCCTTGTCACCGCCGCGACATCGCGTCCCGGGGCAGCGCCGGCAGGGCAGGGCAGGGCAGCTCCAAGCGAACACGTTCAGGTCAGGGCTGTGGGGCTCCATCCCGAGAGCCGCGCTGGGGCAGGAGAGGCCTGTTCCCAGGGAAAGAACCGCGGCGTTCGGCAGCCCCGCGGTAACCGAGTGTACCCTCTGCAGCATCACCCGCGATGGGGATGGGACCTGCCGTGTCTGGCCGTCCCTGCAGCTCCTGCCCTGTCACAGCTCTGTCTGGGGTGCCAGTGAGCCAAAGAGAGGGCGATGGGAACATCCACAGTCACTGGTGTCACATTTTTATTACAGACACAGCATCTGAGGGAGGTTTGGCCGGACAAGCCTGACCCTGTGGTTTGACTCTCAGGGAGAGCTCTGTCGTTTGAAGCATCATCTCCCGAACAGCTGCTGTTTAAACTGGCTTTCAGTTCAGCTCTTTGTGCTTGCATGCAATATTTCAGTGTATACAATACTGTAGTGCCCCGTTGCTCACCACACGATGTTGCAGGTGCTGCAGGTGTGTGGTGCTGCTGAAACCAAAGCCAAGGACAGCTCAGAGCCCCGTGTGCCCCTCATGATGTGCTGGAGTGGCATTTAGGCAGCACTGATCTAACACAGAAAGACAGGAGCGAGCCTGGCCTTGGAGCTCTGCTCTCTTTTATTTCCCTGTCTTGGAATTTGTGTCAGGAAGAGTGGGAAGCCCTGAACCAGTCATTTCATGGAGCTCTTTTGGCCCTGTCAGCACTGTTATATCCCTCTGTGTGTGTGTGTGTACTGAAACATCAGTTCATCACCAACAAGACTGGGACCACTGTTGATTTTTTTTCCCTTTATGTCCTTGATTGGCGTGTGTTCAAATTTCTGCTGGTTAATTCAGTTTTCCAAAATTTTTGGGAATTCAGAAGTCGTCAGCCAAGATTCTGTCCAGCTGGCCAGGCCAGTGAGCTCAGTGTCACTTTCTTGGGAGAAAACCATTCACAGCAGGTGTATTGACTCTTACTGCTGCCTTTTGTTTGAAAGAGTGTTGGAATTCCTGGAGCAGAGCCCGGGAGAGGCACAAACAGGTACCTGTGATGCTGTCCTGGTCCTGAGTGCCATCACTCATGGACAGCTTTCACCTGCAGCAAGTCTCTCACTCCAACAGCCACAGGATGTATCCCTGTTGTTTGGAGATGGATTGGATCAGCGTGCTGGGAGCCTGTGCCCAATCTAATAATAATCTCTGCCATGTTCATTTCAACCAAATAAAAAAGGTGACTTCCAACACACCAGCAAAACCAGCAGATAACCTCATAAATTTTTTTCCCCTCCCTTGCAGCTGTTGAAAACATTTCCTCTTATTCCCATTTGTTTTATCAGGAAGGTAACCAGAAGACATCCTACAGCTGACTGATTAGTGATTCCAGCAGAGAGGTGGAGGTTAAAAATGTCAAAAATTACTACAGAACTTCTTTTGGAAAGAGCAGTTCCAAGATCTACGAGGCTCCGAAAGATCGAGACGCTGAAGTAAGTGCAGACAGGCCCATGGAAAATTCCAGACTAATTCAACCTGGCAGTGTCTTTTTATCTGTGTGTCTTTCTTCCCCTAAACACTTTTTTGCTTAAAAGAAGAGAGTTTCAAAGCACAGGGCTGAGAGGGCATTCCCAGTGCAGGATCAGTGAGCAGTGGTGGCACTGCATTCACTAAAGAGGTTATTGGCAGATGTCACCTCCTTTTGCCATTTCTGTTGTATTTTTGCTGCCATTCTTTCTGTGAAACTGCTCAAGGCTGGATCCTGTTTTCCTAACCCCAAGGTATCATCCCTCCTCCCAAAGCCCTTGCATCTTTGCTAGCAATTGCTTAATGTGAATAAGAGAATCTTCCAGCATGGATTTCAGAGCATTTTAAAGTATTTTTGGCATTATTTCCCTTCCATTTTCCTCTCCCTCCATCATGTTCCATCTCTTCTATATCCAGTTATCCTACTACCCCAAACATTGCAGAGGGAGAGAATAAACTCTGAATCACTTAAAAGCCACTAAAAACAGTTTTGTCACTCAGGTCCTTAACAGAGGTCATTGCAAATATGTGTCCTTCCAAATGTTGAACACAGAGCTGGCCAGTTTCTGGCTGGCACCTTTGTTGTTTTTGTTGCTGATGTCAGGGGGTTTGGGTTTCACATGTACTCTTTAAAGTTATTTCTTTCAGTTTGCCTTGTGCTAAAGTAATTATTTTTAGTGAGAAGCTCACATGTTTCTGAGTATCAGCTGCAGTAATCTGGGTAACAGAGTGGTGGGGAGATGTTTGAAGCTGTGGGTTTTTGGAGTGTGGCTTTCTCCATGCAGCTTTATACTGTGATGTACTTCAGAAAGTCTGTTTGGGGAACACCACTGAGTTTTTTTTTGCCCAAAAGGACACCACAGTCACAGCTCTGCAGCCAGCTGGATTGTCCTCAACCTTTCTTACCAGCTCTGACTGGCTGGCTACACTTCTGAGATGGCAAGTGAAGGAGAAAGTGTCTTGCTTTCTGGATTTATTTGTCTAATTTATTCACATTTCATTAATATCTAGAAGCCTATTTTTTAACTAGTCATTAGAGAAAGAGATTCTGTTTGTTAAAGGAACCCAAGCTTGTGCCCTCAAGAGATGTTGGCTGCCAGGACTGGAAGCTCCCTTTGGAGCTCACCTAACTGATCTAACCAAATAGAAGTGACCATGCTAATATTATGTAGTTTTCACTTATTTACAGAGAAGGGATATTTCTTTTCCCCTCACCAATATTGTACCACTTCCTCTTTCAGGACAGAGTTCTTCTGTTTTGGTGGCAGTCTTGGGATTTTGTTAGGTGAATTTCTGTATTTACCATTGGAAGCTTTTGCAACAAAACTCACTATAAAAGAAATGTAAAAAACACTTTTTTTTTTGGTCAAGTTAGTTCTTTGAAAACAACCAGATTATTTGGGGGCACACTCTGCACTTGGCCTGAACTGTGAAATAATGAATGTAGTGCATTCTATGGACAGGGTAGACTGAGGGTGTAGTGTCTTGAATTGCCACAGCTTGTCTTGTTGAATCAGCATTGCACAGGAATAAAATAACAAACCTTTTAGAGCTGTAGTCATTTTTTTCTATAAAATAAGAACTTTTCTGGTGATTTACTGCTCCCAGCCAGCTCAGTAACCCCTAGGAGATTACCTGAATTGCAGGTTAATTGTACTTTGGCAAACCTGAGTCTCTGATGGTGGCTGTTAGCTCAGACACATCAGCTGTCCCAGTGTGCTCACACTCCAGAATGCTGCCACCAGTGTAGGAAATGGATTTGAAAAGAATTCTTAAAACTTAATAGAAAGTTGATAGGCTGAAAAACATTTATAAAGTATTGTAACTAAGAAATTAGTTAGTTTTTGATGGAGTTGAAATAAGTTAGTTTAGAGTGGAGTTGAGCTTGATATGTCTTGTGTTCTACTATTTATTGAGATTGATAATAGAATAAAATTTTTTAAAACACTTTTTAGTTATTTGATCTTTATAAAAACTAAAAAGACCTAACAAAATGGTGCTTCTGTTGTGAAGTGATAACTTGACAGATAGTTGAGTTAACCCTAAAAAAACCAGCACACCAGAAGAAGCAGGTTTGGTCAGCTGTACCCAGTGAGTTGTGCTGGACTGAGATGCCACCAGGTGGGACTGTCTATGCTGTGAAATCAGCATTTGTTCTTCCAATGAGCTACAGATACCCTTCATGTTTTTTTGTTTTGTTTTGTTTTGTTTTTTGTTTTGTTTTGGTTTGGTTTTTTGTTTTGTTTTTAGCCTGTCCAAGCTGCAGTTGAAGACTGGAGATTTAGACCCACGCTTGTTTTCCCGCCTGAGGCACCTGCAGAAACTTGATCTCTCTGATAATTTACTGGACAAATTTCCCAACAGCCTAACTCTCCCAGATCTGCGTGTCCTGAACTGCAACAATAACAAGCTGGAAGATGTAACTGCTCTGAAACAGTTCCCTCTGCTCGAGGAGCTGACCTACGAGAACAATGTGTACTTGACAGTGAGTTCTCCCCTCCTTACATTAAACAGAGAGGCAAACAAACAGCACTTGTGCAAAGTTCTTATATATTGTTCTTGGGCAGCAAGTGCTAGGGTGTTTGAGAAAGCAGCCAGCCTTTGTGTGACATTTAACCACTTTGTGCCACTATTTCTCAATCTGCAGAAGGGATTTGCCCAAAACCACTCAGGTGTTAAAATTTGTGTCCTGATTTTCTTGGCCAAAGTCCTGTCTTAGGTGGCTTATCAGGCATTATGGTCATGCTAGTGTAAAATACAGCAATGACTGTGTAGACATGTCCTTATAGAAACACAGAATCACAGAATGGTTTGGATTGGAAGGGACCTTAATGCTCATCTTGTTCCACCCCCTGCCATGAGCAGGGACACTTTCCATTAGACCAGGCTGCTCAGAACCCCATCCAGTCTGGTCTTAAACACTCCCAGGGATGGGGCAGCCACAGCTTCTCTGTGCACCTGTGTCAGTGCATCACCACCCCACAGTAAAGAGTTTTTCCCTAATATCTAATGCTAGTTTTATTTCCTAATATCTGTGTTAGTTTTAGTGCCCTCTGTACTCTAGAAAAGCAGACTGGGTCCTCAGATGAGGGCTTAAACTTGGTGATTAGTCTTGTTTGGGGTTTGACTTCTTCCAAGAGAATCTGCTGACTGTATAAGTCAAACATGCAAAACTGATTTTACTTGTGCTGTAAACTGGCATCAGCCACTCACCATCCCCCATGCTTATTTGCTGTTGCACACTGGCAGTATGTGTGTGGCTATATGGTCCCAAGGAATTCCTGCTGGAATTCCTTGACTGGAGGCAGGACTCTGTGTTAGAGTTCAGGGATATGAACAGAGCTCCCAGCCTTGCACTCAGGCCCAGCAGATGAGCAGTTACACAGCCCTCACCTTGTGCTGGATGTTTGCTTCCTGAGGCTGGGCAGCTCTGTCTGCAGTTTAAGATCCCAACTCATAGAAAACATTAATTCATACCTGAAATGTGAAATTCAAGTTAAAAATCCTGAGGAGATTCTATGAAATGGCTTTCCCTTACTAAATATATCATTTTTATGTAGGCTGTATTTTAATCAAGGATTAAAGGTAAAGTGAGTACCACATGTACAAATTTTGTGACCCCAGTGTTTTCTCTTTCTAGCTCAATGATGACTATAAAGTAATATTTCTTCTGCAAAATCTCCGTCTGCTCAATGGCAAGGACATAACCAAACTGGCCAACCATGTGAGGCATGTCAACAGCCGTAAGCTCACCAGCAAGGTAAGATGTGGGGTAGTTCCTTAACCTCCAGACACCTCACAAATGACTAAATCCACTGTCCAGTGTAGTGACAGAGCTGCAAACAAGCTTCAAGTGGGTTGTAATACCTGTGGTATGGTCTGAGCTCAGCCTGCAGAATGGGCCAGCCAGGAAATGTCTTACAGCTGCTTCCTCTGGTCACTGCTGGCATCTGCTCTACCTGTTCTGTGTAGGCAATTTGCCTTTGGTTTAAGTGACAGGAGTGGGGCCAGCCAGGTCTGTTTCTGATCCTGTAGTTTTTCAGGTCACTCTGATCATCATTCAGGAATGGGAGAAGCCTGGTGCTGCCAGAGCAGCTGCAAACACCTCCCCATCTAATTTAAGTTACTGTCCAGGCCCCAGGAATGGGGAGCACAAAAGCAAGCTCAGGTTAATTGCTTTTTCCAGCATTCACCAGAAACAAGGATTTGTTCTTTCTTTTTCAGTTGTGAATGTTTAGAACTCTATTTTCACTCATTTGTCTACACAATTTAGCTCCTGACAGATAGTCCCCACAAGGCATCATTGTGATCTTGAGCAAAATTATTGTTCAATTATGAAAAAGGTTTCATTGGCTGGTTGCTTTCAAGTACTGAAAACTGGGATGAGTTGTGCTGAGTGTTGTCTGCATAAAACCTGTGAACCTCAAAGGGTCTCTGTGAGGGCTGCTCAGCCTCTTGTCCCAGACAACTGATCATGGTTGGTTGTTTAATGAGACACCAAACACTCCCCTGTGCTGTTCTTTTTGTGGTGTCTGTGCCCTGATGCCTTTCCCTGATGTTATTTGTACCTGCCTGCCCAGTTCTCAGTCCTGTGTCTCAATGTAAAAATGTCTCTTGGGTCCAAATGCTGATGGATGTGTTACTGCCCACCAGAAACTCCGATGGGAAACTGTGCTGGCAGGTGAGCATCCTGTGGGTCAGCAGCCTTTTGGAGTTCAGGTATCTCTCTAAATGGGTCCATGCTGACAGTGCTTAGCCACACTCACTCCAGCTTGGTACAGAGGAACTGGCTTTCTCCTTAGCTGAAGTGGTCATTTGAACATGAATAAATAAATTAAAGTGGTGCCATCACATAGGGTGCAGCACTCAGGGTTGGCCACTTCTTAAATGCTTTCACACGTTCTCTTGTGCTTTTCTGTTGAGTAAACTCAGTCTTTCTGTCTAGGTTACTGCTCACTGGGAAAAATTCTTCCGTGACCAACTCCCTGAGAAGTACACAGCTGAGCAGGTGATGTCCATCAAGAATAATTTCCTGAAGTCAGTACAGACCAATGTGGTGTATGGGCCCAGCTCACTCAGCGAGTTCACCCGCTGGCGGGTAGGTCACACCCCACCCACCCTCCTGCTCTGCAGGCAAGGACCCTGCTCCTGGTTCTGCATGGACTGCACTAAAACCCTCCATGGATTTGGGTCAGCCCTTGCTGACACATGATATCACTTTTTCTTCACTGCTTTCTTAAGCAGTTACCAGGACTAAATGTGCGCCAGGTTGAAGTGGCTGTCATTAAACATTGGTTTTTGATTCATAAGCAATAATGGTACTTCTACTAATTAATCAGACTGCAGTGTCCTTAATACTTAATTATTTGCAAATTAGTTAAATGGTAACCTTTATTCTTGATGAAAGAGTAAAGATAATGGACAGAAGTGTAGTTGCTCCCAGCAGGGAAAGACACCATTTAATTTGTAACATTTGTTTTATTTGTATGTTCATACACATAATTCAGACTTCCATCTCCCCTTTGTCTTGTTTTACTGCTGTGCTGTTGTTTCCACAGCTGTGTACTCTGAATGCCCATGACAAAATGAAGTTCTTGGGTCATGTAATGTCAGCTGGGGTCTCCTCCACCACTTGTGAAATTCACACAGAATAGTGGGAGCAGATATTAAAAACTCAGCAAAGCAGCTCTTTCTGCCATGACACATCAGAGCTTGACATGCTGTGGCTTTTTTTTCCTAGTCTTTTTTTTTTAACATATCCACATATTTGCTTCTCAGGTGAAAATGATTGCAGAAGAGTTTCTGGCACAGTCACTAGGTGTGGAGTTAAACTCTGATACTGAACCAGAGGAAAAGGATGAGAATGAGGAAGAAAGCACAGAAAGCCCCAGGGAAGCTGCAGAAGACGTGGCTCAGGTAGGTGATTTTTCCAGTTACATTAGCAATGTTCTTTCTGTTTCCTGGGAATTTGCAGCTCTTGTCAGTTCACATTTATGACCCTTTGGTAACCACAGGGGCAGTCTCAGGCTCCAGCCTGTATCCAACAGCTCAGGCTTCCTCTTTACAGCCAGATTGAAGCTTTCCCAGAAATGTGAAGGTCGAGTTGCTCCCTCAGAGAGCTTCCATTCTCATAGGGGACCAAAAACATTTCATGAGTGCAGTCCTACTCACTCCACCTCTCCTCTAGGAAGAGATATTTTAATTAGAGACATGGGCTGATGCCTGGCCAGGCTCTGCTGGTGTTTGCCTGCTTGGAAATGGCTGCAGAGTGAACCCCTGTGGTCCATAGGCCAGATTTGTTTTTCCACATGGTATGTAAATTGCAAATAACTGAGACAGGGGAAGGGAGCTGAAAAGGAGGCTGGCTGCGTGGTTTTCATTAGCTTCTGCCCCTAGGAACCCTGCAGCTCTGGGCTGTCTGATTCCTGGAACCCAGTCTGTAACCGTGGGAGGATTCTTGCATTTGAATAATTAATGTTTTTGACTTACAAATTATCTGCACATCTCGGGGAAGCTAAAAACCTTCTGCAGAACCTGACAACATGCCTTATAGGTCACAGTAACACCCGTCAAGAGGAAAAGAAATCATTCAAAATCAAGCCCTGGAAACAAGAGGTCCAAGACCCAGGCAAACACCAAGGAGAAGGCTGCAGTTAATCCCAGAAAATCCAGTCGTGTGGAGGATGACCCAGCTCCTGATAAACCAAGAACATCAAACCAACCAGCCAAGGAGACAACCCCTGAGCAGGGAGCTGAAGGGAAACAGAAGAATGGAGAGCAGTTTCCCAAGGGGCAAAGCAACAGAAGATCCAGCCAGATGACAGGGGAACAGAAAAACCAGGAGCAGGACAACAGTGTGGTTACCTTGACCCCCGTGAAGAACTCCAAGCGCAAGGTACGTCCATCAGCCCCCCTGGGACTGGCTTTGGGCCTCTTGGTTTATAGTGGGAGGAGCTGCCTTCAGGTTTCTTCAGAGCTCTGCACAGCTTGGAGCTCATAGTTGGCCAAATATATTGTGAGTTTTGGTTTGGTTTTTTTTTTGTTGTTATTGTTTTAAATTTCTCAGAGGCATCAAGGGAGAGAAGGAACCCCCCCGGAGACCCCAGTGGATCCCCTCTGGGGGATGGATGGACCAGCACTCCAAGGTGGTGCACTGAATGCCTGTGCTTAGAAATGGGACTGGCAAGCCTTGCTCTCAGCTCAGTGGCTGCATGGGGAAAGGTGTTTCCCCCTCAGCTCAGGCCAGTGGGGATCTAAAGGGTTTTCCACATTTCTCTGCTGTAGGAAATGGGGTTCTCTGCTGGGTTCTGCTGGGCACATCTTTGCTAAACAGTTCCCTGATGCTTTAGAGGTCTTGAGCATTGTGGCACCTCAGTCTCTCCTTTTCTCTGTAGCACAGAAGGGCTGAAAAATACTTGAGTTTAACTCAGATTGCTGTGTTCAGCAGAGGGTTCTGTCAAGGCAATCACAGGCAAACCATGTCAGGGGAATGAATTTTCTAAATGTGGATGGTTTATTGTAGGAGGATGTCAGTGCAGAGCCATTGCATTTTCTTCAGTGTCACAGTAAAGGCAACAGCCGCGAGGATTTTAAAACGCAGCTCTGGTCCTGTGTCTTCGAGCCAGTGCTAGACTCTGGAGCCAGGAAAGGTGAGCTCTTAAAGAGGTTTGCAGGATTCCCAGAACCACCTGGCTCTGGAATCCCAGCGGACTCCATGCCTCAGACCCCTGCTCCTTCAAGCTGTAGTCTCCATTGTCAGGAAGAGACTTGCTTACATATTTCTCCTTTGACTTTGAAAACAGGAGACTGGGAGAGCACCAGGCAGTGATAAGCTGCAGTCTTCGTGTGTTATCCCTGAACCTGGGAACTTCTCACCCATTACTTTCCTCTTTCAGATCCCATTGTGAGCTCCTCCAGAACCGTGGCAACCTGTGGAGGGGAATCTGTCTGTCTGATTGATTGTGAGACAGGGACAGTGCTGAAAAAGTATAAAGTGGCTACAGAGGTGGGTTGCAAGTGGGAAGGGTAAGCATTGAATGGGAATACCAGAATCTGTAATAATTACAATATGTAATAATACATATTACAAAGAGGTCTGAAAATGTTAGTATGGACAGATGTTAAGATGAAGATAGATAATAAACACTGGTTGCTTATCCTTTTAGCCTGGTTTGGGTTTATGTTTTTATTAGTTTAGGAGATTAGCCTGCCAGTCCTCACACAGGTGTGTCTGGCTGCTGAGTCTGCTTGACAACACAGAGGAATAAACATCCTCTTTCTGTAGTTTATGTTCTTCTGAGAGCTGTTTTGAGTTTTGATGCTCCATCTTAAATAGTTGTGTCATTTCACCTGAGTAGCACTTGTGAAAGTTGTCTTTTCTCTGAGCTAACAGCCACCACCCTGCTGGCAGTTGTCTGTTCTCTGTCACCCAGCCTTGTTTTCCTTGTGTCCCAGGAGTTCTTCAGTGTTGCATGGACAACCCTCACAATGGTGATCAGCGACAGCCACAAGAAAGCTCACAACATCCTGGCAGCTGCAGGGAGGAGAGGGATTGTCAAACTGATCCACGTGGCAGCTGACTTCTGCTACGGAGAGATAAAGGCTCACAAAAAGCCCATTGCTACTATCTGCTTCAGCCCAACCCAGGAGACCCACCTCTTCAGTAAGTCTGCTTCAGAATCCCTGGTGCTGATTCTGTTGTGGAAAAGTCAGGGCTTCCTTAACAAGGGGAATTGTCACCAGGGCAAGCAGGGACACAGGAACAAAAGGCATGGACAGGCATTAGGGAGAGAGCATTGTTACTCTCCTGTGGCAGCAATCTCCAGCAGGAACAGCTTGTTTCAGCCAGGCCTGCCTCTTTAGCTGAGGTGCAGCAGCTCCTGTTTCTCCCTTGGTGGCTCTCAGGGTGGCTGTCACATACACATTAGCCACAAACAAGCCCAGTAGTGGATCTGTTCCACGGGGATGAGTAAGAAGAATGGCAGAGCAGGCAGCTGGGAGCCAGGCAATGGCAGGGCTCTCCTCCAGCACAGCAGCCTATTATGGGCTGTTGGGTTTCATTTTATCCAACAATGTGCTTAATTGACTTTGATTTTTTTTAATGTGAGTTCTGTGCCTCATCAGAGATTTCTATTCAGGTCCTGAATGTCAAGGAGAGCTTTGCCACACACAGTAGGGCCCACAGAGGCTGTGGCTCATGGACTGGTAATGAACCATCATATTACAAATTGCAACTGCATTGTCAGGCTGTACAGTGAGTTGGTACAGAGCAATTCAGGCCACACCTGCACCCCACAGCACATTGTTTCTCTTGCCTACAATTACCCACATCCTGGAGTGGTTAGAGTGCTACATGAACCATTAAAAGTGGAATTTTTTTTTTAGAATAGGGGATACTTTTCAAGAAGAAGCTCAGGAGTGCCAAAAGCAGAAGCAGAGGAAAGTATAAGGAGGTTGGTAGCACAGCCATATAATGGTGTGGACAGCAAGACTCGTTATATTTCACAGAAAAATTTAGAGTAATTGAGGGAGATTCTTTGCATCCTTTCTGGGGAGGGGACACCAACACATTCTGAGTTTGAGGGCTGCCATCTGAGGAGGGTCCAGGTTACTCAGAGTAATCTGTTAGAACTGTTTCTGCTTCCAGTGTATCAGTTTGTGATACTGCTAACAAATATGCAACATGCCCTGCTAACAAATATCCTGATGCCTGCAAAAGATGTGTTTCTCACCCTTTGTGAGTGCCCAACTTTCCCAATGGGAGCTGCTGTGGATGTGAACACAGTAAACCATGGATATGTGCAATAAAGTGATGCCTGCCTGAGGGTAGATGTTGGAGCTCATATTTTAGATTCCACTAGAAGCCCTGACCAGAAACAAGCTCAGAGGGCCACTGACTAAAGACCTTGTGAAGCCACAACTCAGTAATGGACACCAGGAAAGAAACTGTTTTATCTGCCCCTCTTGGAGCACAGGATGAGAACACTAAGTACTGACTGTGCATGTGTGACAATATCTGGGAAGTGCTGGGCCAGGAGCCTCGGGGGCTGCTGCTGTGCTTTAATGAGCTCTCTGGAGCCTTAGAGGGTGGCTGTGACTCAGGCAGAATTGCCAGCTAGCACGAGAAGAGCCAGATGAGCAGCGGTGTCACTACCTGCTTCTCTTCTGTGTCCCACAGCTGCATCCTATGACAAGCGAATTGCACTCTGGGATATTGGGATTCCAGACTGTGACTACAATTTCAAATCAAGGTAAAGGTTCAAAAACCAGACGTGGCCAGTCCAAGAGCCTGTACCTATCACATCACATCATCACTTAACTGTTTGTTCTCTGCTTTTTTTCAGCCAGCTGCTGGTGCTGGAAACGGCCTCTATCCCCCTGCGGATTGCCCTGGTCCCCACCTGCCCAGAGCAGTACCTGCTGGCAGGCTGTGAAAATGGCTGCTTTGCCTGGAACATAAAACTGGATAAGGGACAAAAAAGCAGGTGAGAACCACAAGCTGGGGGTGTGAATTTGCTTTCCAGAACAAGAAGGAATAGTCCTAGCAAAGGCTTGATTTCTAACTGAGGAGGTGTCAGCAGAAGCAGCACGTCCTACCAAACTTAAAACATCCTCCCCTTCCCAGAGTGGCCAGAAAAAATAGCAGCATGATGCTCAAGGACTGTTCAGAGCTTGTATTAAAGCTGCAGGTGTTGCAGACTGCTTTGCAGGAAGGTTGGCAGGAGTGTAATCCAATACCCCCAAACGTAAGGGTGTGTCCTCTCCAGGTAGTGTAACAGAGTGTAAACTTCTGGATTGATTTCCAGTCTCACAGTGAGGCCTCCCCTGCTCCTGGTACGTGAGGTAACCCAGGAAACTGGGACCCTGTGGGAGCTCAGGACAAAATTACAGGGAAGAAGCAAGTAAAGTCATGCTCTGCTAACAAATATCCTGATGCCTGCAAAAGAGATGGAGTGAAACAGCAGCCTCTTGAGCAAACAGGCCTCTGCTGTACTAATAAACCCAGGTGACCAGAAGTGTAAATTCAGCTGGGAATTCACCTGAGCTTGGCAGGAGACTCACTAACACACAGATTTCCTTCTGGGCTCTGCAGCCAGGTGCCCTTTCAGTGCTGGCTGTTCAGGTCTTGGCTGATTTCACCCTTCCCCCCTGCTCTAGGCCTTTTGAAGCCATATTCCAGTTTCCTGGTGAGGAGAGTATGACAACATCTCACAGGGTTGATGGTTTGGCTTTTCTCAATGATGATGTCGTTGGTGAGTATAAACACAACAGCACAATCCCAAAAAGAGTGGGGCACTTCAGCATGGGCAGGGTGAAGCCAGTGTGACAAGCAGAGGGGCTGAAAGGGGTGTGACATCCTCTAGTTTTGGGGGCCCTGCACAGGATGGAGTTGTCTCCCAGAGTCACTTGTCTTTCCCAAAAACATGGCCTAGAGTGCAAAGCCATGCTTGGACAGGACCAGAAATCAGCTGGACACATCCCTAAGAGCACACATGGCCAAGCAGTGCCAATGTGGATGGGAGGAGAGTCTCTTTCTGCTCAAGGGCTGGTGTCAACAGTATTTTTTTTCAGGGGAACTGTGGGTTTCACATCATGGGCTGGCTCTTTCTGAACAGCCTATGCTTGTTCTGCAGCTCAGGAACATAAGCATAGCACTGAAAATCTCTCCAATTATCCTGAAATAAGGTAAAGCAGGTGCAAACAGTTGCTGCTGGATCAGATCCCATGGCTTGAAATCCATGTTCTGGATGGAGCACCTCTGTCTCACTGCACTTTGCTTCCCAGCAGCTGCCACAGCCTCTCCCTTCCTTTCTTCCCTAGTTTCCAAGAGCTCCAAACCAGGATGCATATACTTGTGGAGCTGGAGCAAGTCTTTTGATGCCAAGGGGAAAGGATGCCAGCGGACAATGTCTGCAGTAATTCTGGCTGAGCTGGAGTGGTCCACAACAGACATGTCCTACCTGACACTCAGCACCTGCCCAGGTAGGAGCACTCCTTTTCTGGCTAATGCTTTGCCCAGTTGTCCAAGGCTCTCCTTTGATCCATGGGAGCAGCCTGAGGCAGAGGCCTGGATTTGAGAGCCCAGCAGAGAGCTGTGCTGTCCCCTCTGGAGCTCTGCAGTGCAGCCTCAGCACCAGCTGGGTGGAAATAACACCAGTAATAAATAATTACAGCTGCACCATCTGCCCAACAAGGGGGCACAGTCGAAGCTGGGGGGTCTTTCTGTGCTTTTCAAAGCACAGAGCTCAGGGCTGGGCCCTGTGGAGCCACTGGGATGCATCTGTGGGCAGGGATGTCACACACTGAGCAGCTGGGTTTGGAGACTGACAAAGGAACAAACAAACCTGATCCAGTCAGCACTTCCCAAAACCAGTCTAAAAAAAGTCAGGAGAAATCCCAAAGCATTTAGCACTATCTTTTCTACACTAAAGATAGCTGGTTTATCTTCAAATGAATTCTCTCAGAGCAAGGTAGATTCATATTTTTGTGCCAGTAAGGGAATTCTGCTGAAATATGGCACCCTCCATTGGGATCCTGCAGCTGTCCTTTACAGCAGAACAGACTCCCAGCTCCACACTTGTTTCCCAGCTTTTTCTTCTGCTCTCACAGCAAAAGAGTACGTGTTCTGTGGGGATGAGAAGGGCAGTGTGTGGATGTACAACCTCTCCAACTACACCACGGCCTGGGGCTCTCCGAAGGGGAAGCGCTCGGAGCGGAGGATCTCTCCCACACAGGTAGGGCTGAGGAGCTCTCTGGGCCTCCCCTCCACCCCAGGGCAGCTGATCCCACAACATGCCTTGTGTTTCCACAGCTGACCCTCACAAACAATTAAAAGCAATCTCCAGAGCGTGGCCAAGGCCATTGGCTGGGACAGGAAAGAGGAGCTGCAAAGCAAATCTGTCCCTAACCCTAACCCTGCAGCTCTTCCTAAAACAGCCCTAAAAAAGTGCTGGTTAAACTGAGGAGCACAAAGGCACAGCTGTGCAGGTACCACATCCCCCAGGGAGGGGTGGGGAGCCAGAGTGAGCATTCCCTGGCAGGAAAGGGCTCACTCACCCTTTTTCTGCCCAGTATTTCCCTCTGCAGACAGTTCCCTTTGGGCACTGTTCCCTTGCCTGTCCCCCTGAAAGGACAATCACAAACACTCCAAAAGCTCTCACCCCCTGGGCTGGAGCTGCATTAGCCAGAGGTGTGAAGTGACCCAGTGTTCCATTATTTCTCCCCTGAAAGGGTTATTCAGGTATGGGGAGTGCCATCCATGGAGTGACTATTTCTTAGCTATTCAGGTGCCTTTATCTTTACAGTGCTGTTTTCAATCTGTCCTGACATTGTCTCCAAAGTATGGGCATGAATATATGGCACTCTGAGCTCTGCTCTGGCTGACAAGGTGCTGCTCAGTCACAGGCTGCACTCAGTGCTCTGGGAGGTCTTCCCCAACCTCAGCAATTCTGTGATTCCTCAGTTTTTTTGGAAGTGCATTGCCAAGCCACCAGTCAGTTCCTCTGGGGCCGAGGTGCAGCCGTTTCCACTTGTGCACTAAACCCTGCCCCTTTAGCAACATCACCCAGCTCCAGCAGCCCTCAGGAGAAGGAAGAGCTTCTCCTCAGGATGCCCAGAGCCCCATCTCCCCCTGGGACACACCCCCACCCCCTGTGCTCTCCCACAGATCCTGCAGTGGCCGGAGCTGCGCGTGAACGGGGAGCAGCCCCCCGAAATCCTGGTGAACAACGTGGTGGCAGACCCTGCCTTCAGCTACCTCGTTGTGCTGACCAGTGTGAACATTACAGCCATCTGGAAGAAATCCTAGTGCCCTGTGCCACAGCTCACCCCCCTGCTTTCACCTAGTGCAGTATTAGTGACTGTTCCCCATGTGCCCATGAACGTTTTCTAGAGCAGCTTTATGTGCAAGATGGAGAGAAAAAAAAAAAACAACAAGGTAAGAGTTTGTTAAACTCATCAGTTCATTGTAAACATCCGCTTTCTTTTACTGTCAGTTTTCACAATTGGTGCATTTGTTTTATAGAAATGACACTTAATAAAACAAAATACCAGTTCAGCTGGCAGTGCCTGGACTTTTTGGTAGGGAAAGCAGAGAGTTCATCCACAGCTGTCACTGAGCAGCTTCTCGTGCTGGAATTGTACCCACAACAACCTCCCCAACAGCCCAGGACAAATATTTGCCTTCAGGCTCCAATTAGAAAACTAAAAATCACTTTAATGACTTATCCACCAAATCCAACATGACATTTATCCTCTTGGCAAAGTGCCTGTCTGCTATGAAAAAAAAAACAAAAACCAAAACTCAAAATATTGCTGCTGTCAAAAATTAAACAGAAGTGGGACAAGGGGGAAAATATTTGCCATGAGTGGAGGTTTAAATATTTCATCCAGTAACAGACACATCATTCTGCCTCAGGAGTAACAGCCTGCTCCATTTTACTCAATTCCTTCTTGTTTGTCCTTAATGGCAACCTGTGAAGCAAAAGCACAAATACAGCTAAGACAAGAGCTGTTACTGAGCTAGAGATTGGTGTTTAATCACTGCTGACTCTTCTGTGAATCACAACAACCCCCAGTGGAAATCTCTGCAGCAAGCAGAGAATTAACAGTGACATTAAAATCAAAAGTTAGTTCCAAGTTGGTGCCCTGCTGCCTTTTCCCAGCACATCAGAGGCACTGTCTCAGCACAGCCTCCTGATTTTGTCTGGGTGAGATTAAATCTCAGCATTCAGGGGCTAAACCAATAAATAAGTGATGAGAAGTGAAAATACAGGCCCCGAGTTTTGTAAGGAGAAGTAAAAAATTAAAGAAAATAAAAATGCACTTGAGAGCAGGCAGGCTCAGAGAGCAGCTGAACAACACAAGGAGGGTGGCTTGAATTAATGCAAACCCTAAAACCCAGCAGCTGTAAGACACACAACAATGCTGCAACAACCCCCGACAGTTTTCCATAAGGAAAAAAATCCCCTTACCCTGAACCTCTCCTCCAGGAGGGAGAGCTCGCTGATCAGGTCCGTGATGGCGTTGGTGAACGCCTCCTGCGGGCTGTAGTCGGGGGTGGTCTGCACACGGATGATGATTTTATGCTCCAGAGGGTGTGGGACCTTGTACCCTGCAAACAGCACCTGCGGGTCCTTGAGCAGCTGCCTGGAAGGGGAACAAAAACCCGCACAGCCAAATGAAGGCGGGGCAGCCCCAGCCCCCCGAGCTTCCTCCCCGCCTGAACTCACGACTTGATGATGTTCCCGAGCGTGTGGTCCTCCTTGTTGATGGTGAACAGGCAGGCGTTGGGCACCTTGGTGTCCTTGTTGATCGTGATCCTGAGGGTATTATGGGATACAGGGATGTTATCGAGCCGTGCGCGCCGGGGAACAGCGGGGAAAGGCCCGGCCTCCCTCCCCCCAGCTCCCCGCGCTCTGGTTAGGGTTTAATTAGTCGCCCCCCGGGTTTGATTAGTCGCCCCCCGGGTATCCGCTCACTTTTTCTCGCCCTCGAAGAGCAGGAAGGACTCGAAGGCCGGAGGCGCGTTCATCCCGCCGTTGCTATGGCGGCCGCTGCTTCGCTTCCGCTACGTCACTTCCGCTCACTCGGTGGTTCCCGCGGCCTCACAGCGCCCCCAGGCGGGCGGGAGGACTCGGTGCAGGAAATGGCGGCAGTGGGGCTGGGGACAGCAGGACAGGGGACAGCGGGACAGGGACAGAGGGACAGGGGACAGAGGGACTGGGGACAGAGGGACTGGGGACAGCGGGGCTAGGGACAGCGGGACAGGGACAGCGGGACTGGGGACAGAGGGGCTGGGGACAGAGGGACTGGGGACAGAGGGACAGGGACAGCGGGACTGGGACAGAGGGACTGGGGACAGAGGGACTGGGGACAG
>WBNO01005932.1:450052-475194 GCA_013400575.1 Peucedramus taeniatus | reverse complement strand
CATCCCCCCTGCAGGGCTGTGGGGGCAGGACTAGCGCCGGTACCTGTCCTCAGCATGATTGGCGCTGACCAGGCTGTCTCAGCCACGGGCACAGAGCCCTCCAGGGCGAGGAACTTCACCCTAAGATGGGAAGGGAGGTTGGCCACGGTCCCGTGGGGGCTGCGGGCAGCCCTGGAGGGGGCAGTGCCACGAGCAGGCTCACCGGTAGGGCCCGGGGCCGGGCAGGGGGCCATTGCACGTGGGTCTGCTCTCGTCCTGGGCACAGCTCGTCTCGCTGCCCACGCGCAGCACCGTGATGTCCCCGGCGGGTTTGGAGCAGGGGTAGCTGGCCAGGGTGGCATTGAGGGTCATGTAGGCACGGACAGATTTAGGGAAGCTCTGGAATGCGGTCTCGGGAGTCCCCGGCCCGGCGCTGTTGTTGAAGGAGGATGTGTCTGCAGAGATGGGGATGGGGATGGGGGTGAGGAGGGACCTGGAGGGGGGCACAGGGACCCCTGCACGCCCCCTGCCCTGGGCTGCTCCCACCTACCCTTGTCCAGGGCCACCACCAGCCAGATGACGGCGTTGCCGTAGGCATCGAAGACGCAGCGGGGCTGGTCCAGCACGAAGGTGGAGGCGGTCGTCACCCCCTCCAGAGAGGGCTCCCGGGTCAGGGCTGGCCTGGGCCCCACCTCGGCTGCGGAGAGAAGCCAAGGGGCTGCGGTGGAGGGTGCGGATCCCTGCTGCAGCCCCGGGACGGAGGCTCTGAGCGGCGGCTCGGGGTGGGGACAGGGGCAGGAGGAAGCTGAACCCCAGATCTCGGCAGTGGGGCCTCTGCTACCCCCCCCACCCGCGTCTGGGCTCAGACACGTGTTTCATTAAAAGAGGAAGCAAAGACACTCCATGCTCCCAGCCGCGGGGGAACACCCGTGCAGGACTCCCCGACCAGAGGAATAGGGTGGGTGACACCCGGGACACATGGGGTGACACCCAGAATGGGGGGAATCAGCTGCCCTACACCTCCAGCTTCAGGGGAGTCCTGGTGGACTCCAGTGGGGACATCCAGAGAAACCCCCACTGTGCCAGCCAACCAATTCCAGTGACACCAGAGACTGGAGCTGGCACCCAGAACAGGATCCAGAATAGGACAGGAATAGGAGCTGCCCTAGAGCTCCAGGCTCAGCTCCTGCTGCCTGTGCTGGGGATCCCCGCAGTGCCCAGGGGAGTCCCGAGCCCATCCCCACGCCGTGCCTGGACTCACCTATGCCGTGTGCCGCGGGCAGGAGCAGCAGCAGCAGCGGGAGCATGGTGCGGGTTCCTGGCTGCCGAGGGCACGAGTGCGGGTGCCGGGGCTCCGCGTCCCCTGGGACCCGCCTGTGGTCACCAACCGCCCACATTCCTGCAGCGGCCGCAGCCCCGTGGCAAACAGGTTGGGCTCGTTTCCCCGGGAGCTTTTGTTATGTTTGAGCGCCCGCCGGCGAGGCGTGCTGAGAACCGCTGTGTTCGTGCCACGGGTGGGGGACAGCTCCACCCGGCAAAGGGGATGGCCCGTGGTGATGTGACCCACAGACCCCGCCAGTGGCAGCAGGTGCCCCCCACACCGACACCAAGTGCCACCAAACCAGGGCCCCACGGGGTTTTTGAGGTCCCCCACCTTCACAGTCCCACCCTGCGTGGCCAAAGACCAGGAGGAGACAGCTGCAGATGGAAAATCAGATTTTACTTGACAGGACAGTTCATGTCTAGTGGAAGGTGTCGCCGCCCGTGGCAGGGGGGTTGAAACGAGGTGGTCCCTTTATGATCTTTATGGTCCCGTCCAACCCAAACTGTTCCACGATTCTCTGACACGGAGCAGGGGGCTGGGGGGCAGGGTGGCACAGCCCTGGGTGGCTGCACCCACAGCCGGGGGACAGGGGCAGGGGCGGGCCCGGGGGGATGTGGTGGGTCCGGTAGGATCTGCGGATGAAGGCGTCGATCCCCAAACCCCGGTGGCACAGGGAGCCCCACACCGTGGCACTGTGGGGAGACAGAAGCAGAGGCATCCAGTGGGGTCTGTGGGGCTTTGCACCAGCCACCCCCAAGGAGCCCTTTCTCCTGCAAACTACATCAACCCCCCAATTTACACATAAAGCTTTTTCAATGTTACAAATATCTCCATTTCTCTGCTGATGCGGTTGCCAGGTTGGGGTGTTCTCCTGAGCCCCCTGCGGACACTGCCCCCCCCCTCGAGCCCCCCGTACCCCAGGGCTCCGAGCACGGCGGTGGCCAGCACGGCCCCCAGGCTGGCCAGGATGGAGGCGATGACCACCACGGTACTGCCACGGCGAGCGGGGGCAGGGTCGATGGTGCTCGGGCTGGCGGCTGGAAGGAGGCGGGATGAGGGATATGGGGCGGGTGTGGGATCGGGGATCACTTCTCCCCGCAGCTTTTGGGGTGATGGCACAGAGCTGATGCTGGTGCCAGCACCCCAACCAGGGAGGTGCAGGGGACCCGCGGGGAGGGGGTGGCAGCGCCACAAGTACCTGTGCTCAGCAGGATGGGCTCGGACCACCGCGTTTCTGCTTTGGGGCCGCGGCAGCCCATCAGCAGGAACTTCACCCTGCGATGGGTGCGGGGGTGATACCGGGGGCACGAAGAAGCCCCGGGTGGCGAGTCCCCCCAGCTGGGATTTGGGGCTTCTGGCCTTACCTGTAGGGTCCGGGGGAGGGCAGGGGGCCATTGCAGGGGTCGTGCCTGCCCTGGTCCCTGCAGGCCGTGTCACCCCCGACCCGCAGGACGGGCGGGCTCGGGGCCGAGCAGGAGCAGGAATAAGCGGCCGCCGCCGTCTCCAGGGTCATGTAGGAGCGGGCTGTGAGCAGCTGCTGGTACGGGGGCACCTCGGCCCGGGACTGCGGGTTTCGGAAGGCGGCCGATGCTGCAGGGCACAGAAGGCGGGTGAGCGGCTGCGGGGAGGGTCCCCCGTGTCCCCTGCCGTGTCCTTGAGGGGAGCGCTCACCGTTGGCAAAGGCCACCGCCAGCCAAACGGAGTCGGAGGCATCGGCGTGGCCGTCGAAGACGCAGAGGGGCCTCTCCAGCGCGAAGGTGGTGGCAGTGACCTTGCCCAGCAGTGCCATGGGGGGCAAGCGGGGCACGTAGGGCAGCCGGGCTGGGGGAGTGGGCAGTGAGAGAGGGGACCCCCCCTGCTCCGCAGCGCTCAGCAAGCGCCTGACCCCGCATCCACAGCGGTGCTGGCACTCGGGGATGTCACAAGGTGCCAGCATGAGGGGGACAGCATGATGGGGACCCCCCAGCCATGCCCAGCCCCGTGACCCCCTCCCTGGCACAAACGCCTCCAGCCCCCCCAGGCCCCGCTCCCCCCCTGCCCTGTCCCCCAGGGAGTCACCCAGGTCCGCGGCCGCGCCCGTCCCAGCCAGCGCCAGCAGCACCCACGGCAGCTCCATGGCGTGGTCCTGGTGGTGCTGGGTGTCCTGTCCTGCTCGGCTCACCCCGTCCCGCTGCCGAGGGGACGAGCTGCCCCCAGTGCCCCCGCAGCAGGGACCGCCCGTGCTGGAGCCGGAGCCTCCCAGCCCCGCATTCCTGCACCGGCTCTGCCGGCCCGGCCAGACCCCGCGGGCACAGGGGACAGCTGAGCATCCCGAGCCACCCGCTGGTCCCAAACCCGCTGGGAACCGTCCTGCAGGACCCCCGAGGCACCTGCGAGGAGTCAGGGCACAGGACAGTCATGTGAAAGGGGAAACTGAGGCAGAAGAGGCACTGGGGCCATGTTCCGGGATGGGTTGGCAGGACTCCCAGTCTTTGCTGGCGCTATGGGGGCAGCCAGGCGAGTCGTCCTGGACCCCCACTCGCCCCACCGAAGCCCAGCTTCCTGCGGATGCCTTGTGCCCACCAGGCCCACGGAGCCAGGGGTGAGCCCGTGCCCGACTGGTTGGGGTGCAGCCAGCCCTGCCCCGCGGGCAGGGAAGCGCTGCGGAGCATCACACCCAAAGGAACCCAAATCCCAGCGCTCCGGTGAACGGTCCCACCCAGCATCAGGGGCGCGGAAGCCTCTTCAACTCTGGGGCCACCCCACGCTGACATTTCCCCATCTCTCGTACCCCTTCCAAGCCCCTGGGATGGGGACAGGGACATCGCCCTGGAGCGGGAGTGCCCGAGGCTCGGGAGCCCCCCCGGCAGCTCCTCCCGCCTGGAGCGCTCCTTCTCCCGTGTTTGCCGAGGGGAGCGGCTGCCCATCCTGCGTGGGAGGAGATTTCCCCCCCCTTCCCGAGGGGCCGGGACCGCGCCTTCAGATTAAGTGGAAATGGGGCATTCAAAGATTACATCGGCCAGCTGCAGAGGGGAAAAACAGGCGCAGCTGCAGCCTCCGTCCCTCCTCCTCCTCATCCCCCACACCCGTCCTGCAACGCTGGCCCCGGGGACCCCCCCAGTTCCCCCAGACCCTTCCCTGGTGCTCCCCGGCCGGCAAGGTGCCAGCAGCAAGGTGAGGGGCAGGGTGGGTGACGCAGGGGGGTGACGCAGGGGGACAGTGAGTCACAGTTTCAGCTGCCGGTAGCCAGCATAGCTGCGGGGTCAAGGCTGGGCTAATAATAACCACCCTGTGGCACATGAGCCATCACTGCAGGGGCTGGGAGAGACACCCCCCTCTCCTGTGCCTGGGGCTCCAGCTGGGGTGGGGGACACAAGGCTTTTGGTGAAAGGTGCCTGGGAGCATCAGAAGCTTTTATGTGTGGCTCTGTCCCCTCCTGGCTGCGGGAGGAACCACGGTTATGCTTTCACCCCACCTTTCAGAGCATCTGCCTGTACCACCGTGCCTGAGCAGCCGGTTCTGTTCCCTTCCACCCCCTGGATGGCCCTGCCACGGGGGCAAGGCCACCTGGGGCCCAGCACAGAGAGGGCAAGGATTTCAGGAGATGTCTCATGTCCAAAAACAGGGCAGTCAGGGATGAATGAGCTGCTGAGCTTGGCTGGCTCAGCACAGCCCAGTGCCCCTGCCCTGGACCAGCCCAGATGCAGGGAGGCTCCAGCTGATTCACACCCTGCAGCAGCTGCTGGAGATGCCTTAGGCCAGGCTCAGCAGGAAATTCTTGCTTTGTACAGGGCTGAGTGAACCCTGCTTCAATTTTTGCTTCAATTCACTGCTTTGATTGCTGGGATAACATGATCCAGGGATACAAAGCTGAGGTTTGAACTCAAGACCTCTCCCTTTTGCAACCAAAGGGTGGGAGAGGAGCAGACAGAGCCCATTTGTGTAGAGCTTAACGCCACAGACACGTCACTGCAGCTCCCAAGGAGCTGCCATTCCTGCAGCATGCCCAGAGCTCACTGGATGTTTGAGGGGTATCCCCTTAGACCCTGCAGGCACAAGATGGACACTGGGGAAAGCTCCATCCCTCAATAGCTCAGAAAAAACTTTCATTTTTATATTAGCATGATAGGAAGCAAAGTGCCCCTCGTCTGGTCCAGGATGTGCTGGTCCCAGGAGGAGTCCAAGGTAGAGCTGCCACACCACCTGGCCCCACCCCAGATTTCCAGATTTCCCAGGAAGGAGGTGAAGTGGCAGATGGCACCAGTGCCAAAGGGATGGATTGGATGGATTTTATGTGCAGCTGGGCCTGGTGGCTACAGGGAGGGGGAGAGCCAGAAACAGCTCTTCAAAAGGTGTTAGTCCCCAAGTGACAAGAAACAGCTCTTCAAAAGACATCAGCTCCATGTGACAAGCAGCCTGGGGACAGCAAGGCCACTGGGACTGGGGCAATATCCCATTTGCAAGCTGCCAGCACCCAGAGCAGGACAGGCTCCCAGCCAGAGCACCACTGCTGCTGGGAGGAAGGTGACTGTCACCAGCTGGTGGCACCAGCATCCCTGCAGCAGCAGCACAAAGCACAGCAGCTCCTCCCTGCACAGGCTTCACTGAATTGCTGCCATTTCACCTGAGAAAAGGGGAGAGGGACAGGTTCTGCCTCTCATCTTTGGGATGAGAGGAGTGGGGCTGGCAGCTCACAGCCAAGAGCAGAGGGCTGCAACTTCCCACAGGGTGGACACTGGTAAGTCATCTCTGCTAGCACCATGGCCACAGACCACCAAACTCCAGTGGCCAAAGCATTGACAGGCAGGAACCACAACCCCTGGGACCAGTGTCCCGCCTCCACTGAGATGTGTGTCCCTCCAGCAGAGCTGAGCTGTCCCTCCTGGCTGGATTAATGGTCTGTGGCTCCATGGAGCAGGCTGGTTCCCCAGAGAGAGCCACCCCAATCCCCGAGGCAGCAGGAAGGCAGAGCAGGGTCTCACTGTGAGAATGAAGAGTTTATTGGGACCAAGCAGAGATACACGGCAGGAGGGAGGCAAGAAGTGCCTCAGACAGGGAGCTGATGTGTCCCAAAATGAGGACCTTGCTTGACTTCCAGGTGATCTACTGTAAGCAAGGCACTCTCCTCTCCCATCCCATCCCAAGGCATCACCAAAGGAAGGTCCTGCCTTCCCCAGGGGATCTGTCACCTCAGTCCCATCCCAGCTGCTCCTGGCTGCAGCCATCAATCCCACCCAGAGACACAAGCACAGCTTCTACAAAAATATCCTTCCCTCCCCCACACCCCCACCCCCCAAAAAAATGTGAAGAGTGGGCAGGGCTCCCACGGAACTGTTATTGCTCAGTTGGGTGGTCAGACACGGGAACTTAAGGCATCAGGAATAAGTGCACTAGGTGGCCCCTGAGGCTCACTGGCCCAAGCAGTCCTCGGTGACACCCTGGGCAGCCAGCTCTGCCAGCACATTGTCCAGGTAGTTGGGGTCAGGGTAGCCATGGCCACTGAGGTTTGAGTCCATCTCAGTCTTGTGGTGGATCTCATTCCACACCACCGTGTTGCTCTCGCCCGTGGTGCTGGAGGTGCCCACTGTGAAAATCAGGCGTCTCTTCCAGGCCACCTTCAGGAGCTCCAGGACCTGAGGGGGAAAGGAAAAACAAAGCTAGGAGCAGCAGCTAGGAGGCTTGTGCCATGAGCAGCTTGTCAGGAGCTTGACAGCTTAAGAAGGGTGATGTTCTCAGGGTGTGATACCTCACCTTCCTGCCCTTCTCATTGTCTGGCAGGTAACAATAGCGAGGAAAGCCTCTGGCTGTGTATGGCATCCCAGGGTTGGGGTGTTCTGGGCCCTGCAAGAGATGAAACAGATTTGTCATGGACATAATCCATCTTCATATGAATTGGACAATCCATCAGCAGCATTTTCTGACACAGGCCCATCCCAAATCAGCTCTTCCATGTAGAGGCAGCAAGGCATTGCTGGTGAGTACAAGGTGTCTGACTTGTTCTTACAGGACACATGAGTATTACAGACCCTCCAAAAGCAGTCTCATGCTGGGATACAAAGCCAGATCTAAAATCTACCTAAATTCTGATGAGAGACAGCCCCAAATCACTGCTTTTTCCATATGCTCTGGTAACACCTTTAAAAGGCCACACAGCTCAAACCTCTGAAAGATCACTCCCACCACTAAAACCAACATTAGCTGTGAAACCAGACCACAGGATGTTTCCCACCTTGTGATCATGGGCAGTCTCCTCCCTGCTTCAGGCAGACATCAGACTTTACTGCAGGTGAACAGCTGGGGCTGCTCAGGAAAAGATCTCTGATGGAAGAGACCCTCACATGTTGAAGAGCAGTCAGAGCAGCTGCTGGCTCCAGGCACCACAGGCTGCTCAGCAGGAGCTGCACTGGATCCCAGGACTTTTCTGGGAGGCTCTCCCAGGTTGTGCTGTCTGCCAGCAAGCTGGACACTCACCTGGATGCCCCTGCTGATGTGATACACAATCCTGATTGTCCCACAGTCCTTGTGTCCTGGGAGGGACTGGGGGAAAGTGGAGATCTCCATCTTCCCTTTGGGCTGGGTACCGGTTTTCTCTCCGTAGATGGTTTTACAGGAGGGACACTGCAAACTGCCATCCTGCCAGGGGAGAGAAGCACATCAGAGCTGCAGGGCCCAGCCACCTGCACACAGGGGCCTGTGGGGATGGCCAGCTCAGTACCTTGTTGCCATTGGAGTACATGGCCAGCATGCAGAGCATGTGGAAGGAGTGCTGGCAGTTCCTCAGGCGCCCGACAGCCTCTGGCCTGATGGTGCTGGACTGGCACGAGTCGCTGTAGCCCGAGGGGCAGGACAGCTTCTCCATGCAGATCATGCAGTCCTAGAGGAGAAACCACCATGTGGTGTGAGCACAGGCTGGTCCTGAGGACTGACACACCAAGGAAGCCATCAAGGAGATGCTTCAGGAAGATTTGCCTTCAGCTTTAATTGAGATTTAAGGACACACAGACAGGTTTCCTTATCTGGCTGGTGTCACTCCACTTCCTGCATTGTCCAGGAGGTGGAGAGCTGTCACCAGTCAGAGAGAAGAGTATGGTTACATCCTGCTTCTCTGCAAAGGACCTCCAGTGCAGGGTTTGTTCTCTAGTTTTGACCTCTCAGCACTGAGACCAAAACAAAACTCCTTCCTCCAAAGGAAATGGGGAGGCACTGCCAGGATGAGCTATTCAACCCACACTGTGCCTTCATCACAGTCCTCTGATGAGGACAAGTCACCTGCTGTCACGTGGATTTCGGGCAGAGCTGAAGATTCTCCACCTCACATCAACAGTGCCACTGCAAGCAGCACCTTGTACCACACCAAGCACCCATGGAGGGGTGGGCCTTGGGCACTGCTGTGGTTTCCTTGGCACCCCAGTGAATTGGGCAAGCTGGAGTTGCTTCACTGCCCTCTTACCTCATCAGCAGGAGTGCCCTTCAGCTCCTCCAGGTATTTCTTCACCACTGATTCTGGTTCTGTTGGTGTGGCTGCACAAGGAGAGATGAGACAGAGAAGTCAGACACACAGGGGTATGATGGGCACGTGTGGGGTGAGCTAGAGAGAAGGCAGACAAGCAGGTCATTGGCCAGGATGCCAAGGAGGAAGGTCAGGGTTAGAGGGGGAGAAGAGAACACTCCAACAGATCCCTACAAGCCCAGCAAAGGCTTTGCTTTCAGCCATGGCTCCCACTAGGGCTGTGAGTGCCACAGGTCTGCCTGTAGCTGGTGTGCTCCTGTTCTCCTCACACACCCCAAGTGACACCAGGCACATCCCAGCCAGACTTTCTGTGCACACCAGAAGCCAGCTGGGATCAAGCTCGACAGCCTTGATGGGATGGAGGATCAGTCTGTGTTGTCAAAGGAGAAAAAAAGGCATTCCCACACCACCCCAGCTGGTGCCCAGCAAGGAAATCCAGCAACACTCTGAGCTTCAAGCCCAGTTCTGAATAGAGCACAATGAGCTCCACATCCTTAACATGAAACAGTGGCCTTGGTCCTGAGCTTCCACACACTCATACCTGGCAAGACACTGTGCAAGTCACCAGGTGTAGAAAATAAACCAGCTTTTAACATGAACCCTACCTGAAGCATGAGATAGTATTTTTGCATCTTCCCAAATATAATCCCTGGTTCCATCCACCCAGGCACAGACACCTGAGCAGCCCATCAGCCCCAGCAGCCTGGTCCCTGGAGGCATTGTGGGATGAAGCAACAAACATCACACAACACCAAGAGCAAATTACCACTGAGTGCATCCACTGTCACCTCAACTCCCAGCCTATCTTCCTGGACCTGCCTAGCAAGGCTTGGCTTAAGCCAGGGAGCATCTCCTGCCTCTGCAAGGCCCCTGGCCCTGGGTGAGAGGAGAGGAGCTCCTTAGCAGTCATCAGGCCTGCCACAGAAGCTGCCAGGCTTCTCCACCAGCCTGGGAAAGGAAACATTTGCACAAGTGATGTTCAACTGCACCTGGCAGGAGGCAAAGAGAGATCAGACACAGCTTGGGGGAACCTCATCCTTCCTTCCTGAATGCACTTTTGGGGGACATGAGGAGAAAGCAGTGCTGTGACAAACAGGCTGGCCAAGGCATAGCTCTTCCTTCTCCAATCTCCATCCCTCCAGGTGGATGCTTTAGCATGGAGAGTACTGCTGCTCCCAACTCCATGCTCCCAGGAGGACACAGAGCATCATCATGTGGAGCAACCAGGGATCAGAGCTGCAGCTGTACCTGCACAACCCCTCTTCAGCTCTCCCCATCCACTCTGGGGCTTCCAGGAAGACAGAAGGTTCACAAGCATTGGCTCTGTGGTTCAAAAAGCTGCACATCAAGAGATAACAGCCACTGGAGCTGCCATTCCAGTCCAAAAAGCCATGTCTGTCACAAGCAGGAAGGAGAGGGTGCTATTTTCTGGATAACCACTTTTCATGGAGACACAAGCATGAAGCAGAAGGGAAGGACTGCTCCCATGCCACCAGTGGTGTTGAACAGGCAAAGGCCTGGATGACACAGATCCTCTACCAGGAGAAGAAGTCCCTCATTCCCTAGAACACCATGGAAGAGAGCAAGGCAGAGCACCAACATCCTTCAGCTAAGAAGACTGAGGAACTGAGGGCTGGACTCTCCTAAATGAAAACACAGTCATTAAGATGAGTTATTTTCAGAAGAGGATTCCTGGCCCTCCTGAAACCCGTGATTTCTGGCAGTGGTAGCAGGAGGAAGGGATGGCTGAGCACACAGAGCAAGAAGAGCAGCCCAGGAGGTGAAGGGACACTCACTCCAAGTGCCAGTGCTGGGCAGGAGGGATACCTGACATCTCAGGCAGAGTAGGGCTGTGAGGATCAATCTCTGGAGATCCCAAGCCAGGTAGGTGGATTAAGGATTAAGCATTAAGCCAAAGAACAACACAGAAGCAGGTGTTTTCCTTTTCAGGGGCCAAAATCCCCTGGAAAAGCACTTTCAAGAACTGTCCCAAGAGCAGGAAACAGGGAGGAGCCTGAGCAAGCCTCAGGCTTCCACCTTTGAGGCCAAGGGTTCAGCAGTGCCAGGAGCTGCTTCAAGGCCTCATCACCAGATCTCCAAGGGAACGTGGCTCCTTGTCTTGTCTTTTCCAAAAGAAATTCCAGGAATTCTCTGCTGGGACCTTGCTTGCATGCAGAGGAGCAAGAGGTAGCAATGAGTCTGAAGGGGATGTGATCAGTCTGAGCTGTCCCAGCTCACTGTGCCTGAAACTCTCTGGCTGAGTGTTCTGTGATGTCTGTATTCCAGGCTGGCAAACACAGGCTGGCACCTCCCACATGTGGCACTTGGAATCAGCCTCTGGAGACCTTCATGGCCCTACAGGAGATGGAGGCTTCAGCTTCTTCTGCTTCACAGGTTTTAGGAAGAATGCTGTGAGCAGGACTAGCTACTATCCCCCTCAAGGCCATCTGCTTCCATGATAATCACTGTGTTCTCATCCCTGTGGATCCCATGCTGCCTGACAGACAGACAGACTGACTGACTGACCACCAAGTCCTTCTCCACCCAACCTGCATTTTCCAGGTGGCCCTTTCTGAAGTGACCTTCTTGTCTCCTCTGGCTTGAGGCTGGAGGAAGCAAAGCCAAAAAGATGCCCAGCCAAGGTGAAGACAGCGAGGGAAGGGAGCAGGGAGGGTGTGTTACAGCAGCAGCAACACCTGCCCAGCACTTGGCTGAAAGCCCCAGCTCACCTGCTCCCACCTGCACAGCAGATCTGAGCAGCTTTAGAGCAATTCAGCTCGTTCAGGGTGGTGGGGGATGCTCCTTCCACAGAATCCCTGGTGACTTTTCTTCTCTGGAGCAGCTCCAAGGAACAAAGAGATAACTCACCCAAAAACTGGCCAGGCTCATTCAAATGAAATCAGTGAAAGGAGACAAAAGTTCTGGTGCAGAGCTGGGTAACAGTGAGACAGGAAAGTCCTTGGGATTTTGGGCATTACACCACTTCACCAGCTGGCATTAGGATGGAGCTGGGGGAACCAAACAGGCAGAAGGTGATGCAGCCCTCAGCTACCCTGAGGAAACCCATGCCTGATGGATTTGCACTGTGGCATCTGCAATCTGTCCCTGTCACTTTGCTGTGACAATGCTCTAATGCATTTAGAGCCACCAAAGCTGCCTGGAGAGAGAAAGGGCTGGGCAGCCCTGATACTTTAGAAAAATTCATCCCCAGCTGGAAGCATTTATAAAGTCCAGTCCCAAAGAAGGGACTTTTGATGCTCAGAGCTCTTTTTCAGCAAGGGTAGCAAAGCCCACATGGCCTTCCTTGGGCAGACCAGCACGTCTGGCTGGCCATATCCCAGCAGCACAGGGGGAGCCAGGAGGCAGCTGGGACCATGGCACGAGCCACGTATGCTCCAGCACGTGAATCACTTCCTTACAGGGCTGTTTACTCCATAAAAGTGTTTGCTTCCAAATCTTTGTTCTAGCCATCCCCTGGGATCATCAAAGCATGGTCAGTCCCCAGAGTTTTCTGGATTCAATAGTGGATTGAAAATGGACTGGAAGAATCGAGCGGTGCCGTTTATCACCAGCTGGCCCAGAGCTGTGCTACGGATTTATCCAGGATGCCAAAGAATGTTTACCATTCTTTCATTTACAAAGAGAGGAATATCAAATTGTTTTTAATGCTTCCCCTTCCTCCCTGCAGATAATAAGCTGCTTGCTGCAGCAAGGGCTTTCCACGGGCAACATTTAACAGATATGTTTTGATTCCTTACACAGCAACCAAATGATTGCACCAGTAATATCTCCTTCTGTAGCCAAAACCAAGCCATATGGTTTGCAGCAGACTTTTTTTGATACCCTCTGCAGGCCAGACACTGGTTCTTCCTAGTTATTATCATGGACAGTCACACAGCTCCCATCACCTCTGCTCCCTGGACTTGCAAAGGCTGTATCTATAGATTTCTCCATATTCAGCATTTCAGCAGGATAATCTCGTGACCAGGCTGCTCTGGTCAGAGCATCCCTGTTTCTGCAGCCTGTCTCTTTCAGCAGATGTTTCTCCACAGGAACAGCAAGATCTCCCAACTCTGAGGGGCTCCCCAGTCCCACCCATCCCATAGGCACTGGCACAGTGTGTACATCCAGCTGCAGGCAAGGAAGGATGAGTGTGCTCCTCTCCTTCCTCACTGCAGCACCTGCAGTGACTGCCCATCCCAGAGAGGATGGATGTGCAGGGAAACCTCCTCACCAGGAAGAAGCGGGTATCAAGTGCCACAGCAGACCCAAGCAGTCCCTGGAGGTCCCTGCAAAGGCTGGGGAGCCCTGTGGTGGCCAGTTGCATGCACAAGCAGCACTGGAGAGAGCAGCACAAGCCACTTGCCTTCCTGCCTCTCGGACAGCAGCGATGCTGGCACGGGGCAGCGAGCGGCTGCAGCATCCCGAGGCAGCACCAACCCACAGGATGGCAGAGCTGCCAGGCCCTGTGCCAGCATGGAGAGCACAGAGCCTGCCCAGAGACTACAGCTTCCCCAAGCCCTGCAGCACCCGGCTGTGCCAGAGACATCCCTGCCAGAGCAGCAACAACGCTAACGAGTTCTGACTAATTAGCGCCTCTAACACACCCCAGCTATTCACTGAGCCAGCTGCAATTCCACCAGCACTGCCTCCTCTGTGTGGGACCAGGGCTGGCAGCAGCAGGAGGCAGGGAGAAGGGGCTCAGCAGGGGCACACTGCACCCACCACCTGCTGGCTGTGGTCAGTGCAGTGCTGGGTCTAGTCCTGGATACAGAGCTCTTGTTTGAGCTCTCCGTGATGGAAAATCCTAAAGGGAAGTGGCAAAGAACACATAATGCAGAAATTCAGGGCACAAAATGAACCCATCTCTGTCTGTTGGCAGCATCAGGGTCTGTGAAGGGAAAGAGAACAGTCTGGCCAAAAGTCAGGCTCAGTACCTGCACTGCAGAATAATGATCCTAAGCCCTGAGGGTTATTGTACAAACACAGCTTGTTCCTAGAAGGGACTGAACACATTCTGCATCCCAGAAGTGAGGCACTCCACAGGACTGCCATCCCAGCCCCCACCAACAGGAATCCTGCTTTTTAAAATAAGAGGGGGGATTTTAACAACCTAAACCACTGAAAGGCTCCCCTTTCTCATGGGTCAGTGTGGGAAAGGGCTGATCTGCAAGTCTCCTCTGTAGCACACCCTGGGCAGGATGAGGACAGCTGGGACAAATCCTGCCATGCTGGATGGGAGAAGGAGATTAAAGGGGATTGATGCCCCTTTCCCATTCCATCCCTCCTGCTGGTGCTGCCTCTGTGTTCCTCCAGAGGTGTCCCAGCCCCAGCAGGTGGCATTGCAGAGCTGGCAGAAAGGTGACAGCCTGCCCTGGGGCTGTGCCAGTGCTGAGGAACTGGAGTGATGCTGATGGAGTGCAAAGATACAGCCACTGGACACACAATGCAGTGTGTGCTGCTCTCACCTCCCAGCCCACGTCCCACCCTTCCCACTCCCTTTCCCATGCCCTGCATTGCTGCTCTCCCTACCCAGCTCACAAGTCACAAGACATCCTCCTGTTAACATCCCACCCTTGCAGCATCCTGGCTGCTCACACAGTGCCAGGGAGGGCTGGATGCTGGGAGCTGACAGCACCTGGACCAACAGACCCCACAGAGGAGAAGGCAGCAGCCAGCCAGGCTGTGTCTGTGGCCACCCCATGACCCAAATACAGCTGTTTCATGTCACTAAGCAGCAGCAGGTGACCAACAGCAGTGCAGGCCTGGCCCTCATTGTTTTGGGCTCCTCTAGCAACCAGGGCAAGCCAGTGCCTCTGTGGGAGGGCCTGGCCTCACCACAGCTCTCTTTTGGCACTGTTTCCAGGGTATCCCCATCACCCAGCCCTCATTCCTGCCCTTGCATGCTGCCCAAGCCAGGAGTGAAGCACCAGGAGCTACACAACCCCACCTCTGCCAGCTGGCTCCATGGAGCAGGATCCTCATCCAGCCCCTCTGCCACCCACCTCTGCTCAGCTCTTCTCCTTCACCTCCCATTTTCCTTTGCTCCTCCTGTTCTTTGCTGCTTCTCCTGCCGCCCCTGCTTTCTCCTCCCCCTCGATCACACATCCTACTCCACATTTGCTTTCTCACTCCTTCTCACAGCTCTCTCCATAATGCATTTCCATAAAATACCTCCCTCCTCATTTCATTTCTATTTTCCTTCCTGCCTCCTTCAGACAGCTTTGGACCTCACAGACTCCAAAGAGAGAGAAAAAGGTACAAAAAAACTCCAAAGACAGATGCCTCTTCCTCTCCACCTCTGGGCTCTTTCCTTTCTTAAATGTAGAGATCTCTGTGTTGAACATCTCCAGTCCCTACCTGGCTTATCCAAAGGGGGACATGCTGTAGGTTAGGTGGTGGTTGACACCCCTGTGCCAAGGTTGGCAAACAACCTCTACACCAAGCTGGATTCACACCTACCCCTGCAGAGTCCCAGGGCTACTATACATGGATGAGATCCAGGTTCTCAGCTGGGAGCCACAGGCTCTGTCAAGGGTACCAGTGAGATACGAAGAGGAGAAATGAAAGCCCTACCCTGCAGAGGGCTCCACTCAGCAAGAGAGCTGAGGTAATCCATCCCTTCCTGCCAGTGCAGGTCCACCTGAGAGCATTCCACTCCATTCCCTTCCACCCCAGACTGAGGTGGAGACAACAAATGCAATTTGACCTCAAAAGCCCTACATGACTCAGGAGCCTGCTTGTCTGGGAGATCCTTGTCATCCCATGACTCAATCATGACAAGCATGGCTCACAAGCAAATCTCTGCAGAGCACATACAGATTTGATGCTCTTCTTAATGGTCCCTCAGCTCTCAGACTGGTCCCACCAACAACTCAGAAGGTCCTGGTATGTGGACACTCCCCAAGAGGGTGTAGCAGGATCACAGGGGAGGCTGGTGGAGTCTGACAGGCAGAGCACAGACCTGTTCCAGCTTTCATTTTGTGTGGAAACAAGCTGACCTACCACAGGACCACACCTACTTCACCATGCCATTTCAGAGCCTGTCAGAGCCGCTGCAGGTCAGGGGAGACGTGTCCTGCTTCTCCCCTCGCTGGGACGAACATCGTCAGTCAAACCAGAAGAGCCAAGAGGGTGGGGGGAGAGACAAGAGGAAAAGAGGGGTGCAGAGAGATAAAGAGAAGGAGATGGAAGCAAATATCAGAGTTTGAGCAGGAACTACCTTTCTTGGACACTTTCCTCCCCTCCTTAACTGAGCTGTGTTTTTTAGTGGCCTTATGGGTGCTGGCAGCTTGCGGCACACGGGTGAGGTGCACAGGCAGTCCGGCGGCTGACATCAGAATAGCTGTCATGCCTACAGTGGGTACAAGGTCAACATGCAGGAAGGAAACAATGGGGAAACAAATTCATTAAAAAAAAAACCTTTAACCTTTCAAAGAAAATAAAAATAAAATGAAGTAAAATAAAATAAAACCCAAGCCCTTAGTTCTGAGGGCATAAAATGGCCGAGAGGTAACAGGGCTGGAGTCAGGACAAGGAGAGGATCTGGAGGTTTTCAGAGGGAGGAGCCCAGGCAGCAAATTAAGGGAGGGAAATGTGGGCACGTGTCTTGTCTGTGACCCTCTGTGCTGGTGTGTAAAGAGGACCTTCCTCTTTGGGCTTCAGGGCTCCTCAGGCACTGAGTCTGCTGTGGTGCGGAGTTCTCCCACTGGGCAGCCCTGAAGGATGAAGGGCATCACCCATAACCCCTAAAGGTCCTGCTCAGCTGCTACCCCCTGAAGCCACACATTTCAACAGGGTCACACTGAACTAAACCCCAGAGTGCAGCTGAGCTGCCTTCAAACAGCAGGGCAGAGCTGCCCCACACAGCCCCCACTCACCCCACAACCTCTCCTCCCTGGCGCTCCCGTTTTCCCTCACTCCCAGCAGCACTGCAATCCTCATCCTCCCCCATCCCAGCCAGCTGTATCCATGGAATGCAGTTTGATAAAACTAATGAATCATTAAAAAGGACAGCCATTCCCTGAAGGTAAAATTGGCACAAAGAAAGCTACAGGACTGATCATGCTGATCTGAGATGATGTTTGCCTGCGAAATCCGGGCTGGTTACAAATCATAACATTTCCAAGGTACCATACTGCTCTCACACATCCAAGAGAACACCTGCTTTTGCTTTCCCTAGAGCAACTTTCCACCTGCAACAGCCAGCACCAGAAATTAGAAAAAATGCTTATAGTTGCAAACCAGCAGCATAAAACCTAAAAGCCAGCATTTCCCCAGAAATCCCCTCTGAGGGCAGACCACGCAAACCATATCCTAATGCTACAGACATTCCTGCTCAGTAATGCATGGCCAAAGCTGAGATTTCCAAGCATTTTATTTTTGCAAGCCTCTGTTCAGTCATATGGGGAAAGGAAGATTCTAGAGTACATTTGTTCAGGACAAAAATGAGGCACCTTGCCCACACATGACTGAAAATCGAGTTATGATGGGAAGCATCAGCTTTGTGTGCAAGTGGTAAGACTATTTTCTGCCTCAAATATGCAACCAGTCAAGAACGTCTGTCCTGTGACTACAAATCCCCTGTGCAAAGCCTGTGTCAGTGCCTCACAAGCAGAATTACTCCTACACAGTGCTGACCACAATTTGTACCTCCTTTTCCTAAGGTCTGAGCACAAATATTCCAGAAGCTGTTCAACTCCTTTCCTGACAGCCACAGTTCAATGTTTTTACTAAAACTTTCCCATCTAAGGGCCAAAAGACAGAAAGGGTTTCACCAGAGAGGGAATGGGACAGAGACAGAGGGAGGAGTTTCCCCAGGGTTACCCAAGAACTTTTGGAAGAGCTGGGCTGACCACAAGACCAGGCTGTCCAATGGACAGTGAAATGCACTTCCAAATGGAAATATGTAACCAGGCAGCAATGGATCACCCTCAAAGGGGATCCAGGTCTGAGATCTAGAGTTCTCCCAGTTCCCAAGAGATGCAGAGCCAGAGCAGGATCTCCAAAACACACAAAGACTGGGTTAGTACCCCTTGCCCTACTGGCAGCACCAGGCACAGCCAAGGAGAGCTCACCAGACCCAGAAATTTCACCACCAAAGTAACTCCTTGTTAGTCCTAACTAAAGGCCACAAGCCTATTGCAAGCTCTCAACCCATCAAAGCCAGCAGTCCACTACTCCCAGGGAGCCTTAAGGAAGAGCTTAAATGTCCCCAGAACAAAAGCTACTTTTTTTTTTTTTATGGGTACAGCTGAGACCCAAAGCCCAGCAGCAGCACCAAAGCTGCCCCCTGCACAGCCCAGCAGAGAACAGCCAGAGCTGTTCCAAGAAGAGCAGCAGCAACTCTGTCTAGAGAGGCTGGAGGAACAATATTCTTGAGAGACAGGGAAGGTCTCCCACCACAGCTGGGGAAATCATCTCAGTCTGACCCCACTGAGGCTGCACAATACTATTCCTAGAACTGGTGCAGAAAAGGAACAGGAAAGTTGTCTCTAAAAAAGCTGTTTCTAAGCAGTGCAATAGCACTGCTGGCACAGACTGACATTTGAAAAGAGAGTCCAAAGACTAACAGGGATTATCACCACCCACGCACAGCTGTCTGATAGGCAAATGCAAAATTAATGTGTTCTTCTGAAGAGATCAATACTGTCTTGCTAACATTAGCAGGCAGAGCCCAGAAATAAAAGAAAAGAAAACAGAAGCTCAGGCTGAACAACTGGCTTCAGATTCTCAATGGCAGAGGGCAACAAAATTCAGACCAAACAAAAAGCAGGAGCCACAGAACCTCAGGTGAGTTCAGCTATTCTATAACACAGTCCCCTCATACCTGGAATAACATGTCCAATAACATGTCCATGCTGCCTGCCAGCATCATGAATCATCAGAAAACAAAAAGCCAATCAGAAACCCACCATTTGTTCCACAAACTTTCTTTTGTTTTTCTGAGCTGCATACCCATCTACAACTCCACAGACATACAAGCACAGGGCAAACATGGGACCAGGAGAATTACCCAAACTCAATGTTCTCCTATCTTACATTGGTCAAAAAAAGATGTAAGTGGGAAATTACCTTTTCTTGGCCAATTTTTAACCTTCTGCTGCCTTAGGAGCTACATGCAATGAATCATCTTCTGCATATTCAAGTCAAGAGAGCATTCAGAAAGGTTCTGGTGTTACATTGCTCTGCTGCCTCATGTCAGCTCCAAGTAGCAACGCTGCCTTTAAAGTTCAAATACAATACTGGAAATCTCAGCATTATCAATCCTCCCACAAGTTTGGGACTCCAGTCCCCAGGAAGGGACATCCTTGACCCAGGTGGGAGTGTGTTTTCCTACAAGATGCCAAAACAATACAGACACACATCACTTCTGCAGACTGAGTCTCCAATTCTTACAATTTCAAGTCAGAACCTGTTCCAGGCATCTGTGGAGCTAAGCCAGAAGCAAGTGTAGCCCTGGACCTGGATAAAGTCTCACCTGAATACAAGTTGCATCATAACATGTTTGCCCAAACCAAGACTGCTTTGGCTATGTTCCTGTGAGAGTTCCTGCTGCTCATTAGCTAGTCCAGGAGCTTGAAAGTATTATTTTATATGTTCCTACTTTCCACTGGGCTCTGGGTTTCTTTCCTGCAAGGACTGAAGGAGGGAGGAGACAGAAAGCCTTGCAAGGAATCCTTTGGGATCTGATCTGATTCTATGTGTGCAACAACCACATGCAGAACTGCCTTTTTTCCTCTTGCTCAAAGCCTCTTATTTGGCCAGAAATACAACATTAGTGGCTCCTTGGGGTAAAATTATTTTCACTGGAGCTATGACAACATCCACCAACTTTTTTCAGCCTGCTGTGTAAATAAGGGACTTTTTGTAATATCCTGTGCAGAAGCTGAGCACAGGAAAAACAGCCTGACATTATGTAATGAGTGTTGGCCACACAGTCACTCACACCCAGCCCAACACACCCCTCTGGCCACTGACCTGGATTTGCACAGGCCTCAGACTGGTACAGGGCAGAGCTTACCTTCAGATAATGTGAGATCTCAGAAAAGCATTGCTAATTTGTACAATTATATCCACCAGCAAAATCAGTATGGTTAGTACATCCCCAAATGCACCAGCTCCTGGAATCATGCAAACAAGAAACACCCAGTTTTATTCAACAAAAAGCTCCTTTTCAGACTTCATCTTAAACACAGTATTAGAAAGGCCTTTAGATGAGCACCTTGCCACCCCTCAGCCCCAAGGCACAGCATCTAAACTCCATTATTCCCAGGAAATGTTAGTCCAGCTGATCCTTAAACACCAACACTGTGGTTAAACAGTTTGCTTAGACCTGTTTGGCATTTCACTGTACTGATCAAATACTTGAGGGAAAAGAAAAAGCTTAAAAGACAAGTTTCCACATGCACTTTGAAGTATTAAAATAGCAGAAAGCAAGGGAAAAAATTATACTTTTTTGTACAAAACATGGTTTTAAAGTCAGCTTCATCATTTCTGGGATCCCAAGAGGTGCTTTCAGAAGACGTGGGGTTGACAGTGTTACAAATCCCCAAGCACCCATCACACAAACAAAACCCAGCTTCTAATTCAGACTCACAGGATTCCTCATCTCCTGTTTAGCCACCAGAAGTTCCCTCTGCATCCAAGAGATGCACCTGCAGCACTTCTCAAATCACCCATGAGATTCAAGGGTTGTATCTGTCCAGCTTCAAACCAGAGCCAAAGCTGCTGAGATGCCAGGGGATGGAGACCAAGGCACAATTCCCAAAATAAAGCCTCCTTCATTTACATCTGAGACTTCTCTCCCCTGGAGAGAACATTGTCCCCACAGCCTTCTCCAATGATGTTGTTGAAGCAGTCATGCAGTGGGGACTGGAAAAACAAAAGGAGCCCAGCCTGAGTTAGAGAATAACCTGAGTAATGAGAAACTTGGACACCATCAGCAGGATTTTAATTATGAACAAAATAGCACTTCCCAGAAGAGTTTCTAAAAACAGAGCAGAGCATAGAGGGGAAGAAGGTGTCCCTGAAGACCCAGCCAATTAATACTTCAGCAAAACTTTTCCTTTTTACCAGAACTCCACTGCTTGCTTTTCACCAGAAATATCCCCAGAGATTTACTTTCCTTCCACTCCCTAATTAACTTGTATTAATCTTTCCTCTGCTTCTACGTGACTTTGAGGACTCAAATTCAGATTTCCCTCCTCTCTTGCACCTCTGAGGTGTGGGACACTCAGCAGCAGGCAGCACAGCACCCAAGGCTGTGTCATGTGAAGACCTGGATCTGAAGGAGACCCTGGTCCCAGGGAGCTGCTTCTGCACTTCCCTACATCCCCATGTGCCTCCTGCTGGCTGCCTCAGGGAGAGGCAAAGAATACCAAAAAGAGTCATTAGCCCTTCTTTTAAACCCCAGAGATACTAATTACAATTTTAACCATTTTATTGTATTAAATGGTGGGAAAGGTTTATTCTATTGGGACTTCCTGCAGCCTTTTCTATCTAGAAGTGGCACCAGAAGGCATGAACAGACTGCACTTATCCACCTCCTGTACATGGAGAAAGAGATCACAGGTAACAACATCAACACAGCCTGGATTCATCAGGGCTCTTCAGCTCTGTGCTTTATTTACCTTTATGTGATTAAGTACCTAATTATACAGTCAGTGCCAACAGCCAGGGCATGAAAGGCAGAGCTGTTATAAACAAGGGGAGTTCTGCTCAGGTCACCCACCTAGACACAGTCTGAGCTTGACTTTACACCTCGTTTCCACAGTGATTTGCTAAGGAGGAGACAGATGGGCTGCATGCTGTCAGAATACACCTGTGTTAGTCTTCATGCAGGGCCAGTTTGGCTACAGACATGTGCAGGGCAGTTCTCATGGTGGTGCCAAGGTTAGATGAAGGGAAACATCAATCTTGGGGATCCTTTTCAACCAGGGTAAAACCTGGCTCAAGAAGAGACCAAACACCTTTACTGGAATAAGGTGGGAACCATTGTCTTGAAAAAACAAGAATGTAACTGTCTCTGCTCACTCAGGAGCAAAAGTTGGTGTCCCAGGAGCTAATGACCTCAAGAGACCATGCATGGACAAGAGATAGAGGAAGGAGAGGTTAACAGACATTCTATAGTGTCTGAAACAGAGTAAACTCCAGAAAATGCCAGATATCAGATGTGTAGCACTCCTCTACCAGGTAATGATACAGTTTTGAGAGCACAGCTGGTACCAGAGCACCCAAATCCCCCAGTACCACCACACCAGGGTCACTGGTTTGGCACTGGTTGAGCCAAAGCACAGCAACACTTCCATAAGAAGCTGACAGCACAAATTGTCATTTTCAAGGCAATGCCATTTCAACTTTAGCAGGCAAATCTATTCTGAAAAGGAGCATTGAAAACTGGCACTTTCATCCCTCCCAGACATACTCCTCAGTATATTTAGTACTGTGTTCACAGGTTTGGATAAAAGCAAACCTGTATTCTGCTGCACCAGGAGACAATGTCTGATTCAACTTCTATCTCCTCTTTCCCAAGACAAGGCATCACAATCCTCTTTAAGCTAAAGACCACCTGAGCTTTTAAAATAAAACCGTATTGTAAAAAAATCATATTAAAAACCACACAAAACAGCACACCACTCCTTTCCTTTGACTTTAAAAAAGCAGAAAATAGCACCTAGTACTGAGCTTGATTCACATGCCCTTTCCTTTGCTACTTGCTCATCCACATGTCCAGAAGAAGATGAAATAATCATGCCTCAAATAATCCCACTTATTTTGAAAGGCTCAGGATGAGAAACAGTTAATAAGGTTTGTCTATCCCATCGTTCCAAAACCTGCCCTTTGCTTTTCTGAAAAATATTTGAGTCTAAAACCTTAAATGCCAGTAACATTTCTGACTCTTTCCAAAAGTCAAAAATAGAAAATAAGTGCTACAGAAAGGCAAACCTCTCATTCACCTGCTCCTAAGGATTGAGCAAATAAAGCACAGGGGAATTCTTACCTGCCAGGGCCTGGCTCACCCTGTTGGGTTTGGACATCTTGACAGGCAGGGCCTGGGCACTGGAGAGGAAAAAGAAGAGATGACTTTAACAGCAAGGATCAAACAAAGCAGAGACAATTCAGCAATACACTACCCCCTCCTGAGTGCCAAGGCCCTGGATATATTAACAGGGATTAATTACTCAGATGAGCCCCAGCTGGGACCCTCACCCATGGACCCTTCTCCCAGTGGTCCAGCAGCTGTACTTAAGGAGCTGTGTCCATACCAGAGCTCCCTCACAGACTTACCTGCAAGGGGCCTTAGAGCTATGCTGTATGAAGCTGCTTCCAGCCCCATCTTCTAACTCATCCATTCCTCCTGCTAGACCCTGCTCTGATCCTGTGATCCATCCCTGCTCTTGCCACTCCCCCACAGAGCTTCCTGTGAGCAGCCAACCTACACCACACATCCAGGGGGGATGTGGGGATGAGGGAAGAAAGGCTGAAGGAGACAAAGAAAAGCTTGGCCCCCATTTTCATTTGGAAATCAAGAGAAGATGGACACCAAGCATGCCTTTCAAGCTCCTCACCTACTTGTTTTGGCAGTGCTGGCAGCTGTACTTCAACTTAGGGATACATGGGCAGCCAGGGTTATGCCATTAGCTGGCAGCAGGAGTTAGGGAGGAAAGGGGAGCAGCAGCATCAATGCTGATGGGGGGGTCACTAGAGAAGAAACCAAGCTGGATTCACATTAGCAGAGCAGGAACACTTGAAATCCAAATGCTGGCACAGAGAAGCCACTCATGGACTTTGTGTCAGGTGGCCCATGTGCCTGGGATGGGTGAGGCTCATGAACCTCAGCAGTAATGAATGCATGGTGCATTCAGACAAAAACCTCCAAGGACTCCCCAAGATTACACAAACCTGGCCAGCTGCTTAGGAATTCAGAGACTAAGGTAGTCAAGAGCCCAAATCTCACCCACTATTTAGGGGAAACCTTCTTCTGTCCAGCTGGGATGCAAGAGCTGCCCTGCCCAAAGAGGTACCACAGAAGTCCCTCCTTCCAGTCTTGCTAAAATCTTTGTTCACATTCCCATGACAATGACCAGGGCTGAAAAGATTTTGGAGTGGCTGTTTTCCACCCCACCTGTCCCCTCTCCTACCTGTCACAGTTTGGAATAGGTTCCCACAGGTGTGTTGGCCTCCCTGAAGAACCCTGGGTAGGACAGAGGGCTTGGTGCAGCTCTGGCAGTCTGGCCAAGTGAGATCAGCATCCCAGACCCTTATAAAGCTCTCTGGACCACAGAGGTTTCCCTCCTGCCTCTTTCAAAGGCTGTGCTTTCCCTTCTGCTTCCCCAAATTTTGCAATGCCTTCAAATGATGCAACGGATTGTTCTGGCTACAATTCAAACCCCCAAACACAGGGGAAATCTTCCCTGTGATTTCAAAGGGCTCTAAATCAGATGTCTTCAGGACTCTCCTTTCCTGATTCACCCTCTTCGTCACAGCTCTTGCTCAGGTATTTCTCTACTTCTTTATCTCATCCCTTTGCTTCCTATCTGGCCTTATGATCCTCTTCAGAAAGTGGCAAGGAGCAGGACTCCTCCAGCTACAGACATGAAGGCTATTTGAGGACCAGAAACTTGACAGAACTGCTCCCAAAAATATCAGAGACATTGGACCATCCCTCATTTCCTCCTGGGAAGCCAAGAAGACACCACCGAGCCTGGGCACCTCCTCCACCCCAGCCTGTGACCAATACAGAAGTTTGTGTTTTGTTATCATGCCCTGAGATCTGAAATTAAGCAGCACCTTGGACACTTCCACTTCACCATGGAAGGTAAAAATAAAATAAAGCACAAAGCTGAACCTTCTGCTGTACCAGGAAAATAGGTAAGGACAGGGAGTCCTTCCAAAGGGCTGGAACACAGGGTCATTACACCTGAGGCTGGAGAAAGCAAATCCAGAGCTGCCCTGGGAAGGGGGTCACTGGTGACCATGCTTTGAAAAAAGGGCAGAGAAATCCTTCACTCTTCTTTCCCAGTTGTGAGCCTCAAATCCAACTCATCCATGAGTTAGAACTTGTGTGAAGCTGTCCTGGTTTCAGCTGGGATGGAGGTAATTTCCTTCCCAGTAGCTGGTACAGTGCTGTGTTTTTGATTCAGGATGAGAATAATGCTGATAACACAGGGATGTTTTAGTTGTTGCTGAGCAGTGTTTACAATAAGTGAGGCCCTTCCAGCTCCTCACCCCAGTCCAGCAGTGAGGAGGCTGGGGGGCACCAGAAGCTGGGAGGGGACACAGCTGGGACACCTGACCCCAAGTGACCCAAGGAATATTCCAGACCACAAGATGATCAGTAGCAAAACC
>WBNO01005932.1:432903-448917 GCA_013400575.1 Peucedramus taeniatus | reverse complement strand
AAATTAAGCAGCACCTTGGGCACTTCCACTTCCCCATGGAAGGCAAAAATAAAATAAAGCACAAAGCTGAACCTTCTGCTGTACCAGGAAAATAGGTAAGGACAGGGAGTCCTTCCAAAGGGCTGGAACACAGGGTCATTACACCTGAGGCTGGAGAAAGCAAATCCAGAGCTGCCCTGGGAAGGGGGTCACTGGTGACCATGCTTTGAAAAAAGGGCAGAGAAATCCTTCACTCTTCTTTCCCAGTTGTGAGCCTCAAATCCAACTCATCCATGAGTTAGAACTTGTGTGAAGCTGTCCTGGTTTCAGCTGGGATGGAGGTAATTTCCTTCCCAGTAGCTGGTACAGTGCTGTGTTTTTTATTCAGGATGAGAATAATGCTGATAACACAGGGATGTTTTAGTTGTTGCTGAGCAGTGTTTACAATAAGTGAGGCCCTTCCAGCTCCTCACCCCAGTCCAGCAGTGAGGAGGCTGGGGGGCACCAGAAGCTGGGAGGGGACACAGCTGGGACACCTGACCCCAAGTGACCCAAGGAATATTCCAGACCACAAGATGATCAGTAGCAAAACCAGGGGGAAAACTGACTGGGGGCTGCTGCTTGGGAATTGCTGGGCATTGGTCAGTGGGTGAGAGCAATTGCTTAGTGCATCACTTGTTTTGTATGTTTCAACTATCATCAGCATTATTATTTTCCTTCCCTTCTCTGTCCTGTTCAATTGTCTTTATTTTAACCCACAATTTTTACTGTTGTTCTTTCAATTGTCTCCCCCATTCTCGTGGAGGAGAATGGGTTGAGTTGAGGGGCTGTGTGGTGATTAACTGTCTGCTGGGTTAAACCACAACAGAAGTGAGAAGAGCCCTTGAGATCTGCAGAGAAACAGATAAACACTTGATGCATTTGCAAGCAATCAAGTTTGGGAAGCTGTGAGTGCACTGCAGATAAATTACCATCCATGAGCCAGGAAACAGTCACTGATCAGCTCACTCCTGGTGCAAAGGCAAAGTGTGTCAGCTTTGGCTGCTGGAGGCTTTGAGCCAACTGATGTGATGATGGAGAAACCAAGTATTTCTTATTTCACTAAATACACACATTCATTAGCAGCATCTCAGCTAACAGTGCTGTGGGATATGCTGACCCATCCACTCTGCACCATGGGAGCAGGGCTGCCACGCTCCCTGAGCTCTGTTACAACTGCAGAAAGCCCAAAGGCTGATGAAATCAAGGGAAATTCACACTGCTCTGAGGTACCACAACACTGCCTGGGCAAGCCTGCAGCTACAGTGCGTGGGAGGAAATGCTGCTGTGCCAAAAATGTGAGGAAATGCTCCTCAGAGCCTACCCTGGGTCTGAAGTGGGGGTTTGGGGGGAAGAAGGGGGTGAGGTAACAAGGAAGGATATTGCTATTGTAGTGTAACATGGACTGTGCATCCAATGATGGAACAGCACAAGCTCAAGATATTCCAGCATTGCCACACCAGTGCTGGCTTCTGGGGAGAGGTCCTGCTCATTTATTGAAAACAGCTCAGTTAGGAAAAAAAAAGATATTCTGGGTAAGGGAGATCTGGGTAGCATTAGTGCAAGAGCAAGCACTGCAGTGTGGAGAGATGAGAAGGAGCTGCTGAGACACCTGCTCCTGCTGCCCACAGAGATTTCTTACCAGGCAGTGCCTCTGGCTCCTGGCCAAGTGTTGTTGCAGGTGCTTGCAACACCTGAAAGTCAACACCTGAATTCTCTGAATGTGTCCTGGTATCAATTCCTCCTTCCTGGTCCAATTTTGTCCTGCTGTTTGCCTGCCCTCCCACTGCTCTGTGTGCTGGATGTTCCTGAGTGTAACAGGGATCACCAGGTTATGAATAAAGGGATGCAAAATAAGACAATGTTCTCAGAGATTCAGCAAGAAGATCCTTATAAGATTTTCCACCATTGGTTCCCAGGCAGTCTGCTACAGCAGGCAGACAGGGCAGACAGATTTTCAGCATGACAAACCCACTTGCTTCTCCAGAATTTCAAGAATCTGCAACATCAGTGAGACAGCAAGCACAAGTCCAGCAAGGAACTGTGTCAACAGCTTGGAATCCAGGGCTGCTGCCACTTCAAACACTGGGTGGCCAGGTTGGAGCCATCACCTGAGCCACACATGCACAATGTCCCAATGGAACAGAACTGGGAAGCCTGGAAGAACTCACCCTCTCCATCTGATATAGCCCTTTCTTCCTTCCTCTCCCCTGCCTGCAACCAGCAGGCCACAGATCTTTGTATCATGGCACCTTTGTAGCCCTCTGGGCAAGAGCCAACACTTCTCACAGAGCAGGCCAGCATCCAGCCTTGCTTCACACTAAGTGCTACCATAACATCTTAAGGTCCAAACCCCTTCCCAGGGCTCACTGAGTGTCATTAATGACAATGTCACTCACAGGTGACATTAATGACCCCATCTGGTGGTAGCCCCATGCTGGCTAAAAGGGCTGCAGGACAACTCACAGTGGGCACAGTGGAACCAGCACCAGGAGAGCTCCTCACCACCCAAGGAGCTGATGGGAATGCCTATGGACAAAGCTGAAGGATTCAAAGGTGGAGACAAAAAAGGCAAGACCCTGGTTAGGGTCCTTCCTGATCCTATAAAGCACTGACTGTGAGTTGTTCCTCATGGGAGATTTGGGGTGCAGCACCAGACCTTTCTTAACAACACCCCAATTCTGTCAGCATCCCTTTTCCAGCTCCCAAGACCCCCGTTCCTCCTGATTTTATACAAAATCCTGCCCCCATGAGCTGCCTGCCTTGTTTGTAGGCACAACCCAGACCAGCAGCTAAAGCCACATAAGCTCAGAGAAGCCTGCAGAGCTGCAGGGATTTGCCTGGCTGGGACGCTAATTAATATCCCCCAGAAGATTGCTTCCTGCAGCTTTACTCACTCATGTTACAAGCAGGGCACTCCTTACTGAGCTTCAGGAGTGCCTAACTCTGTAATTAGCACAGTGCAGGGAACAGGGGAGCTCCTGCCCTAGGGAATTGATGCTTTCCCTTGTGGGGTGGGAAGGATTTGCCAGGAGGTGGCTGGGATCCTGGAACAGTGCTGAGGTAAGGACACAGCCCTTGCCATGGCACACTCCATGTGCAGATTCCAGCCCTGTCCATGAGGCCAGATTCATTAACTGTGTTTAATCCACGAGAGGAAACTAATGCACCAAGAAGCAAAATAAGTTGCCCACATGTATCTAATTTATTAGCAGCATAGCCAAGGATATTAGCATCTAGTTAAGCCTTGGCACTCCTCTCTGGGTTTTTCAGTGGCTTTGACCCTCTTGAGAGCAGGAGGAAATTAAAGTGCATTTGGCAGTGCTGGAGTTCTGCCTGCTCTCACACCAGCATCCACCCTCCAGCATGCAGGAAATACATTTAATCACTCTCAGTGGCACAACAGCCCGGGCATGCCTGTTCTGGGGGCTACCCCTGCCTGCCTGCCTGCTAGAAAATAACTGTCAAAGCCACACAGGGAGTCAGGCAGCTTTCCAGGATGAACTGCACCTCGTTCTCAGCCCTGCAGGAGAGAGGTGCTGCCATTTTTAGCTGTATTTCCTAAAGAAACTGGGTGTAAACAACTGCACTGCCTTTGTCTCTTCCAAGGAATTTTTGAACCCTTCTGCCAGTTGCAGCTCAGCCACCTCTGCAAGTTTTGTGGAGATCAGCAGTTTTGTAAAAGCAAGTAATCTGTCAGGGCTGCTTTGGAGCCAAAGCTCGTGGGGTGAACACAACACAACCTTTAGCAGACACCAGAGGATCCACTGTGGCCCAGTGCTCCCTTCCCTTGGGTCTCTGAGCACGGGCCAGCACAGGAATTGCACATCACAGCTAAGAAAAAACCATGGGAGGATAATTAATGCAGGATAATTAGCCAAAATTGTTAGACTGTTGGGTGATGTGGGGCATTGACTGCAAGGGAAGGGGAACTCACCACCACACTATGACTGAGGGGGGAAGACAGGGAACCTAGTGGATAAAATAACTCAGGAATGCTCTGGCCTTAGGAATTAAATGAAACACATTGTTAGAGTTTGCTACTCAGGTTTCCCCTAATTCACAGAAATTAAAGGATTTTCTGCTGGGACATGGGTTTCATGAGCCTGAGACTGTAACTCCAGCCAGGAGCAATTACACCCACCCAGTGGCATTTCCGACTCAACCCCAGCACAGGGCTGATGGGGAAAAGCCATCCTGAGCTCTCAGCTGGGGATGGAACAGTCCCTTTCACATGTGGCATGCTGCTGGAAGACAGAGATTGCCCCCCTGTGTGCACTTGTTGTTCTGGCAGGGATAAAGGAGAGTTGCAAAACTAATCCCAAAGCACTGGAGATCACACCCCAAGGGAACAGCCAGCCAGCAGCCAGGGGAGTGGGGCTCACTGGGGGTGTGGGTTTTACACAAGTCTGACAGCACTCACACACTCCCAGGTATCCAAAGAGCTGCCACCTGCCCTGTGTGGCATGTCCTGCTGTCCCCAGCATAGATTTAACTGTACAATCCCTTCACATCCCCCAGAAAGGCTGGCATGGCTAGAGATGATTGCCAGGACACCAGCCACCTCACCCCCTCCACAACACAAACAGCTGAGCTGCAGAACAGGTTCAAACAGCCCAACCTCAGCCAACCATGGCAACCAGCCATGGGCACCTCCTGGCTTCCTCCTGGCCATCCCTCTCCTCCCAGTCAGCATTGCCTGGGCCATGGGATCAGTCCATGGTCAGGAGCCTGTGGCAGCCTCCTCCAAGCATCTCTCTCCCATCCTCCCTCCTTTCAGGACAGCCTGTCCCCCCACCAGTATCACACAACATACCCAGACCCTGATCGGCTCCAGACAGGCTTGGGGGGCAACTGCTGCTCTTCCTTTTCAAACTCCCCACCCTGAGTCATTTTGCAAATCCTTTGGGGAAGGATGGGGGCTCCAGGCAGCTCAGTGGCCCCACGCACCCACCAATAACTCCTGTGAGAGGGGGAATCTGGCAGCTTCTTCAGGAGACAGCAAGAGCCTTACTGGGGACTCCTGCAGGCAGTGCTGAGGTCTGATTTTCAGCCCTATTCGAAGGTGACTGGAACAGAGAAGCACTGTGGATGCTTAAGACAACACAAAAAAAGTCACCAGGTGGAAAAAAAGCACCAAAAAAAAGACCGTGAGAAAGAAGAACAGGATGTGAAAAGTCATTTCACTCGGATGACCCTGAAGAGGGAAAGTCCTGACATGACACTATGAAAAACATCTCAAGATTCACAGTCTTGTTTAGAACACAAATGAGATTCAAAACAAACCTCAAACCCCTCGTGCAATTAGCAGAATGTGCTTCCAACACTCTGCTAGATCTCTTATCTCTGTACTTACTTGGACAGGTAAGTCAGCCCTGGCAAGTTCCTCTGCAGTTTCTCAGGGTTTCTTCACTGGATTACTCCCAGTGAAGTGAGTTTAAGGCTCTGTCACTTCCAGCCATTCACAAACAGAGGGAGCAGTCAGCCAGCCCTTGCTGGGTCACACTCAGTGCCAGCACTGCCACAGACAGGCCACACACACCTCTGCCAGCAAGGGCTTGAGCACAGGAAGAGTTAAGATGCTGAAAGTGGAATAACCAATTGTGGCTTGCCCCAGCAGTCCATGCCATGGGGAGGAGCCAGCTGTCAGACCACAAGCCTCTGCTTTTCATTGAGCTGGCAGCAACCAAAAGGTCTGAAGAGAAGTAAAGCTCTTCCTCCCCCAGCAGTAAGGTGCAAACAGCCCTCCTTTGGCTCTAGCTGTTGGGAGCTGAAATCCTGGGCTGAGAGATGCACACTGGTTCCAGCCCTGTCAGAGAAGACACCTGACAGAGAAGAACCACAGTGAATCCCATGGCACCTTTGCTCTTCATCATCACTTAGTCTGAAAAATAACTTGATTTTGACAGAGCTCATGAGATCTCAGCCACATGCAAGAAGTCCTGTGGTCCCTCCTTGAAGGGGAAGAGCTTAGAATGCAGAGCAGTGTTCCACTCTACTGCCTAATTTGAATTAAATACGTATGTTTACAAGACCCCTTATCCTTCACTGTGTCCTCCTCAAAGTTATTTTTTAACCTAACCCAAAATACCACTGCTCACTATTAATTTTCTCAAACCTTCAGAATCTCAACCTGTGTGAATTGCCCTGTGGTTCAGGAAGATTCATAGACAGGGACTATATTTCAAATGGGAAGAAAAGAGGCAGAAAGCAGAGGGGAAGTCTTTTCATCCACTGTACTGGATATACAGGCACAAACCTCTCTCCTAGGGAGAAGACCCTTGTAAAGTCCTGTGGGACAGAGAGTGTCCCGGATGCAGACCTGAGCACAGCAGATCTCTTGGACACACATATGGTATTTACAGGTGCATTAGGATCTGTACCTGACTCCGTTAGATGCTGCCAATGCTGCACTGAGGCTCCCAGTTTGAGCTAAAACCAAGGTGTTCTGTGCATTGAGTCTTGGTGTTGACCTTGCTCCAGTCAAAGTGGGTTTGTTATAGGGCACGAAGCCGACGTTGGAAGAGCTTACTGACGCTGTCCTCCCGGGAACCTGATGAGTAGTGGAAGAGTTGGGAGAGTTTGTCATGGAGTGACGGTAGCGTGTGGTGATGGGGCCAGTCCCGCTGTTTGGCCAGCACTGCTGGCAAGAACATCCCACCCCTGTGTGAAGGGGTGTGGTGGAGGTCGTCACCGGGTACGGGGCGTCCAAACGCCTCTGAACGCTGCGGCGGAACCTCGTGGTCTTGTTGGTCTGGACTTGAGCCACAAAGTCAATTTCGTAGTTGTAGCCCAAGGGCCCGAGATCCACTCGCTGGTGGTTGGTGGCACGGGCTTGCTCCAGGAACACGCAGACGTTCATCTCGTACGGGGACCACCCGCCCTCGTCGTTCTGCCACTCCCAGACGATGCCCTGCCCAGCAGCAGAGTCCCCTGGGAAGACGTGCCTGCGGACAGCCCGCATCGTCCCTGTGTGGGAGAGGAGGGGAGAATAAACACAACAATTTAGCCAGCAGAGAACTAAGAGGGACGTTGTCCCAGGGATTTGTTTCTGCACAGATCTGTGCTGCCTACATGGCGGTGGCCTTCCTCATTCCCCCTCAAGAGGGGCACTAAAAGACCTTCTCTTCCCAAAAGGGCTGGGTTTGTTCATTAAGCTTAGAAAAACGCAACATCCCTGAGATCCCTGTCCCTCTGCCAAATCTGATTGTGGGCTGGCAGCAGGTTCAAAAGCTGCAAGGAGGAAGGGTGGGAAAGGAGGGAAGGAGAGAGGATGCAGACGCAGACACACCCGAGCACAAAAGCACAGTGATCACATATGCCTGCCTGACGTTAGAAGGAAAAAAAAAGGAAAAAGAAAAAATATCAGGCTGAGGCACAGATCTGGTTGAAAAAAAACAACTCCCACAGCCTTGACAACAGAGTAACTATAGAGACAAGACATCATTGGGAAGTGCTTTGTAGGAGCACTTAAGGGGCTGAACACCCACTTTGTTACACACGGGTCGGGGCAATTTTGGTCTTGGGAGAGTGGGTGAAGTCCCACAAGGGGCAAGGGCAAGGACTTTGGAGAAGGGCAAACTTCTGCAGGCTCCTGACTGCTGGGAGAGAGAGCAAGACTAGAGAGGGGAAGACAATGAAGTAACTTGAAAACTGGAAAGAGCAGCTGTTCAGACAAAGGGAGAGAAGTGGAAGGAGAAACACTATTCTTGCAAGGCCACTCGACAGCGACAGCTGGAGCTCGAACTCCCGGGAAGCCTGGCTTTCCAGAATGACTTCACTCCTGGGTACTTCATCCCTTACTTCAAAAAACAGCAGCCTAATGAGAGGGAAGGAAGCCACCCAATAGGACAGAAGCTCTGAAACCTTTGAAAAATGGGTTCTTGCAGCAGGGTCAAAATTACTACTGCAGGAAAAACCCTCAGCGGCATTCCGCACAGAGAAAGAGAAGCAGGAAAAGCAAGTCTGGGGACCTAGGAAGGTGAGGGTGAACAGGGGTGCAGTGAGTTGTTACAACACAGGAGTTCAAAGAAGAGCAGCGAGAGAAAAACAAAATAAAATAAAGCCTCTAAAGAGGTCATGAGAGTTACAGCACTGTGCTCCAGGACCCCAGGTGAAAACTGGCACCTTTACAAGTACCCACATCTAAAGCCTGAGGAGAACTGCCCCAGGATATCACTGGAGACTCTGTGGGGCACAGGCAATTCAGGCAAGCTTCACACCCAACAAGCACATCCCAAAGAAGAGGGAGGACAGCCCACATGGGACTCCACATTGCCAAAATCCAGCTGCTTCTGCATTCAGGCTCTGCCTGCCTGCATGCTGGCATGAGGATCATGCTGCTGTTATTGTACCCAATAGTTGTGAAAACTGTGTTTCCTTATCTCAGCACTGCTGGAGTTCCAGAGCTGACACAAAGGCTAAGGCTCTCTCAAAGGCAGAATGTGCCAGACCAAGGAGTGACAGGACTTGTGTTTCTGCTCCAGAGCAGCACCAAACATCCTGCTTATTGCAGAGCAGGACTCTCCAGTGACACCAGCCAACAAACAACATCTCATCAGCACACTTAAAACACTACTAGCAGCCAAACACAGCAACCTCCCCAATAGCTCAACCATGGAGCTCAAGATTCCTGTGGCACCAGACCTTCCTCTGGCAGAAACTATCAGCAGAACCAAGATGACCTTTCAAGCCTGGAACTGATGTCTTAGTGGAAAAGCAGACTAAACAGCCAAAAGCAAACTCTAGCAATGACTGCTCCTATCCAGCAAGTCCTGCCAAGTTTCAGAAACACAAACAGCCTCAAAAGGTGGGTACCTTCAGGAATGAACCCCTGAGCAGGAAGAGGACTAGGGATGGGACTGGACTGGGAATGAGATGGTGAGACATGCATTAAATTTAGAAATGAGTGCAGGGAACCTGCTCCCAGAGAAAGGGGACTACTACAGGTAAGGCAAGGTGTCCAGTGGGACACATCTCAGGAGATTAGCAAGGCTTCCCCTGCTTCACTGGCAGCTCAGAAGCTAAAAGCAGCACAAAGAGGACTGCAGGACTTGCAAGCAACTTGTGTTTTTAACACCCTCAAACAGCAGTAGAAAGATTTTTTAGGAGTCAACAACAAGACCAAGGCAATGCACTTGGAAAACATCTCCCTTCCCCCAGGGTGGCAGGGAAACTGACATTCCTCTCCAGGGTGGGCAAACAGCTGTGGTGAGAGGACAACTCCTGCTGCTCCCCTGCACTCAATCCCAGCTAATCTGCCTTGAGCAGCAGCTGAAGCCCACAGCTAATCCTGCCCACAAGATCCCCCCGCACAGCTGTCATTCCCTGCTGCTGCGGACGCTGCTCCCGTTAACACTGGCTTCCTGTTATTCTCCCTGGCTTCCTTTGAAGAGCCTATTTATCTGTCTAATAGCTAATGAGCAGAATACAACAGCCTATTTTTTGCACTGTTTAAAGATTTTTCATGGGGATGTTTCCTGTAGAGATTCTTTTCTCCAGCACATGACAAAGTTCAGCTGGCGGCTCGCTCAGAATGGCTCACGTTTAAGGCAGAGCCTTGCAGAGAGAAAAAGCTTTGCTTAAAACTGGGCCATGGAAAGGGGATATGAGAGCTTTTCCAATAGTCACGTTGCAGAGCTCACAGGTATTTGTGGAGCGAGGTTTACAGCACAGGCCACTCTGATCAGCATCCCTTTGGATCAATGGGAAACACTGCAGGAGAGCTGTGGAGCAGAATCAGCCTTTTTGTTATTAACAACTCAAACTCAGATCTAGACCAAGGAAAGATGAGATCATACCAGCCAACATAATTTCCAGAATTGAACTGGACTGTTCCCTAGAGATGAACAGCTCCAAACCACCCTGCAGTGGACAATATTCACTGGGTGTTTTGAGGTCTTTCACAAGGATCTAAAGAGATACGAACCCTCTAAGGACAAACAGCTGCACTGGGACACGTTTTACCCCCCAATAGGCTTTCTGCTCACCTTCACCAGACAGCTTAGGACTGCTGTCCACAGGTTGGAGCACTGGCTGAAAGTGATAGAGGCTGGATGGCTCCTTCACAAGTTTGGCATGAAAAAAACAGGAGAGAAACAGCTGCTGGTGGTCCACGCTGTACCACTCAAAGCCACAGCCTCAGCTGGCCTTCCAGATGTTTGAACAGGCCAAGCTGAGCACACCTGCCAGGGCATCCAGCTTAGAAAGCTCCTCACCTCACGCAGGACACCACTAGATAAACTCAGCCTAAGGTCACCAAGTCAGAATGAAAACACGGATGCAGCTGTGATGACCACTCACATTTGCTCCAACCACTTCCCTTTCCTGCCGGAATTGGCTGATCATGCAGTTGATCCAAAATATTGCTCATTTACTGTTTCAACTGGCAAGAAGCCAGCACATGCCCCTCTCTAAAGCTTGGGATGATGCTGCAGTGATGGGAAAGACATTGACAAAGGGGAAACTGATGGATGGAAAATTTCCCAAAGCAGCCATTCATTTGGAGTGTGTAATTTGGGATCTCCCTGGATTTTCCAGGGATGAAGTGCATGCATTCCATCCTTGCCCCTTTTCTAATCTCCAGCTGCTCAGCACATCTGGAGCAAAAAAGGGCAGACGTCATCTCTGCAAATTTTGAGCTGCTACTCTCAGTGACCCCAGGAGAGAGGAGAATGAAAATCAGTCTCAATTCTGCTATTGAGCCCATCCTGCCCTTTCTTCCTGGGAGGAAGCGAGCCAGGCTCACACAGCACAAGTGGAGGGAATATTCTGCTGCAGCGTTTTGGTGTTATGTGGGGGCTGCAGGCACTCGCAAGCAGCTTGAGCAGGGCTGCATGCCAAGGTAAAGCAGCTGGCACTCCAACTCCAGAGGGAGCAAGGGATTCAAGCAGGAGGGTTGGAATCGTAAAAAAGCCTTTTTACGCAAGTGATCTTGAATGGATTGAGGGGGAAGGGAAGTTTCCAGCTCTGAGAGCTCTGGCTCACAGGCTGGGAGCTCCAGGGGTCCCATGATGATGCTCCTGAAGAGATCACGGCTGTCTGCCTGCACCCAGCTCCACAGATTTTTCCACACTGGGCAGCAGACAGCATCAGGAGAGCAGCAGATGTGCTCTTACACACAGAACAAGGCCCTGCTTGTCCCCAGGCACACCAGCAGAACGGGTGGGGAAGCTCCCTTACCTGTATCCTGCCGGAATTGTGTCAAGCTTGGAATGTCGATGACATAGGGAGCCAGGGCGGGATCCGCGTGTCCCAAAGGGATGCTGCTGACCAGCCCCGACCCTGAGCGCCGGCCCTTCTGCTGAGAGGCCTGGATAACCTGCTCAATGTAGCTGCAGACATTGCCTCGGTACGGCCTCCACCTGCCAAATTCATCCTGCCATTCCCACACGGCCACTGCCGTGGAGCCGCTGCTGTGCCCCGGGGCGGAGCCGGGCGGGCCGGGCGGCCCGGCTGAGCCGCTTCCCGCTCCCTGAGCTGCTGCCATGCTCCTCCCTGAGCTCCGGGCACCCCGCGATTGGAAGTGGCAGCTGAGCTGGCCTTACACCATTTTCTCCTGGGGACCTGCAGAAAGAAACAGAGAGCACAGGGAGCTGAGAATGATGTCTTGAATCCCCCCATGCCGCATCCACATCACACAAGCCATCTGAGAGGGAAACAAGCTCTGACTTTCACAGAGGATGTTCACTATGGATTTAAGAGACTCCAGAGGAGCAGACTGGCCTCAAAACCCTCTGGCTGAGGGTGAGTGAGGGACCACCACTCACTCCCTGCCAGTGCTGGCCAATTCTGCTAATTGAGGGCAAACACTCTGAAGAGAGACTGTTTCCTATGGTTTGTGACACCAAACACCACCTGAGTCACCACAGATCTGTACCACACCATCCCGGAGCCACTGCTGACCTGTGTCAGGCAGACCTGTAAGCCTTGGCAAGAGCTCAAACAGACACTCACCACCAGTGTGCCAAGGCAAGCTGCCATTCTGCCCCTTCCCCATGCTCAGCAGTGCTCCTGGCAGCATGACACTGACCACCCAAATGTGAGCCACCAAACGCTGGCCGAACACTCATTCACAGAAATGACTGAGTTACACAAATGGTTCCCAAACTCTTCACACTGATCTGAGCTCCAGGGCTACACCATCAGCTCCACTGAGGCTTCTGACCTCTTAGTTTTGGCCCAGGATCAGTCCTGTGACTCCTGTGCACATGCAAACAAAGCCAGAAGACAACTCTCAATGCACAGTTAGCAAATCACAGTACAGAGTTTAGTTGAGTGTGATCCCAGCACAAAACAGATGGGAAGGAGTACAAAAGAACCAGGAGGAACACAGGGCACAATCAACTGCCTGTGCTGAGGGCACTGATTTAGTAGGTCCTCAAGATTAAAGCACACCTATTTGCAGCTTCTCAGGTTGGAAAAGAAGGACAATCACTAGAGCACTAGAGAATCAAGCCCTTAAGAGATGATTTGGAGAAGAATAGAGAAAGGCTAGGAGCTCAAAGACCAGACAAAGACACAAAGGACAGTGAATAAATTCCAACAAGAAGAGATCACCACTCTCAGCCCCCAAGGGATGTAAAAAGAACGGATCCAAAGGCATCACATGATCACCGAGAGACACCAGAGCTCCGATAGTTGACATTCCTTGTCCATTTTGTCATTCCAAGGAATCCTGTCCAAACTATCTGCACACACATCTGTCCAAACGCTGGACAACCGCTTGGAGATCCCCACGTTGGTGCTCGTGTGTAGGTGGATTTGGCTGTGAATGAGTGAAACTCATTTTGTTTTAAAATAAATTCGCCTTCTCCCTTCTGAGGTCTCACGTCATTGATTGCTCGCTTAACTCCCAGCAGTCAGCAGGGAGCCGTGAGCTTCCTTCCCATCCAATGGAAAAGTTCAGGTCTCCCAAGAGGCAGAGCAGCAGTGGGTGGCTTCCACTGGAGGATGCCATCTGCACAGAGAATGACATCCCTGCCGGATGGGGGAAGATCCCACGCTCAGTGGAGCGTCCCATCCATCATGCCCGTGTGGCTTGATAGCTTAAAAAAGACAGAGGAGAGCGAGCACAGAACAGACACACCCACACGTCTGCATTTATAAGAGGAAGGCAACCGTTTCCCCAGAAATTCAGTGTAAATTAGTTTATGAGCTGCTCTAAGATTTTTACACAACACCCCCAGCTCGACTGGTCTTGGTGACAAACTACTCCAGATCACTGAGATCCTACCCTGGTCTCTGCTATTAATCTTTTCCTTGTAATCCATTCTCGCCTAACACACCAAGGACAGTTATTCCACTGCTCAAAACATCAAATTAAGTCTTAAGGTATCAAATCCAACACCTGTCTCTGCCACTTCTTTTTATGGCAGGTTTCACACCAACACTTTTCCAGCTCAAGGACCACCAGCATTGTCTGTGCTGAACTCAGAGTAAAAAACAGGCCGTGGCATTTTCTGTCCCACCCACCTGCACCAGGTGCTCTGAACCCCAAATACAGAACCAACACCGTTTTTCCCCCCCAAAGTTGTTACCAAATATTCATCTGCAGCCACACGCAGAGCAGAGAAGAGGGAGGCTGTGAGGAGGGAGTCGGCGTTTCGTTTTCCTTCCTTTCTGAAACAGCAGCAGGAAATGCAAATAAGCAGACACCACAGCAGCAAAGCCACCTCCTTCCCGTGCCACCTCACACTCGCTGGGGTAACAGCTGGGTGACAACAGCCTGTCCCTCACCCCGGGGTGGCAGCGATGCTGAATCCTGGACCACACGTGAAGGTACCCGGGCTGGCTGCACGTGAGCGTCGCGTGCTCCAACATCCACTTCCCCATCAGAGTGGAAAAATATTTCCTGCGCTGGGACTGCTGCTCCAAAGGAGGAGCGAGGGGCGTATTTCAGCCTCCCTGCCAGTTCTTGCTGAAAGCTGCTGGAGCCAGCAGCTGTTTGCACGGATTGGGAAGTGAGGAATGCGGAGAGCATCAGCAAGCCAGAATTACACAAGTCCTGGAGTTACGGCAAATGAGAAAGAAAAGGCCGAAAGTTGCAGTTCCTGACTTTTCTTTGAGAAGTCAGCAGCACACAGATAGTAAAAGCTGAGAAATTCAATACTGGAGCTGCTTGTAGTGTTCAGCATTACAGCGCAGCAGAAAGGGTTTGGGGAAGAGTGGGACATGGTTTGGGATGTGTTACACATCCCAGCTCACATCTTTACTCAAATTCCACGAACTAGAACACTTCAAGCTTTAAAAATACCTTGAAAAGCTGAAATTCACATCAACCCTAAAAGCTCTTATTCACCAAACAGTCGTGGCTCCAGTCAGGAATCCTCTGGGCCACCCTTCCTCCAGTGAAAACAAAACCCCAGCTAATTCAAGTGCAGACTTAAATATTCCAGCCAGATCCCCTTCACTTTGAAAGTATTTGGTAACACGGGCTCAGAGCTTAAATATGGATTTGTTTGGTTGGAAATCTATGCCCAGCACAACCTCTGAAACATTTGTCCACATGGCTTTAACTGGGGACTTGGACAGTGAAAAAACTGAGTGCATTTCAGATGTATTTTCCAGCAGCTTCACTCCCTGCTCCTCAAACTCCAGCAAATGGTGGTGAGAAAGCTGGAGAACAGGAATTAAAGCCTTTGAAAGCTGTGTTTAATTCTCTGTTCTACTTCCAGAAAGCAGAATTTTCTTTTGCTTTAAATGCAGGATCTTAAAATTCATGGGTCTGAGATGATTTCTAAAAATGCCAACTCCTTTTGTTAAGTTTCTGAACTTGAATTGCCAGCGCTGATAAAAGTTATCACGAAATGCGAGCTTGTACCTGGAAAAGAAAAGGGGCCTTGGGAGCTCTTGAGCTGGGCTGAATTAAAAAATCAGAAAAAAACCCACATTTTTTTAAATGGAAAATCATTAAAATCACCAGATTGGTACAATAGAGACTTTTCAGCAGGTTGTTCAGAAAAGAGAATGCCCAGGAGGGATTGTTAAACATCACGACACCACTTTGAGAGACAGGAGAAGGCACCAAAGATCCCATGGGAAGAGATTACACAGGGATTAGGGGAGCACATAAAGCACGGGGAGGCCACAGAGCTGCAGTAAGACGTGACCCTGAGCAGGGGGCACGACTGGAGCAGCATTACAGGTGCCCTGTGCCCTCCCCCGACCCCAAACCAGGGCCCCCACACAGCTGAGTTGCACTTCTGGGCACAGCAAAACCCGATGCAACAGGGTTGGAAGCTGTTGCCAGGTAATTCATACCCTAACACACCTTCCCCTACAAAAGCACCCAGCACCGATTAGCACCAACCAAAGGGAAAGAACAGAGCTCGGCACTAGGGAAGGGTCACAGCAATAACTCCAAGCACGCAGATCCATCCCAGTCCTGTCCTCTCTCAGCCTCTGCTGATCCTCACGGCACAAGGTGCCTGGGTTGACAGCCAAAACAACAGAAGAAATAAACCCGGCTGCTCCAAGCCTGGACTGCTTCCATTCAAAACAAGCTTTTAAGCGAGTTCCCCTCGGAGGGGGAAAATAGAGACAGCAACTGAGGCGGAACAAAGCGTTCGCCTGTCAGTTAAACTGAGGGCTGGTTTCGGGCACGGGTGAATTGAAAAACAGGCAGCGAGAGGAGGGCAGGTACACCCAGACACAGGATCCCACCTGGACACGGGATCTCACCGCACTCTGCGTCCGACCCGAGCACTCCTGGGTCCTTCTGGGCACCCAGGCGGGTTATTTATGAGCGAGGAGATCACTGATTTGTGAGGTGAGAACCTGGCACCATCCGGAGAGCTCCTCCAGCGGCTCCGGCTCGCTCCTGGAGCTCCGGAACAGCCAAGCCGGGTCCCGCCTGAGGAGCCGGCGGCTCGGGGCCGGCCCGGCGGGGGCCACTCGCCCCTCAGGGAGCTGCCCCCGGCCCTGGGCAACACCCGCCACCCACCACAGCCTCCTGCTGCTCCACCGGCCCCCCGGACACCCCCGGGCCCCGCGGGT
>WBNO01005932.1:409908-432535 GCA_013400575.1 Peucedramus taeniatus | reverse complement strand
AGGGTGGTAATGAGTGTGAATGTGTGAGACCGAGTATGGTAATGAGTGTGAGTGTGCGGGACCGAGTGTGGTAATGAGTGTGGTAATGAGTGTGAATGTGTGAGACCGAGTATGGTAGTGAGTGTGAGGGAGCGAGTATGGTAATGAGTGTGAATGTGTGAGACCGAGGGTGGTAATGAGTGTGAGGGACCGAGTATGGTAATGAGTGTGAGGATGAGGGACCGAGTGTGGTAATGAGTGTGGTAGTGAGTGTGAGTGTGCGGGAACGAGGGTGATAATGCATATGGTAATGAGTGTGATAATGAGTGTGTGACAGTGGATGTGTGTTAGTGACTGTGTGATAGTGCGAGATAGTGTGTCATAGTGTGCCTGTGAGTGTGATAGGGGTGTGATAGTGCATGATAACGAGTGTGTGGTAGTGTGTGTGTGTGATAGTGTGTCACGGTGAGTGTGTAAATGATNGTGAGTGTGAGTGTGCGGGAACGAGGGTGATAATGCATATGGTAATGAGTGTGATAATGAGTGTGTGACAGTGGATGTGTGTTAGTGACTGTGTGATAGTGCGAGATAGTGTGTCATAGTGTGCCTGTGAGTGTGATAGGGGTGTGATAGTGCATGATAACGAGTGTGTGGTAGTGTGTGTGTGTGATAGTGTGGCACGGTGAGTGTGTAAATGATAGTAACAGTGACAGTGTGTGAGAGAGAGAGAGAACTGGTGGTGTGTGTATGTGGGATAGGGGTGTGAGTGTGACAGTGCCTGTTGGTGTGGGGGTATGTGTGACTGTGTGTACGAGTGTGAAATTGTCCATGTGAATGTGAGCATGTGTAGCACTGGGGGGGTGAGATGCTCTGTGTGTGCAGGGGATTCTGAGTGTGAGTGTGCCCATGTGTGTGATGGGCTGGGTGCGTGTGGGATGGGATGTGTGTGTCTGTGTGTGATGGGCTCTGTGTGTGATGGTGTGTGTGTCTGTGTGTGATGGGCTCTGTGTGTGATGGGCTCTGTGTGTGTGTCTGTTGCACAGCACCAGTGCAGCCTCTCCTGCAGTTTAACACCTCTGGGTGCCGGGCGTGGGAGCTCCTGTGGGAATGTGGCTGTGACCCCTGGAGCCAGATCCAGCCTGGATTAATCAGCTACTCACCACCTGCAGGGTTTAGCTTGCATCCAAGTAACTCCGAGGCAAAGCTCTGGAGATGCCTGTTCCTTGTTTGGGGTGAGGATGGTGGAACACAGCCCTGTGTGCCACAGATCTCTCCAAGGACACAGCGCTGCTCCCTCCCAGCTGCTGCTCCTCCATCACCACCCTTGCAAGATGTGTGTGCTTATTTAGGGATTCCTTTGATCCTGGAGCATCTTGGAGGGTGCATCACTTCTTCATGCTCTCTTAGAGGTAGGTCAGACCCCACCTGGGTTTTCCCCTTTCCTGGGACCCCCACCAAGACCTCAGCAGCAGTGATTAAAGAACCACAGAACCATTTAGATTGAAAAAGACCATTAAGATCACCATAATTCCTCCTGAACCAGGAAGTGTTCACCAGTCCTTATCAAATGACTCGAAACCTCCCTGGACTTTACACCCAGCAGCACTGATTCACCCATGCCATGATACACCTGCCCCAAAAGGCTAACAAAATAAAGAACATTATGTTTGGAATCAGTACTTACAGCAAAAAAATAAAATAGATATATGTTATGGAAGCAATATAGAAGCACTTCATACTGTAGGAATGAAGGGATATTATAAAACTCTTCTTCCAGGGTTAAACACATGAGATTCATCTTTGCAGGGCCTGAATAAAGTTGGTTTTCATCCCAAAATGTGCAGTGCCAAACACATAACCAGGACAGCTCCAGTGAAAACCCTCTGGAGCTGCATCCCCCCACAGCTCAGCCTTGTATGCAAATGCCCATGGATTTCTGTGCTCCAGGATGGATGAGACTGTCACACACTTGAGTTCAAACTACTCACAAATTACTAATAATTGCCAGAAGTGATTGATGGCCTGCTTGTAATGTGCCTGCTTAAGCAATAAGCTTCACATTTACAACTGAGGTGCTTGGGATTCCTGTCTCCTGTGGCTGTAATTAGAAACTGGAGAGCAATGCAAAGGGGTTTTTTTTTTCTGAAAAAGTAGATAGGAATTCTTCATAAAGCCATGCTGGGAGCAGACTGTGTGATCCATGTGGCTGCATGGGTGGACAGGTATTAAATATCCTGTGATCCTAAATGGGAAAAGGTTTCAGAGAGATTTGAGGATGGTGAAGAAGGGTTTCTATTGAGCCTTGCAGAGCTTCGTGGCATGGCTGGAGGATAAAGGGATGCTCCCAGTGAGGAGTCCTGGCTGGTGAGAGAGGGCTCAGGGTGATGCTCCGGGGCTGAAGGGTGCTACTGATAAGGGCAGCAGGGTGGGGGAGAGCAGAGGGGAATTGGGTGCAGCTCCTGGGTGGAGGGAAGGGCTGTATGGTGGAGATAAACCAGCCAGATGGTGGCTGAGCTGTGGGAAGAGTTTTAAATTGCATTGGATTTATTTAATTTTTTATTTTTGAGCAGGGATTCATGATCTGATCTTGCATCAGGGTCCATGGAAGGTTTTGCCAGGCACAGTGAGTGGCTGAGGTGCCTCATCTCAGCAGTACAAGTGCATGGCTGGTCCTCAGTCTCCCTTTTCTCACACCTCTGCATTGCTTGTCCTGTATTCCACAATGGTCCAACAACCTGAAAGGGGTTAACAGAGCCATGGGCAACATGAATCTGGGGTCTGGTGACCAGCTGAGCCTGTCAGACCCCACTGCACAACTTCCTCCAACTGTTCTATGTTGTGAGGGTGGCTGTAAAGATCCTCGATGATCCCTGAGTCTGAAAGGTGAACTCAGTGTCCTGCTGTCCCTGAGTACCCTGTTTTCACAGGGATGCAGACCTCACAATCCTCACTGCCTGCAAAAATATTTTATATTTTACATGATTTTTACCTTAATGATCTCCAGTTTTCAACATAATCCCTTATGCTTTTTTTTTTTTTTCAGCTGGATCCCTTTTCCCCCATGCTGTTCTTTCCCACACCCTTCTCTGCATGCTCCCAAAATCAGTATGCAAGGCACTGAGTCCTCCAACGAAGCATCACCTCCTGTCTGATCCATCCACACACGGGGGTAACCAGCCAAATATTTGCCTTCCCCCTGCTCCTTTCCTTGCAGTGGTGCTGGAAGGTTGTTGAATTAATTTCTCCGTGGCTGCTCCCTCTCACAGGGTTTTGGCTCGAGGTCCTACCCTAATGACTACAAAACCTGATGCTTGAGGCTCTGTTAAATTGCCAGGCTTAGCCTGGTGCTCCAGGGAATAGCCTGGCCACTTAGGAAACTGCCTGTCCAAGCTCTGCTGGGATTGCTGCAGCACTTTGAATTCACAGCCCACTCGATTTCAGATTAATTTCCCTGAGCAGACAAACCCAAAGTGACAGGAATTAGGAAGAAATTCCTCTGCAGGCAAAGGATAATAGGTGAAATTTCGTTTCATTTTCCTCTGCAGCAGCTGCTGCTGGTTCCTGCCAGGGGCCAGTTAGACAAAGCAGGGATGGATCTGGTGTGGGCATCCCCCTCCTGCTGGGTGACCTTGCTGTCCAACCCCTGGGATTTACCTGCTGAGAGGGGCATGTTCCTCATCCCTGCTGGCAGTAGGAGATGCCCCGTGAGCTCAGCTCAGCTCTCTGTGTTCCACTGCCTGCCTTCTCTGGGGAAATCATGGAATCTTGAACAGTTTATGTTGGAAGGGACCAGCCCAGGTTGTTCCAACCCCCTGCTATGGGCAGGGACACCTTCCACCATCCCAGGCTGCTCCAAGCCCCACCCAACCTGACCTTGAACACTTCCAGCATCCATATCTTCTCTGGGCAACCTGTGCCAGGGCCTCACCATGCTCATCATAAAACATTCTCTCCTTATGTCAATCCTAAATTTACCATTCTTAGTGGAAACCCCAGCCCCTTCTCCTGTCATCCTGACCCTGATCAAAAGGCTCTATCCATCCCTGCCTTTGCTAAATCCAGCAAGGAAACTGTGGAGCCGAGTCCTCTGGGTTGTGTTCGTCTCACCTGCTCTGGCCACACTCACTTCGCCATTAATGCTAATTAGGGGCAGAACTCCTCCCGCTCTGCCTTCTGCCTGCTTTTCCCAGTGGAGCTTTCCTCTCCCTTCCCGAATCCAAGCCTCTCCCTGCAGCTGCGTGCCACCTAGTGCACGCTCAGCCGCGCGGCAGCCGCCAAGGCCGGCGATCCATCCCTGCGGAGCTTCCCTGGAGCTAAGTGAGCCTTTAGGGTCCCTTCCAACCCAAGCTGCTCCACGCAGCGTCACTCTCGGGCACGGCTCCTCCATCCCACGCAGGTTCCTGCGCTGGCAGGCAGCGATGTCCACCCCATCTGTCTTGTCAGCCCGGCTGTCCCCACACAGGTCATCGCTTCCCAGTCACCCACTTTGGCACAGTTTGGGCTCTCTGGAGTGAATCTAAAAGCACTGAGGCTGCAGCAGTCCCATCTCACAGCAGCGATGCTGCAGCAGGAGTGGGATGCATGAATTCCTCAGGGCTGGCAGAGAAGCCAGCAAGTGCTGGTCCCAATGGACAAGTCATAAAAATAAAGACAACTATATAAATACCTGCATATATATATAACACATATATAGCTGTTGTCCTATAGGATCCTGCTTCCAGGTGAGGTTTCACCCTCAGAAGTAATGGCCGGCAGAAAAGAGAGTTACAGACACACCCTAAAGCTCATGGTCCCCAGCGAGTTCCTTTGGTGACAGGGGGGACCCAGCTCCCTGTTTCCCATCCCCTCTTCCCCGATGTGATCCGTCCCTGCTCCTCCCCAGCCCTGGATGGCGGCTGGAGCCCACGGCGTGGGTCTGCTGCCCTCCGGAGAGCCTCCTGTCAGCACCGCGTCCTTGGGCTGCTCCTTCCCACCTGCCCGAGGTGGTTTCTGTAGCGCGTCGGGCAGGAAGCAGATTAGGGAGGAACAAAGGTGATTTTGTCTGGGGAGGGGATGGGTACCTCTCCCCGAGCTCCAGCTTGCTGCAGCCCAGGGCGATGCTGAGCCTCCCTGGGGGCTTCCTCTGCTCTTTCCTCAGCCCTGCCCTTACTTCAGTACTTATAAACTGCCAGAAACCACCTTAAAATGAGCTTGTGGTTCCCAAATAGCACAGGGCTGTGCTGGGAGCAGCTCCAGCTGCACCGAGGCGGGGCTTGATGTCAGGACAGGGAACCAAAATGGTCTTGTACTGGATTTACATCTTTCCCTTCTTCAAAAGCTGCTGGACACAGGCTGGTTTGGGGCTCCCAGGACCCCACATTGCAGGATCCCATCTCTGCCTGTGCCCTGGAGCAGCAGGAGGAGCAGAGGAAGGAGGGGAGGCTCCATCCTGCTGTAGATGCAGCAATTTTCATGCCGGTGCTCCCAAAAGTGAAAACAGCAGCAGGAGCCCCCTAAATACCCGGTGATTTAGCTCAGCAATCAGCAAGGGAATCCTGTCATTCTTTATAAACCAGCTAATGGCTCAAAACAGCAACTGGTATTCTCAGCCCCTTCTTTCCCTCCTGGAAGCAAGAACATGCCTTTTGTTTCAGCTCAGGGTATTTTCATACAGCACCAGGCTCTTCTTTACATCCCCCAGTGCATTTCCTGCCCATGGTATAATGTGGACAAATGAGTTTATCTCTCCTCTCTGTATTTTCCCAACTAATCAGTTTAAGGGAATCTTTAATCAGAAAAGGGAAATCAGTTTGGATTTTTGGTTTTGGTTTTTGTTTTGATTTTGGTTTTTGGGTTTTATTTTTTTTCTGGAAGCCTTGTATTTTCTGCAGTTTCACGAGCCACTTGTTTTCCCCAGTTTCTACCCCTGGCCAAACTGCTGCCAGAAAAGAGGTCTGCTGGAGATGCCACCCACTGCCATAGGAAGCTGTGGCAGATGCTGCTCATGGCACGTGGCAGCTGCTGAGTGGATGTGGGGATGGTCCTGAGTCCTCCAGAAGTTTCTCTCCCATGAGCATCTCTGGAGTGTCCTGGAGTGTCCCTGCCTGACTAGGCAGCAGGACCATCAGGAAGCACAAAAAGAGCTTCTTTTTCCCTGGCACACAAGAGAACAGCCTTGCTGTCCTGTGGAATTTTATAATTAGCCTTTCTTATGTTGTGGCTGCTCCTTGAATAAGGCTGGCTGTGTTTTCTTTTCCTCAGAGCAGTGTAATCCCCTAGCCTGATACTGCCAAGCCACTCAAAGCACACACAGGAATGATGTAGACATGGAAAAAGGCTGAGATGCTGCCCCAATGCCCAGAGAAATCCTGGAGGGATTTCTCTGAAGATGAAGGGTGGAGAGCATCTCATCCCTGCATGTCCACATTATGCTCCTGGTCTGCAAAACCTGGATACAGATTCATGCTGGAGCTGATGATTCCCAGTCCATGGGCCCTGGCAGACAGCCAGGATGGTGGAGAGTTTGTCAAAGTTTAGGCAAAACAGACTTAAAAGGCACCTTTGAAACTTGTGCTCATGATCTGGTTAATTAGAGCTTTGCTGCTACTGGGAAATAAAAGTGCCTAATTGCTAATTACTGAATCCCTGCAAGAAAGGAACAGCAGAAGCAGTTGGCAACAGTTGTAGCCAGAGCTGGCTTTGTGCAGAGTTAAAATACAAAACCCAGACTTTTTAGGGCATTTAATGTCTGGGCTTTGCATAGGAGCAAGTGAAAAATCCAGCAGCAAGAGCCACAAGGCAAATTCTGCCTCCTGTGAGAACGAGGGCAGGAATCCTGTGGCTCAAAAATCAACTTGTTCAAAGCCAAAAGCACACCAGGCTCCTAAAATTGCTGGGGAACTTAAGAATTCATAAGGCTGGGAAACACAGCTCAGTATGTTTGGAGGCTCCTTTTGTGGTCTTCAAGGCTGCTGAGACCCAAGAGTCTCACATTATCTGGCTTTTACTTGCAATGATGGTTAAAATGGTTTAAAGGCTGTAATAGTTTAAATTTATTAAATATGCACAATTATTTTTAAAATAAAGAGATGCTCTGGTCAGCAGCAGAAGAAGACAACATGAATGTGTAGAGCAGAAGGGTGGTGGAGGTGGATGGGGAAGGTTTCCAGCCACAGGACATCCCTCACCACAGGCTGAGAGCACAAGGATAGGTCAGGTCCCTCTAATGTCCTCAGCAGAAATGCCTCGGATGGTCAGCCACGAAAAATCCTGTGAAAAGGGACCTCTAAAGGTAATTTCTCACCTAGGAACAGGCAGGGAACACCATGGTTTGCCCAAGGAACAGGTCTCCAAGGCCCCCAGGCAGGGAAGGAGGTCAGAACCATCCCCTCCTGCTGCATCCCGGGGCTGGCTCAGGCACCGACAGAAGTATTTCCAGACAGATGGTTATTGCTGACTTCCTCTCCAGGTGGGCACTCAGACAGCCGAGGAGGGAGGTGGGAAGGAGCTGAAAAGCCCAAATCCTCTGAAAAACCTTCTTCCTTCCCCTCGAGGCGTAACCCAGGCTCTGCCAGCACCCAATTTAAGGATGTGTCCCTGCCTGCCTCCCTGAAACCCGAGCCATTCCCTCCCCGCCATGTCTCCTTAGCGGTCTTCCCTCTCTTCTCTTTCTGCTTCTTCCTCCTCTTCTCCTTTCTCCTGCTCCCTCTCTTTCTCCTTTGCTTTGGGGATGATCTGTCCCAGGATGGGTTGCAGGGCTGCCATCCTGCTGTAGCCCAGCAGCAGCAGCCCCAAAACTGTGAAGGGATGACAGGCTGGAGCTGTTCCGTTGATGGATGAGATCCATTTTCTTCCCCCTTTTAGATTTTTTTAAAATTTACTAAGCAAGATCTCACCTAAAGAAAAAAAAACCCTGCCTTATCCCCATCACATCCTACCAGGAATATTGGTTTCAATTCCCATTTTTTAATGTTTTATAACTAACTAGCCAGCTGCTTTGTTTGTTTCAAAAGAGGACGGATATTTCTGGGATTTGATACACCCATCTTTATACTGGAGAGAAAATACCAAACAGGTATGTGGATTTATGATGCTTTTTTTTTAGGTCAGGGTGGTAATTACAAATAATGTTCTGGCAGGGTGGTGGCAGCTGAAAAACGGTGATTTCTCCTGAAGTTGTTTGAATAGTTAAAAAGTGGAAGAAGTGGTAGATAGAGAACTGGGGTTCACTCCAGCTGTGGCCAAGGGGTACAAAGGGGAGCAAAAGGAATGAAAGGACCTGTGGGGTCCTGTGTCCAGGTGGGAGGAGGGAGTTTGCACTGAGGGCAAAGGGCTGGCTGGGCACAGTGTCTCTGTGGTGTGTTATTTGGGGTGAAAGCAGAGACTTTCTGTGTCCCATATTAAAGCCTGATCCTCCTCTGTGAGTTTTGTACCATCCCTGGTGGTCAGTGCTTGTGCAGGATGGGGGTGATGGAGGATTTGCTGCTTTTCCATCGGGTCCGTGGTGGGGGGTGGCTTCACAGGACACCTGACAGCTCGAAAACCTTGGTGTGAAGGGACTTCCATAAAACCACATTGAGCAACACTTTAAATCATAGAATCAGCACAAAATCATGGAATGGTTTGGGATGGGAGGGACCTTAAAGCTCACCACATTCCACCCCGCTGCCATGGGCAGGACACCTTCCACTATCCCAGGTTTCTCCAAGCCCTGTCCAACCTGGCCTTGGACACTTCCTGGGATGGGGCAGCCACAGCTTCTCTGAGCGAGGTTAAAAGGGATGCTGGGTTTTGCTACAGTGCCATAACGACAAATTATGGCTTAAAAGCAGATTTCAATCTGTGGGGATTCTGAAAGAGCCCTGAAACCCCTGGGTTTGAGGAAGGGGGTTCAGTTCTCAGCTGAATCCTGAGCGTTGGGGTGCGGATTGAGAAGCAGTTGAAAAAGCACAGACGGAGAAGGAAAGTTGGGTTTTCCCTCTTTGGAGTCAGCCGTGGCACAGCACCGCAGTGGTTAATGCCCGCTGCCACCCTGCGAGCGAGCAGGAACGCGCTGGCTCCGGCACAAAAGCGGCCGGCGATGACAACGTCCCTGCAAGCAGGACGCGATGCCGGGGTTTGGCCGGGACAGGGCGGCGGAGGGGCCATCTGTCAGCCCTGCCCCGCTGGAGACAGGGGAGGGCCCGTGGGACAAAAGGCGACATTATTCGGTGCTTCAGGAGGGATGAATGGAGTATTGAAAGCCACCACCTCAGCGAGTAGATTGGTTTTCAGCCCCCATCACTGAGCTGTCTGTCCGCTGGTGAGTCTCCTGCAGAGGCTTGGTCAGCAGCAGCCGAGCAGAGATCAGGGAGATGGAACGGGGCTGTGTCCCATCCACGAGGGCTCCTTCCTGCCCCTCCATCACCTCTTGCCGGCGCACAGAAAACCCTTAGCTCCACCATCATGTCTCCCTAGTGAAGGCAACGGGGTCCAAGCTTTGGTCTGGAAGCTCTAGAGCCACCCTAGCCCAGGCTGGGTGGACACCAGCACATGGTCCCACCTGGGAGCTCTTCTCATGCCATGCCTCCCCATGGGAAAATGAGGAGCAGCAAAAGGCTGGATGAGCGGTTTCCATGGGAAGGAGAGGTTAGTCACTGATCCAGTGGATTTCAATGATCTTTCCCAAGTTTCTGACCACCAGCAGATGCCTGAAGTGGCAGCGGTCGTTGTGCATCCCTTCAGGAGTTGGTGTGTCCCGTGCGGGCTGGAGGGACTAATTCTAGGGCTCCGCTGAGCTGAGCCTGGCAGCCCGGCTTTGGAGCCGGCGTGCGGGAGCATCCTCACGATGGCACTGCTCCCCCAGCGCACGCTGCCGCCGGACCGGCTGCTGGGACCGCGGGGATGGCCCTGGGCTCCCAGAGGATTCCCGGCCAGCAGGACCAGCACCCATCCCCCTCCCAGACAGCCTGCGAGTGAGGCAGAGCTGGAAATCCACCCCTTCGGCAGTGAGCAGTAAATGAGGGGGAAATGGAATCTTAATATACTGAATCTCTTCCTCATTTTCTGCTGATATTCCCGGTTGCTGAGGTTTATCTCTCAGGTGGGATACAGCCCTTCAGGTTCATCTTGCCACTCAAAAAAAAAAATCGCTTGTTCTCAATTGTTCTTGGCTTTTCATGTGTCTTCTGGTCACTACTGAAAATACTGAGGAGGGACACGTTCACAGGTCCTGCATGGCCCCTGGTGACCACAGGCACTCCTGGCCACTACCACTAACACTGCTGTCTGCATCTTTCAGGGAAGTGTCCTCTGGAAATTCGCCTGCAGGAGGACTGACAAGCAGCAATGACGCTGGGTCCCTGTCCGGACACCCGGCACAGCACAAGGAGGGCGAACACCGAGGTGCTGCCTCTCTCCTTGATGCCAGCCACACTCCTTATCCTCCTCGTCCTCCTCAGCCCCACCGGTGAGCTCCTGCCTGGGGCAGTGGGAGGGGTTTTAGGCACCTGTGATGCCTCTCCATCTCTCAGATTTGTGGGCACAGGATTATTGTGGTGTCCCCTGCAGCGCTGAGTGTGCACAGGGACAGAGGGAGCAAGTTCAGCTCTAATGTCACACGGTGACCTGGCTGTGATGGCAAGCCCAGCATGCAGGACAGGCAGGGGAATGGGGCAGGCAGCTGCCAGCACTGGTGACAGAGCAGTTCTGGGCTCCCATGGCAGCAGGCAGCACCCATGGGGAGATGCTGATGGCCAAGGGATGCTCCTGGAGTTGCTCCCCAGGACCTGTGGGACCAGTCCTGCCAAGGAAACGGGTGGAACGAGCACCCATCTCCTGAGAACAACGATTTCTACTCACTCCTGGCAGGCACTGTTCCAGCCAGGATGGGAAGCATTTAAATAGACCTGGGAAAAGCCACTCCCTCTCTGGAACGCGGGTCCACACGAGTGCTGTGGCAGCGTAGTTATCCCAGTGTGACTCTATGCATGTAATTACAGCCAGGCGGTGGGGAACGCATTCCTGCCTCAACAAACCCGCGCCAAGGCACAGCCAGCCGGAAAGCTCGGAATTCAGATGTAATCAAACATCCTAATTGAGTTAAATCGGGTTTTACCTTCCCACCCCCTCAGCTGGTGCTTCCCTTCCCCCTCGGGATGCTGTGGCAGCATCCGCGCCCACACTCTGGGTGTGGGGACCCTGGGGGGACCCTGGTGGCTCGGTCGCTGTCCCCTGCATCGCCTGGCTCTCCTGGTTCTCTTCATTAATGGGCACAGATTAGTCGCTAAAGAAGGGCCATTTGTCCTCCCATTTGATGGTTTTGTTTAGCAGCGGTGTTTACTCGAGCAGTTTCCCTTTTTCTTTTGGCTTTGTGAAGCTGGATCAGAGAAACATGGAGGGCTCCATCTCTTCTCAAAAAGACAGTTCTTTATTATTGTAGACACACCAGGCATATTCTTTTCAGATCTCTCCTGACTTTGCTGGAGGATGCTCTTAAATGAATATTTCAGAGCTTTGATTTTGACTTAAAGGGAGATGAATATTTATCAATATCTCTTTTTTATCCACTGCTTTTTTGGCACTGGAATGGACTAGATGTTAAAAATCAATACAAACCAGGATCAAACACTCTTCCTAGAAACCCTCACACCTCCCCAGTTTGGGTGCAGGGGTGAGCTGAATTACCTCTACCCTGTTGTCCAGCCCACGGGACTGCTGTATCCTTCCCTGTCCTCCCCTGCAGAGCCTCTCTGCTCCCGTGGTCTCACCTGTTTAATCCCCAATTCTTCCTGGAATCACAGCATCCCTTTCCATGCCTGCTCCAGCTGGGTAGGGCAGGAGCACTGACCACACTGGAGCTCCCCAGCTGCTGGTGTTCATCCCAGCATCCCTGCTAAGTCATGGATTCAGCCAGACAGTCGCCTTATTCTCCTTTCTCTTGGGGTTTCTAGGTCTTTCTTTGACAGCCCTGATTTCTGGCTGACTTAATGGTCTCCCAGGCAACGTCCTAGCAAGGAAAAGGGAGGTGGGTTCATCTGCTCCACTGTCCCCCCAGGCTCACACTGCTTCTCACGGCGGTGACATCCGCCTCCGGAGCGGCTGGGAGTGACCTCCACGTCACTGCCTGTAGGCTGAGCGTGAAGCAGGACAGGGCTGGTCTGAGGCAGTGGGAGGAAAAGAGGCCACGGAGGCACCACAGGTGTTGATCAGCCCTTGGGTGCTGTAATTAGCATGGAGGCATCATGGAATCACAGAATGGTTTGGGTTGGAAGCGACCTTAAAGTTTATCTCGTTCCAAACCCCCTGCCACGGTCAGTGACACATTCTGCTAGGTTTGGAAGGATTTTGGAAGGTGTCACCCATGGGAGAGGGTTATGCAGCCAGAGCCTCAAGACCAGGACACCTCAGATGCCCAAGGAGATCTGTGCTGGGCTCCAGCATTGGAGAAGTGCTTGTGGACTGGGATGTCCACAAATTCCAGCTGCCCTTCTCCATCCACCATCCCCCAGGGCATCATGATCGTGTTGCTCTGACCTTCTGGACAAGCTGGAGCCCTCACAGAGCTGGACCCATGCTGGCAGCATTCCAGGGAGGATCCCACATCACTCAGCACTGGAGTTGAGAGGGGCTTTGTGCCCAAATAATGCCCAGCAGTGGGAGGGGGGTCCAGAGATGAGGACACATCCTGCGTCCTTCAAGTGCTCACCTCCCTCTGGGAGAGGTTTGTTCACCCCCTAAGGTGGCTGCACCCCATCAGCGGGTGTGTTGGTACTTGCATGTAATTATGGAGCTTCCAAAAAGTGGATTTTGTTGGGGAAATAAAAGAAAAAATCACTTAAAATGCACACAGGGTGCAGCATCTTCCATCAGGAGATCTCTGGTGGGTTTCTCAAGCTGGGCAGGATTGATTTTCCTTGTTCCCATCTCACCACCCAAGTTTTCCGTGGGGGTGATGGGGCAGGAGGATGCAGGAACTGCCCAGGGCCCACAGCAAGGCAGCAATGGAGCCAGAGATGGACAAAAAGGTCCCCAAGACCTGGCCCAAGAGAGGATCCACCTGGAGTGGCTTCTGCTAGCCACTGGGCTCATCAGGGTCACGTGTGTCACCTCGTGCTTCAAGCACAGTCCCACCAGAGTCACAGTCTCTCATATGCTGCCTCAGTTTCCCCACCTGTGAAATAGATGAAGTGATGCCCTGGGGAAGGGTGTTCATTTTTTTCCCCTACAAACTGCAGGAAAGGGAAGGATCTGAGGGCTGCTGGGTCCTGCCAGGGCCCACCACCCCCATCCCATCCTTGCTGCCATGACTCTCCAAGCTGCACCTCCTCCTCTCTCAGGAGAGCTGATCCTTCCTCTTCTCCCTTGCAGGCGCCACCTCTGAGCCCGAGATGTTGCCATTCCCAGGTGAGATTCTTCTCTTAAAGTCACTTTTATCCAGGAAGCTTTGGGGTTGAAAAATGCATTTTTAGGTAAAAGAAGGGATTTGGGGAATTTAAAAAGGAACAGATACTGTTTTGGAACAAAAAGCAGCAAGAAGAAGCTAAACTTCTTTCACAGTAAAGAAATAAAGATTCTTTACCATCCCTATTCTGCTAATTATCCTGAGAGGAGAATTTTTCCACCTCCTGCTGAGTCCCTGTCCCTGTGCCATGCATCACTCACAAGTAAATAATTCCCTGGATGTGGTAGACCCTGGGCACTTCCATGCCTGCTCCCCATTGCCAGCAGCTTGAGAGATCATCTCCATCCCACCAGCTCCCACGTGGGACCAGCTCTAGATGCATTTGTTGAAGCTCATAAGAATTTGCTAATTGCATCTTGTCACTTGTCACCTATTGTAAGTCAACATGTGGTGCCACATATTTGATTTTCCCTTCACCCTTGGGTTTTTGCCCATTAGCAGGCGAGATGATGGGAGCATCACAGAGCCACAGAATGGTTTGGGTAGGAAGGGACCTTAAAAACCATCTCATTCTACCCCTGCCATGGGCAGGGACACCTTCCATTAGACCAGGCTGTCCAAAGCCCCATCCAGCCTGACCTTGGGGAATGGTGCATCTCATTTCTGGATTGAGATGTGCTGTGTCTCCACAGCCACTGCTGCCAGCAGACGAAGGGGAGCCCATGTCCCACCAGCAGGTGGGCAGCACCAAGCCAACAACTGCGTTGTGCTACCGAGAAGGGGCAGGATTTTATTTAAGCAGCAGGAGTTTGATGTAGATTTGCTCCCCATGGCCTGTTGCCTGCTGAGGAACCTCTCTGTTCCCATCCTCCCAGAGATCCGTCTCGCCAACGGGCCCAGCCGGTGCCAGGGGCGAGTGGAGATCCTCTACAACGGCTCCTGGGGGACGGTCTGCGACGACGACTGGGACATCGTGGATGCCAACGTGGTGTGCCGCCAGCTGGGCTGTGGCCATGCCATCACCCTCCCAGCAGCCATGACCTTCGGCCAGGGGAGTGGGCCCATCTTCCTGGACAACGTGGACTGCAAGGGCTCGGAGGCAGCCCTGAGCGAGTGCTGGAGCCACGGCTGGGGCATCCACAACTGCTACCACTACGAGGACGTGGCTGTCGTGTGCAATGGTAATGAGCTTGGGTTCCTTGGGGGCAAGGAGAGCACGGGGTCCCTGTGGGGTGCGAGACTTGGGGGCTGCAGGAGCCTTGCTGGAGCCCAAGAGTTTTATCTCAGAGCCTGGCTCTCTGACCTGGGTCAGCCAAACATCCTCTGCATCTTCCTCTCACCCCTCTCCTCAATCCAGGTCATCTCCCAGCTCCACAGGCTGGTGCTCCATAAGGTGACCAGTCTGTTTTGTGTTCCTTGTCACTCCCAGCTCAGGGACTTTACGCCCTCCCCAGCACGATCCCTGGGGAAAGAGCACAAGCCCACCCACGCTCCTGCCTCTGAGTCAGTTGCTGCCCAACTGCTCTTTCCCCTTTTGACTTGTGCTTCTTTAAATTGCTGAGCTTTTCAGTAGGAGATGTTCCTAAAGGTGAGAAAAGCAGTGGAAAGTGTTTGAACTTGGCAAGTGAAAGTGGAACGGCTCCGTGACGACCCTTATGCACCCCACACACGTTCCTCCCTCGCTGTGCAAGGTTTGCTCATCAGCCAGGCACCAGTGAGCTGTGAAAGTGAGGCTGTGCAGACCTGGAGCAGCTGTTCCGTGAATCCCCACGCCCTGCAGAAGCAGGGCTTGGAAAAGGAGGGATGGAAAGACAGGGATGCTGGGTTGGTTGGTAGGTTGTACCAACAGCTACCAGAGAACAGAGGTTGTGGATTGAGCAGGGAACTAAATCATGGCATTGTTGGAGAGGAGAGGTGGAAGGAGTGAAAAAGGAAGAGAGGAGCTGGGTCTGAGGGCAGAAGAGAGGCTGGAGGCATTGGCGGAGAGCTCTGGTGCAGCTGCAAATCTCTCTGTTTTCAGCTGGGGCTGGTTTGGTGCAGACCCTCCTGGAGCAGTGGGGTGGGAGTGATCCCTCCAGCTTCGAGGTGGAGCAGCAGCAGGTGCCACCTCTCTGCTTCCCTTTGCAGAGTTCTCACCCACGCAAGTCAGCGAAGGACCGACCACCAGGACCCTCACAGCCTCGGTACAGGATGGGGAAAGTAAGCTGCTCAGCTGTCACTGCAGGGGGACATCCTGCCTGAGGGCAGTGTCCCTACTGTCATCTGCTGTCCCTCTTGAAGCCTTCCAACCCTCCAGTCCTGAGGTGCAGACCCTGAAACCCCATCATTGTGCTGGCCATGGCCACACCCTATTCCAGAGGTTCCCAAGGTTCCCAAGCCCTGTTGCTCTAAAGCTTCATCCCTTCCTTGCTCTTTCTCACTCATTTCCTTTGCCATCACGGGCATGGCAGGGTCTGGGCACAGTGGCATCACTGTGCCATGTGCAGGGACACCACATCCTTCTCACCTCACCTCCAGGTGACGGCAGCATCCGCCTGGTGAGCGGCCCCGACACCTGCCAGGGCCGGGTGGAGATCTTCTACCGCGGGAACTGGGGCACCGTCTGCGACGACGACTGGGGCCTGAGCGATGCCAGCGTGGTCTGCAAGCAGCTGGGCTGTGGGCAAGCCCTGGATTACAAGAGCAATGCCTATTTTGGCTATGGAACAGGACGTATCCTCCTGGACAACGTCAACTGCGATGGCAGCGAGCCCTTCCTGTCTGCCTGCTACAGCCTCGGCTGGGGCATCCATAACTGCGGCCACCACGAGGATGCTGGGGTCATCTGTGCAGGTACCGGGCAGGGCATCGCCCTCAGGGTAGGGAAAAACCCAGGGACATCCTGTTCTCCAAGCAGATATGGCCTCAGAGAGATGCTGAGATGCCCAAGGCTGGGCAGGGACTGGGCTCTGCGCTGTGGGAGCATCCTTGTTCCTTATCTGCCCTCATCCTGGTACTCCAGAGTAGCAGCCCCACGCCAAGAGCCCGGAGCACAGCCGGGGTGGTGATTTGCAGGGGGATGCATCTGCCACCCTGCTATTTCCCTCTGCCATTTCCCTGCTCTGCTGGCTGGAAAACAAGCTGCCCGTGTCCGGAAGGAGCGAGCGGCTGCCAGGGCCCGGGCACCACGCCAGGCCCAGCCTGCCTCCCCTTCCCCTCCTGAAATGATGTATTCCTGCCATTCTCCACTGATTACTGTCTATAATCTTAATAATCCCCCTGAATTCCCTCATTATCATGGCTAATGATGGGAGCAGTAAGCACCAGTGCTTTCCCTTTCTCACTATTAATGGACAAAGGGGATGATGTAGGAGAAAAGGGACAATTTTTTTTCAGGCTGCTCCTTTCCTTCCTAAACATCCCCATCCCCTCTGGCACCTCTTCTGGGCACAGAGTCGATGGCACCACCATGCCCAGACCTTACTCAGAGGGGCAGGGGATAATGAAGCATAAATGGTAATGAATCCTGATGATAAATCTCCCAGGTGTCACCTCTATCCCTCTGTGTCACCACAGGACTGGACACATCCACCATCACATCATTCACCACCTCGGTGGCCCTGGGCTCCGAGGAGACGCTCACAGCCACGGCCACAGGTAGGAGGTTGGCAGTCACTCATCTGGGGGGGGAAGCTGTGCCCTCTGTGTTCTCTTGTGAGCCAGCCTGGCCACCCTGGGGTTCTGCCATGCGTGGGTGATGCCTGAGGGGTGACACTGCCCATGGCAGGGTCTTGCCAGGGGGCAGCCATGGTGCTGGTGGTCACTGGCACCGACTGGAACAGGGGCAGCTGGATCTGGAGCCCTCAATGCCCACATGTCCCCATGCTTGTCCCAGCAGTGACAGACAGCAGGGACCAGCCCTCCCAGGCCACTGAGGTGGTCACCACCACGCTCCTGACCATCGAGCAGGAAAGTAAGTGTGCAGCTGCTGCTAGTCCTGCACAGGGCTCCACGTCCCTGGGGGAGTCACTCCACATCCCCAGGGCTCACCCCATGCCCCCAGGGCTCCTTCCATGTCCCCAAAGGTCACCTCATGTTCCAAGTGCTCAGTCCATGCCCCGGGAATCTCTCACATCCCCGGGGCTCACACCACATCCCCAGGGTTCACTCCATGCTCACAGGGCGCTCACCCCATGATGCTCAGGGGTTCACCCCACATCTCCAGGGATTGCTTCATGCTCACAGCGCTCACCCCATGCTGCTTGGGAATCACCCCATGTACCCAGTGCCACCCCACACCACCAGGACTCACCCTGTGTCCCCAGGGGCTCAGACATCCCCACAGTCACCCCATGCTCTCCAGAAGTTACCCCATAACTCAGGGACTCACCCCATGCCCACAGGGTTTGCCCCACATCCCCATGGGGTTGCACCCATGTCCCCAGGGGTTACCCCAGAAACCGGGGGCTCACCCCACGCCCCTGGAGGGTCAGCAGGGGACAGCGGCCCCCCTGTGGAGCCCTGGTCCCCCCGGCGTCGTGCCACGCAGGTGGCGGCTTGCGGCTGGCGAACGGGAACGGGAGCTGCCGCGGGCGGGTGGAGGTGCGGCACCGCGGCACCTGGGGCACCGTCTGCGACGACGACTGGGACTTCCCCGACGCCCAGGTGGTTTGCCGGCAGCTGGGCTGCGGCACCGCCCTCGCCGCCACCGTGCTCGGCTCCTTCGGCTACGGCAGCGGGCCCGTCCTGCTGGATAACGTGGGCTGCGGCGGCGGCGAGGCGAGCCTGGCCGACTGCTTCCACCTGGGCTGGGGACAGCACAACTGCGGCCACCACGAGGACGCCGGGGTCATCTGCCGAGGTGAGAGTGGGAGGTGTCAGAGGGGGGTCTGCAGGTCTCTGGTGAAGCCCAGCTCAGTGGGAAAGTCAATGAGAAATTGGATGTCGGGAGGATTTTGGCCGCGCTCAGGTTGGATGTGGGAAATGGGGTCCCCCAAATGGGGTTGGGGGTGAAGAATGAGCCCCCACACCTGGGGGTTTCTCCTGCACGTGGGGACAGCAGTGGCAGTTGGTGCCATGGTGTGGGTGATGGCTGGGGTGTGGCAGCCCCTCTGGTCCCCTTTTGTGCACGGTGGCTGCACACCCCTCCCCACATCCCTGCAGCCATCCCACACCACTGCTGGGGGGCTCTGACCCGGCCCTGTCCCTTGAGTCACTTTTCCCACCTCTCCTCCACTGCACCAGGTGCTGATGACTCTGAAGACCATTTCCAAGAGGCCACTGCTACAACCACCACATTGGCCCCAACTCGTCCCAAGGAGGGTAGGTACTGCGGTGTCACCTGGGGACACAGTGCCAGCCCTAGGGATGCTCCAACCTGGCACAGGGTGGAAAAAGAAATGGCTCAGGCAGAGGCACAAGAGCTGGCAGTGCCTGGAGCAGCCCAGGGGAGGGGGAAAAACTGACACTGTTAAGTCATGGCCTCTCCTGGTGCCCTCAAGGCTGGTTCAGGCAGAGGTGATGGACCTCATGGTGGGGAGAGGAAGTGATGGACCAAAGGGGCAGAGCTGGGAATAGAAGTAGTTGTCTGTTCCTCCAACTTAACATCCACCACGATGCTCTGAGGGTCACCCCCAGCTCTGGCAGGTGGTCACCCCCATACTCTAGCTGTGCAAAGGCACTGGGGGAGCTCTGACCTGAACCTAGGGCAGGCAGGGAGAGTGGGACACAGCGCTGGGGTGGGCACAGGCAGGGGCTGCCTCACCCCCTCCCCTCCCCAGGGTCCCTGCGCCTGGTGAACGGCAGCCACCGGTGCGAGGGGCGCGTGGAGATGTTCTACCTGTCCCAGTGGGGCACGGTGTGCGACGACGCCTGGGACCTGCGGGACGCCAAGGTGGTGTGCAGGCAGCTGGGCTGTGGGCACGCCGTGGCAGCCTGGGGGGAGGCACGTTATGGCCAAGGCACCGGCTACATCTTCCTGGACAACCTCAAGTGCAAGGGCCACGAGCCCTCGCTGCTGCGCTGCTCCCACATCCGCTGGGACGTCCACAACTGCGACCACTCCGAGGATGCCGGCGCTGTCTGTGACACCCTATGACCCTCCCGCAGGTAAGGGGGGGACAGGGATGCTGGAGGGAGCTGGTAATGCCACAGAGAAGGGCTGAATCCTTGGTGCTGGTCTGGACACACTCCCTGCAGTGGATGTTTGGGTTCTGAGGATGGGAGGAGTTGGGTGAGGACTGGGTTCTCCTCAGCTCCTGAAATAGTGGCTGAAACTTCCCCCCCCCACCCCCAACCCCAGGCTGCCCCTTGGAAAAACAAAACTGCTTCTGGTGTGAAATCTGGTGGGTTTCAGCCATTTCTTTTAAGAGATGAGGAAAGAAAAATGGATTTTCTGCTGTGAAAATGACATTAAATTATACTCAGAAAATGTAAAAAGGGGGCTGAAATCACACCAGGATGCTCCAGTGGCTCTGCAGTGAGTTACTGCTGTTCTGCAATTTGCTTTGCAAGCCCTCCAGCAATCCCAATACCAGCTTTTTCTTCCCATTTTGGCATCAGAAATATCAATTCCTCCCCCATTCCCATGCAGCAGAAATGCAGGCGTTGGATTTCACGCCATCTGCAATCCCTGTGCCCGTTTCACCTGCTCCTTCTGCAAACACCGTGGGGTTTAGGAGAGCTCAGATGATATTTCCCTACCTGGGGGGCTTCAGCACAGCCAGTCCATGCCCAAAAAATCTCCTGGGGATGGGAGAGGATGGGGCTCCCTGCAGTCCCCCCATCCTTCTCCATCCTGTGCCATACAGACGTGCTGGCTTTGGCTGCTCTGTCCCAAAAGCTCCATGCTCTGAGGTGCCCAGGGCAGGCAGGGAGCTGGCAGACAGGACACAAGCAGATGGAAAACCATAGGGAAGACCCCAAATTCCTTCCCAGAGCAAAGCAAGGGACCCAGGAGCCTGCTCCTTCCCCAGTGCTGTGCCTTTGGGGTATAAAGCCTGTTTTCCTCCCAGCTCAGGTGGAAAGACCCAGCCTGCAGCACCAGTCACCTTCACCACCAAGTGTTTGATTCCTACTGGGACATTGGGAAAATAATTTCTGTGTTCTCATGGATGGGGTTCAAGGGTGGGGAAGGGCTCGTGCTGTGGCACAGAGCTCACTCCTCTGTTTGTGCAATTCTTTTGTTGATAAGAGACTGCGTATTCCTGGGTTGGGTTTTTTTTGTTTTTCAATTTTTTTTCTTATATGTGTGTGGGTTTGTTTTTGTGAATACATAAAAGCCCTTTGAAAGTGCTCTGAGGGCTGACTTGTTTTCCTGTCATCCCCTCAAAGCCCTGGGTAAAAGCAAACACCTGGAGAAGAGGGGATGCCCCAAACCTAGAGGAGAGAGCTCAGTTCTTGGTGCCAAAAATTGTCCCAAATCCCTGGCTCAAAACGCTAAAGCAGCCTTTAATTCCCACCCAGCTGAGAGCTCAGCTTGGACCTTTCCCCACCCCAGCTCTGGGGTACAACCCTGAAACCCATCAGGCTCAGGGGTTGAGGTTGGATCCAGCTTTGGGTTTGTTCCCAGTGGGATTTGGCAATCACGTGAGCTGTGGGGTGGCCCTGGCCCCATGCTCAGGCTCCTGTTGCCTGCTCCTCTTCCACTTCCCATGCACAGAGCTTTCTCAGCACTTTGACCCCGCCCAGATCTCCCATCAGTGAGGAAACTGAGGCATGGAAGCATCTTCCAGGCAGGCTGGGCAGCACAGCTGGACAAGGGCTTGCTGGGGCCCTGGGAGAGGGCAGGGAGGTGGTGTGGGAACAAAATCCTCCTTTCCCTGTGCTCCCAGGTCCTGCACGCTCCACTGCCCCCTCACTTCCTGTCTCGCCTCCTGCCTCCAGGACAGCTGGGCAATGCCTGGGTCCTGCTGGGAGCAGGACGGGGACAGAGCTGTCCCCAGCAGCTCCCAGCCCATCCCCACAGCCCACGCCAGCTGGGGATGGGTCAGAGGGTGCTGTGGGCTCCTCCAGCTTTGCTGTCCCTCCCTGTGGCTACGGGAGATGGGAGTGGGGCTGGTGGCCAGGAGCTGCTCTGGAAGCTGCAGCCTCTTGGGGTGTCACAGGGAGGAAGATAAGAAAGGCTGGATAGGTTTTCCCTGTTTTTCTTGGGGACTATGCCTTGAGCTGGCAAAGCTGGGCTGTTTTTTGGTGTTACCCCACACCCTGCTCTTCTTGGCTTTGATCAGGGAAGAGCAGGTCCTGGTATCCCGGAGTGTCTCCCTTTCACAGCCTGCAGTCCGGCAAGCAAAGGGTTTCCAGCCGGGAAGGCAGCAGCTGCCTCCCTCATCTTCCAGCCTTTTCTCCTGCAGCCAGCTTGGGATGGGCTGAGATCCACAGGGATCCCCCCAGACGCTCCACAGCCAAGCTGGGCATCATCTCCTGTTCCTCTGGGAGCAGCAGGCAGGGTGGGAGCAGGGTACCAGCGAGAGGATGCCCTGGGGCAAGGAACAGGGGCGTGGAGGATGCCCTGGCTCTGCAGCAGGGCAGCAGCACAGGGGATGCTCTGGAGCTCGGTAGCAGCAGAGGGAATGCTCCAGAGCTCGGTAGCAGGGCAGGGAATGCTCTGGAGCAGGGCAGCAGCACAAAGAATGCTCTGCAGCAGGACAGCAGCACAGGGAATGCTCCAGAGCTCGGTAGCAGCACAGGGAATGCTCTGGAGCTCGGTAGCAGCACAAGGAATGCTCTGGAGCTCAGTAGCAGCATAGGGAATGCTCTGAGGCTCAGTAGCAGCACAGGGAATGTTCCGGAGCAGGGCAGCAGCACAGGAAATGTTGTGGAGCAGGGTACCAGCACGGGGGCTGCCAGGGGTGTGAGAGCATCCCACCACGGGACCACAGCCAGGCTGCAGCGGCTGCGTGGGAGCCGGGGTAAGCCGAGCCCCTGCCCAGCTCCCATCCTCTTGCCGACGTCAGCTGTTTCCTGGCGCCCAGAGCAGCTGCAACTCCACTCCGGTCGATGTCATCGATTAGTTCCTCTCCCCGTCCCCGGAGAGGGGATGGTGTGGGGGGTAGCAGGGAGGAGAGAATAAATATTTCAGTAGGTCCAGGCAAAAGCTGGGGTTATTTTGAGGCTGGGATTTATGGGCTATTAGGAATAAGGAATGAGTCTGTGCTGGGAGAAGAGACCCATTAATCCAGGCTGAAGGAGCACAAATGAGCAAGGGGAAATGGAGGAGGCTTTAATTATTTTGCCACGTTCTGGAATAATAAGCTGGCCTCTGGCTGGGTGCTGGTGTGGGGCTCAGGAGCTCTGCTGCCCGGGAACTGG
>WBNO01005932.1:381678-400792 GCA_013400575.1 Peucedramus taeniatus | reverse complement strand
CCTCCGCAGCCCTGCAGCCCCCCACACCACCTTCCTGCCGTATTTCTCCTCTCCCCCCGCGCCAGGCCCTCTCCCGTGCCCCCCTCCCCGCCCTGCCTCGGCGTGGCGGGGCACAGGAGCCAGCCGGGGGTGCGGCGCTGCCCGGGGGGGTCACACCGGCTCGGGGCCCCGGGGGGCGAGGCAGGGGGACACCCGGGGTGGGGGGGGTTTGTGCACATCTCTCCCCGCTGCCGAAATATCTCCCCGTGCATCCCTTCCCACGCGTGGTCGTCGGGGCTGGTGTGTGCCTCTGACCCCAAAGATCGGGAGCCCTTTCACTGTCGAAGCTCTTATTTTTACTGCTCTTGGTTGGAGATTTATGAATTGAGTCATGTTGTATTCATTTCACGCTCTTAAAATAAAGACTCTGCATATAGCAGGCTGATCTGATTTGTGACACTGAACGCTCCCCTTCAATACTGACATTTTGACAATATAAGAAGGGAAAAAAAAACATATCTCTGATCTGATCTTGCAAACAAAGCAATCGTGGGAGGCAGGATCAAGTCATTCCAGAAGATTCTGCATTTGTCATATTGCAGAGAGGCTAGACTGGGTGGAGGGAGGGAGGGGGTGCTTTAAAGGGGAAAACTGTTCTTTATGTTTGTCTTCTTAGTCAGGTCTGAACCTTTGCTGGGAGCTGGGGTGTCCTCCCCGGCTGATGAAAAGTGAATGCCGATCTGGGAATGTCGCAGTCTGCCATGGGTGCAGCTCTGTTTGTCCATATTGCACCATTTTGTCAATAACCTTGCATTTATCAAACAGACAAAACTGTCACAGCCCGAGCCCGGGGAGGGAGGAGATGTCTTATCAAGGAATGAAATACGGATAATCGGAACGAGATATTATCACATTAAACCAGCCGGGCTGTCCCTCTGCTGCACTATGGCTTTTATACCATTTTCTGATAGCGGCATCTATTCATTTTAAAGCAAAGCCTGCTGTGTGAGCAGATCCTACAGCTCATTTCCTACGGATAATACAGCCGCCGTGACAAAGCCAGCAGGGATATGCCCGGGACTCGCAGCCGTGTTGCTCTGTGAATTTCTCTTAGCCTGCTTCCCCGGGCTGGGTGCTCGAACCCCAGGTGTTGTTAAGAGCTCCTATGTGTGATTTTTCCTTACGGGCCCTGGTGAAACAGTAACCCGGGCTAACGCCTCTTATCAGCTGCCGTGTAGTTTGGCCGTAAGGAAACGATCCCCCAGCGGGAGCGCCGACGCCTCCCTTCACCAGCAAACAAAAGGCAGAGCTTTGTTCTTCCTTTCTGCACCGCGCTGCCCCAACTCCAGCACGGCCGGTCCGGCGGCCAGGGCCATGTCACAGCCGGTTATCCCCGTCCCCGTGCGCTGCCCAGCCCCCAGCCCCGGTTGTGCGGGAGGCTGGTGACCTCGCACTCATTTCCGTAGCAACGCCTAGTGATGTCATATGCCATGGTCCAAGCTGCAATGCACCCAGGCGGTAGCAGAGAGCATGCGGGCTGCGCCTAGCGAAGGTGATGCAGAGCCTTCCTGCCCTCCAAACCTAGCCCTGCCTAGCACCCTGCTGAGAAATGCTGCATGGTTCTCCTTTCAAACCTGTCGTGCCAGTGATGGGCATAAAAGAGGCTCGTTTTCCTGCAGCTTCATCTCACCCTGGCATTTTGGTGGTCGCCTCACATGGGGCAGCTGGGTGGGTTGTTCAGCCTCAGCCCTGTCTGCTTGGGAACCTGTGCTGAAAGGCTGTGATAATGGTTTAAAATGGAAATGGTGTGCTGGGGTTCTTGCTGTCTGCTGATTCATCTAGTGATGTCTGGGATCCCAGTAGTTTCTCAAAAATAATATTTATATATAATAACTTCTGGCTCCTTCCATCTTACAAGTGCTAGCTGCCAGTGCCCCTAATTGCTACCTGCAGGAGCAGGATTGTTCCTTCAGCCCCCAAAAGGGGCAGGTTTACTGGGGGGTTTCTGAAAACAGCAGATGGTCCCCTCACCTACCAGAGGGAGCAGAAGGTGATGCCACACCCAGGAAGGGTGCAGGGCTGGGCCCATCGATCCAGGGTATGTCTTCATGACCTTGGTCATGTCCCTTGTCACCTCAGCGCTGTCTGTGGGTACCTTCAGCCCTATCAGGTCTGGGCAGGAGGGACCAGGGAAAGCTCTCTGCTGGTCCCCAGTGTGGTCAGACATTAGCCTTGGGCTTGCTTGCTGGAGTTTCACTTCCCACAGTGCTGGTGGTGGGAGCAAGATGCGTTTTTGTCTGGTTCAGCTTCAGGAAGAGCTTTGCTGTCCGAGCCCACGCCAGGGCTGGGGATCGATATCCATTAGCTGGGGAGAGCGGTGCCGCTGGAGGCTTTCCGGAGTGGGAGCCCTGCCAAGCCCCTGGCCAGCGCTGCCCAGGGAGCGGAGCACGTGCCTCCCCACAGACCTTTATGTTGGGGGATGTGCAGGTGAATGAACAAGCTGATTGCAATAACTTCTGCAGGAAATAAGTTGTCTTTCATGGGTGTGTGGGGAGAATTGCTGCACTGCGCCTGTGTGTGGTGTAGGTGTGGGGCTGTCCCCTGTGAGAGGAACACCTGACTGCTCGACTTTGGGGGGGCCAACCTCTGCAGCAGGGCCATGGCTGTGCTGCATGCAAGGACCACCAGGTGTGGGTGTGAAGGGGAGACTGTTGGAGATGCTGGAAAGCAGATGGCTGCTGCAAGCTTTAGACAGCACAGCTTGGTGCAGTAAATGGCCATTGTGGGTGGAGGAGGAGCGTGAGGATGGGGAATTGCAGGCCTTCCCTGGCACGGGGTATGTGGGCTTCTCCCGTGATGGTCACCAGCTGGGCAGGTTATCATCCCCCACATCCAGTATCAGTGCTGATAGCAAGGCTTTACACAGGCAGCAGGCTCACCCTTGGAAAAAGGGGTAGTAACACAAATCCATCCTGTCTGGAGAGTCCCCAGGAAGCAGAGCAGGGATGATTAGCTGCTTTCTGCTCACAGTGTACACAAACAAAAGGGTGGTGAAGGTGGAAAGGCTTCTCCAGGAGGAGTGCTGGGCAGGCCATCTGTGATGGTGGGAGGGGACCAAGGAGCGCGAGCTGCTGTAGTAGCACTTCCCAGGGGGGCTGGGGAAGGCTTTGGAGAAACCATTCCCAGTGCCGAGGTGGATGGTGCAGTCATTAGCTGTTGGCATCTGATGGCAGCATTGATGCTCTTGTGCAGGCAGATTGAATGCTGGCCAGCCTCACGGTGCCTCCAGACCACTGCTGGACTGCAGTGGTGCCAGGGATTGGAGATGTGACTCATGAGCAGGGCTTCCTTCCTGGAGATCCATGGGATCAGGATGGTGGCTGTCAGGAGCTCCTGTCCTTCTGACCTTGTAGCAGTTCACAGGTGGGGTTGTCTCTGTGTGACTCAGCCTTGGGACCTTGGAGCAGTAGCCTGAGTCACATCTGCACCTAAGCCACAGATAGGTAGCAGTGTGCCCTGTATGTGATTGCAGTGGACACTGCTCACAGTGACTGGCCAGTCTTCAGCACATCGAGCTCTTAAAAATTCCTCTTTTAGCTCCTGTGAGCTCTTATTTAGTCCATTTAGGAAGAGTCACTGACTTACAAGACCATGCTGGGTTTCTTAGTTGGCCAAGTGTAGCAGCCAGGGTGGATTGGACCTGAAATAGCTCTTCTTGAACTAAACAAAAGTGATATTGAGACTGTGATGGAGAATATAGCAATTGAATTATACCTGGGGGCATAGAAACAGTAAAACTTGGTCAAGGGCTCTCCATGAACCCCTGGATTATTTGGTCTTATCCAGTAGATCTCTTGGATGATGTCTAACCATGAATGTACAAAAAGATTGGTGGGAGTTGTCTTGATTTATTAAATTTTTTTTCAACCACCTTTATATTTGCTGCTTCTTGTGTAAAAAGATGGCTGGTTCACAGGAGATTCAATTGTTTTAGTACACCAAATAAGCTTCGTAATGTCAGTGGAAAACCCTGTCTGCCCCAGCTGTGTTCACCAGCTGATCCCAAAGTTGTTCTCTGGAACACAGTCCTTGGACACTGATGATGTGTGCGTGGGCTTGCTGGAATATACACGAACAGCAATTTAGGGACAACCACACAACTTCAGCTCCAGAAATGTTTCCTGGGTTGAAAATTCCAGCATCTAGGGGCATAAACACTGTTCTTGGCAACAGGATGATGTCTTTGGCATCCTCTTAGTGGTTCTCATGGATGTTCTGGACGGTGCTTTCAAGAGAGTTATCCACATAACTGTGCTGTATCCCTCTGCCTCCTGCAGCTGGGGTTTGGTTTCTGATCAGGGAGATGAAAAACATGGTTCTTCCTCAGCTTCTGCAGCTGGTAGAATTAAGATTTTCCGTAATTTGAAGATCCCCATCATACTTTTCTCCCTTCTTCATGTGTGTTACTAAACCGCTTTACTTGTGCCTAGGCCAGTAGCATCAGTGCTACTCACAAGTATGCTCAGCTTGGCTTTCCAAGTAGGAATAAGCACCTTCAGCCTTGCTAAGCTTAAGATCAGGGAGGTGGAGTAAAAGTGACCTGATGGTCCCCATTAGCCTATGGAGAGGGGCTGGGTTTTGTTCCCAGGCTGGTGAGTGACCCCAAGGTCACAATTCTAAGGACAAGGATTTTTCAAACCCTGGTGTTTCTGCAGGCTTTTAACTGAGAATTGGATCTACTAGCTGTTGCCCTTGAGGACAGAAGGAGAAACATGGCTCAGGGTGCAGCTGATGGAGCAGGGGCTGGGGAGGAGAGTGGCAGCCATGACCTGACATCTGGAAAAACCTCCATGGATGGTGACACATCTGGCAGGGCCTAATGCACCAACTCTATGACTGAACTCTTAAGCTTCTATTTGGGGCAGCTTCATGCCAAGTAAACCTTGCACAGGAGTGGTGTGCAAGGGTACATATTTAAGAAAAAAAGCATCCAAGCTTTTGTGTGTCCCAACTGCTAGTGCTTGAGTAACCAACTGCTTTTTGGGAGGTGGCTTTGTCTGAGCTCAGACAAAGTGTCCTTGGATGTGGAGCACTGCTGAACTTGTTGGTGCTGCTTTTTCCTTGGCAAAGGTGAGTGGTGTGTAGGAAGCTCAATTCCAGTCTGGCAGGGAAGAGCCATGAGGACTGTCAGACTAGTTCAGACCAGAGCTGGCTCGGTGTCCCAGCCAAACACCAGGCTGTTCAGAGGCAGGTACAGGGAAGGAGGCATTGGAAAATGCCTCCAGTCTGACCTGAGGGAGCTTTTCCTCAGATGGGTCAATGCCTGAGGCATTCAGGACTCTGCCTTGTGCTTCTCTGCCCTGTTCAGCCTCCTGAGCTGCCAGCAAAACGTGAATGCATATTAGAATAACTGCAGTACAAAGCACAGTGGAACAGGATTTGCCTGGCTTCCCAAGTGTTTCTCCATTGACAGCCTTGCTAGGATCCAGGCAGCATCTTCCACCTCACCGTGGCAGAGCTGTGAGGCAGGGCTGAGGTTGTCTCTGCTGCACCCTCGGTGCTTCCAGGCGTTCTTCTACGCTTCAGTGCTCTGCAGCTCATGACAGATTTTTCCAAAGGAGGAGTATTTTTGTGCTAACTGGTTTGGAGCCAGCTTAGACCTTCTTTCCTTTGCTGGTCAAGTCTTTGTCTTTTCTTTCTGGAAAGCTGAAAGCCTTCAACAATTTCTGCTCTTTACTGGAAAGGTAACTAACCCAACTGGTCCTTAGCTGAAGTCTTGCTCCCCAGTGTTAGATTCACGTGACTGCAGAGAAATGGCAACTGTCATTTCTGGCAAGTGGCAACTGCCTTGTCTGGGAAGCAAAAACTGAGTTGAAAACCTAAGTATTGACTCAGTTTGACTAGTGATGGTCACTGCTGGGCAGCGATAGCCTGGGAACCAGCTAAAACAAGGGGAAGTAGCAATGGATTGATCACTGTGCTGGATTTTGGGTGGCTTTGTCTTTCAGCCTCTGAAACCTTTGGCTTGACTTGAAGAAGCAGTCCAGATAAATGGTGGTGGCTGGTTTTATGCTGGTGGCATTGAGATAAAACGTTCTGCTGTGGCTGCTGGCTGCCAGGCTCTGCCTGTGCTTCTGCCAGTGCAGCTTTTGGTCATTGAAGGCTTCTTTCCTCATGCAAATGAAATGGCTTTGTGGGAATGTTTTTTCCCCCCCAGCTGCTTGATCTAATGAGCAAAGTCCTTCATCCCAGCCTAAAATGAAAGAAAATGGGGAAAAATTACTTTAATTTTGATTTTTAAATTTATTTCCTTTTTTAAATAAGAGGCCTGACTCTTTTCTCCAGAATCCAGATGTGGGATTCCCACCAGTGACTCTGGGTAGGGATTGTGTCTGAGGGAGGAGCTCAGCAGTGGGATGGCTTTGTCCATCTTTTCTGAGTGCACAATGACAGTGAGGCTGAGCTGCTGCATCCTTCTGGTCCCTCCTGTGGGCTGGAGCCCTGGGAGCTGCTGGGGCTGGTAAATCATAAGGGTTGATCTACACTCTGGAGTCTCATGCTGGTTGCACTGCTGGTTATCTTGATGTAGTTTGGAAAAGCTCAGAAATGGTAAATTCTGGAAAATGGAGCTGAAATGATGAGGCAGCAATTTGTGGGCTGCAGGAAACACTGACAAGAGTGTCTCTCAAAAGCAAAGCCTTCGTGTAGCTGGTGAAACAAAAGCCTTTGTCTGCCTGTTTAAGGGCAAAGTTCCCCCAGTTTGAGATTTTTCTGTGCTAACCCAGATTTAGTCAGATCTCGGACGTGACCCAGTGCATGCTCAATTAGATATTAAACAAACCTGATTTTTGGCCCCAAGCTAGTGATCTAGTGACCAGGGGCAGTGCATTAGTTAATTGCAGTAGGAGAGTAACTAGAGAACATGTCACTGATGATGGCGTGAGATTCCCTTAAAGTGATCCCCAGATTAGGGATTAGAGTACTTAATGTTTTTCTTCTATAAAGGAGATGTTGGAATTGAGTCCGTGTATGGGTGTTTGAGGCAGCTGTGCTTGGATGAGCACAAGTCTGCAGGGATTCCAAGTGCAAACCATTCCTTAATTGTTTGCAAATTCCCTCTGATCTCGCTAGATGGGTTGGCTTGCTTGGGATGTGTCTTTGCTTACGTACCAAGCAAAGCTACTTGGCGTGTCAGTGTGCTTCTGACTCCTCTCTAAGATGGTTTCAGCAAGGCTCTAGAAAAACAGCAGTGAGAAGTCTCAGCCTCAGTGCTAACGAGGCTGCTGATGGACACGTTGTTTGGACAGTTGTGGTGCTCAGCAGCATCAAGTTTATTAATAGTAGGTGGAGAAGCTGTTGCTGTGCCATGTGCTAACAGACACGCTCAACAATTGCTGTAGGAGATCTCTACTTGTAAAAGGCTAATGCTTAGTATTCAGCAGTGAATGAGAACTTGGGGGAGATTAACAGCCTTTGATTTACACCCAGCTGGGGCAGGCATGGAGCTTTGCCTGTTGATGCTGTTAGGCTTTGTGACATGGGATGAGTATTTCATTACCTAGAATTTGGAAGCTTGGCTTCTTGTGTTTGGTGGTGTCAAGATGATGTCGGCACCTGAGGGGTTCTGTCACCTGTGATGAACTGACATCAGATCTGTGGTGGGAATTCCTTGGGCTTCAGAAGAGGCTAGGAGGAGATGGCTGGAGCCAGGCAAGGGGAGTTAAAAAGTTGGATCTAGGATAGTAAAGTGACCCTCGTTGTAATTTAAAATTGGTTGCAGTGCTCCAGAAAGCTGCCAGAGCAAAAACTTGACTTTCTTATTTTCTGCAAGTTCATATAAAAAATAAATAAAATTGTCTTTGCTAGAGGTGTGTAAGATCAAGCCTGAGATCCCCAAAGCAGTGGGAGGGTAAAGTACATCTGGAGGGATAATCACCTTACTCACTGATGCAGAAATGAAACCTATCATGGAGCTGGCATGCAGGAGTCTACCTGGATGTTCTGGGAAGTCTCTTGCTTAATCTGGTAAAACGTGTTTGAGACACCAAGGAACTGCTGGATCTGCAGACCAAGAGACCTAGAGCAAAAATCTTGTGAGGTGCTTGTTTTTAATATTTCCAGAATCTTATCTTGATGTGCAGCAACCAGGTGTTCCTGAAGCATTTGTGGGAGTGACATGGAGCAGCTAAAAATGTGCATGCTCACTGCAGGGAGTTTTGCATGGCTGCAGCTTCTCCCATTTCACCCTTTGGAGCAGCAGCTTGCAGCTGCCATGGCAGCAGTGCCAAAGGAAGCCATGCCAGCAGACAGGAATTGCCCAGTTCATCTGCATCCCAGCAGACCTGGGAACAGGCTCTCCCAGCAACCAGAACCTGCTCTCAGCCTTGGGGTGGCCTGCCCATGGCACATCATGTCTTCCCTCTCCACTTGGCTCAGCTAGGTAGAGGTCATGGGCACAGGCATTTTTTGAGCCCCTGATTAAGGACAAGGCCTGGCAGTTGACACTCTGGGGAGGATTTGATGATCTGGTGGCAGGATTCTTACTGCCTGGCAGTGGGGCTGGAGGTGAGCAGGAAAGCACTAAGATCTGAGCCAGATTAGTACCCTTGGAAGCTGTGAGGTAAATCTTTAAGCAGCTAATGCTCCCAGCAGCACTAAACACCCTCCCCACATGAAACTAGAGGGCATTTATCTAGAGGGTCCCTGAAATCTGTCTAGCTTGGGTTTGTTTTACCATGAATTGAAGAGAAAATAACCATCTTCCTCTGTGTGGACCAAGTCTTAAGACTCTAGAAATGTTCAGTGGCCATCCTGTGAATGGCTGCTTCAGCTCAAAAGCCTGTGAGTAGATGGAATCTTCTGAGGAATAATGCTTAAACAGAAATTAAAAAAACCCAAGTCTTTAAACTTGTACAGTATCGCTTCTGAGGAAAGAGCTGCAGTTACTCTTGAAGAGCTCTTCAGCTCTCACCTGGAAAAGCTTAATGCAGCCCAGAAGAGCCTATAGCAACCATGAATTGTCATTCTCCTTCCAGAAGGATCAACGGATCAACTCTGAGCTCCTGAAACTTGCTGTGAGCTCCAGGGGTACATCTGAGCTCTCACAGCAGTGGCACGCTGTGGCACTGGTCTTCCACGTGCTTAGCAGAGAGCTTGGAGAACAGGCCTGTCAGCAGGGAGCAGAGCGGATAATCCCAGGCAGGAGAGCTCCCCGAGCTGTTGGGGGATGGAGAGGGGTGGTGGTGATCCTGTACTGCTGCTGAGGCACTCACAGAACACAGCAGTGGGCAGATGATGCTGCCAGCCTGCCATATCCCGAGGAAGGAATAGCTTGGCAGCCCTTCTGTTGCTTTGTAGTTAGCAGGCAAAGGTGCTGGTATCCCATCTGCCAGGGATGGTGTGATGAGCCCTGAGTGACAATCCCCTGAAATGCTGGGACTGATGTGGCTGGACTTGCTGCTTTCTCCATCTGGTGGCTGGAAGGCACTAGGCCAACAGAGGTTGATCATTTTCCCTGAGAGTTTTTAATAAGTACGAGGCAGGTAGTGGCAGCAAGATGCTGAAACAAGTTGTCCTACGGCCAGTTTTCATCTTGTTTAATAGCCTGCCAGTAAGGCTAATGGGAATCAGGGTGTTAATAAGGAAAACAAGAAACTTGAGCATAATTCCTTCCTGGCTCAAAAAGCACATGCTGGCTAGAGGAGCAGCTCCCTGCGACAGGAGGAGGCTAACTCAGAAGTAGTTTGTAGCTCCTTGAACGTTTGCTTGTAGAACACTTGAACATACACAAAACTGGGAGGCTGGGGTCTTTCCTTCCAGTTGGTTACTGGGATGTGGCTGGGCTGCTCTCTGTCCACAATAGCCAGGGCAGGCAGATGCTCCTTCGTGTTTGCCTTATCTCAAGCTGCAGAAGAAGTCAGAGACACAAATCAATGGCACCCAGGTGTTCTGTAGGGGAAAGAAACCCAGAGTCGTTAGACCAAGTGCTGGGACTGCAATGCTGCAGATAAGAGCTGGTTCACAAAATGCTGCTGCCAGACACTGAATGGAGCAGCTCAGGGCTCTGCTGCTCTTACTGGTTTTCTCACCTTGGCTCCCTTCAACCTTTCATGTGCAAGAATGACCCAAGTAGCTGAAACTTGCTTTTCCCCCAACTGAAATCCATGACGGCCTCACTGAAACTGGAGCAGGAGGTCTGCAGGCTCCAAGGACTGATCAAACCTGAATGCAGTACGATCACATGTAGTTATTAAGCTACAAAGGCCAATGGAATAAATGAGCTCTTGGTTTCCACGTCTCCCAGTCTGAAGACTTTGTCATGGGTGGTTCAAAGTCACCTTAAGTAATAAAGGCTGCAGAGTGGGATGAAAGCTGCTGTTAAGTGTAGGAACATGCAGAAAGCCTAATTGGAGTCTAGAGTGCCTGAGTAGCCTCTGAGATGCAGTTGGGCTACAAGCAATAAACAGTTCTCTGCAGACACTGGTCCTTGAGGCACTGGAAGCAATTTGAAATGTAATGGCAGAACCATCCCATGTGCCCTCAGCTGCTGTCCTGTGATGTGAACTGGCCCTGCCAGCTTAGAAAACGGGAACTAGTATTGGATTATTCATACTGAAACAGGCAGAGGAGAAGGCAGTGGGGAACTTGTGTCTGCCCACAGTCTGCACGTGCTTTTTTTTGTCTTGTCTGGGATGAGAGGAAGGGTTTGACCTACAGCCTGACCCCCCTGGCCACATTGAGTTAAAACATGAGCAGAGGACAGCGGAAGGGGTCAGCAAGGAGAGAAGCAGTTGTGGTGTGACTTCCACTTTGGAAGTGTGACATGGGGGCGAAGGCAAGGCAACAGGGAAAAGAACCCAAACCAATCTGGTAACATTTTAGATTTAGGTCTGGTTTAACACACGCCTACTTTGCCAAAGTAGGACAGTGCTTAAGAAAAGCATCTTTCCAACTGCTGCGATGGAGTTGTAGGACAGCTCACTCTGGTGCCTGGGGAGAAGCTGCTCTTGGTGAGGTTGTGTGACATCGAGTCGTGACTCTCAGCAGGCTGCTGGGTAATGGTGACAATTTAATGTGCTTGAGGGCAGCCATTTCTTCAAGCTAGGGCAAGCTGGGGACAGGAAAAAACAGGCAGTCTGTCAGTCATGACCTTCCAAAATGAGAGCGCTTGGGCTGCTGAAGGTGGTCTTGTTACAGAATCATTAAGGTTGGAAAAGACCTCCACGTTTACAGAGTCCAGCCTTTAACCAGTCACCACCTTGTCAGCCAGACCAGAGCACTTAGTGCTGTGTCCAGTGATTTCTGGAGTACTTCAGGGATGGGGATTCCACCAACTCCCTGGGCAGGCCCTTACGATGCCTGACAACCCTTTCTGTGAAGAAATTCTTCCTGATGTCCAGCCTGAACCCGCCCTGGCACAGCCTGAGGCTATGTCCTCTTGTCCCTGCACATGGGTGCTGAGATCCTAGCATGAGACAGCAGCTGGAGGTGGTGGGGAAGGTGACATGTCTGCAGGTATTGTGACCTTTTTCACCTGCTTGAGCCTGGAGGAGCTGTGTGCTGGTTGCTCCCCTTGCCAGTGGCTACAGACCAAGAAGGAATTTCAGTGGTTGGACTTGGTCAGAACATCATTTCAAAAGCACATTTGCCTTTAAAAAAATGAAACAGAGAAGGAGACCTTCAGGCCAGAGCTCAGACTAACGAGCTGCATGTGAAGGAAAACAAGGCGCTTGCTAGGGTTTGTGTGGAGAGATAACAAATTTAATTACATGGTGCAGGAGCTGTAGATAGAACAGGAAGCATGAGTGCTGAAGGGGAGATGGATGTTGTGTATCCTGGTGTGAGAGGAGCTCTAATGATCTTTAAAGGCTTTTCTCAGTGAACAGTTTGAAGTTCTCATGGCTGTCTCTGTCTCTCCAGGAAAGCTTTGCTCTTTTGTAGCTGTCTGATGTCCTGAAGGACTCATAGTCTCTTTTAAGCAATAAGAAGAGCAACTGTTGAGGTTTATAATATGGGTTAAACTGTCAGATGTTGATGGTATTCCCCAGGGAAGGATCTCTGGGTCCTGTCAGCTTGCCAGTGCTGTCTGCTTTAAGATAAGACATCAAAGCCAGGCAGAAGCTGTAAATGGGTGGACACTTAATTATCAAACTAAGTGAAAAGTGTGCCAGAATAAACAGGTAGAACTAAGTCCTGTGATGGATCTTCACTGCAGTCACTGAAAGGACCTCAAAAATGGTCATGTCCTGATGTATACTCAGACCTCCTCATGCAAGGTGAGAAGTGGAGGATGGGAATCCTGGAATAAGCCCCTAACCAACCTAACTTGTTGTTCTCCGTGAGCAAACCTTCCCCATGGGTCTCACCAAAGTCTGTTAATCAGGATACTTCCAGAAAAAAGGTGCTGTGTAACCAACCCTTGGGCTTTTGGAGTTTACATACCTTGACATTAGGGACAGGTAAAGTTTTGCTTGTTCCCTGGCTTCTCCTCATGAGGCTGAACCTTGCCTGGCTACAATGTGATCCCCGGGCATGCCGGGAGCCTGCCAAGTTTGGGGGCAGGGTGCTGAGTCAGAGCTCCAGCTGTAGTGAAGAAATCAGGAAAACCTTCTCAGAGATGGTGCCGCCTCTGCAGTGCTTTGTTGCAAATCAGAGGGCTTGGGTTTGTACAAGCCTCTGGTCTCCCAAGCAGTATAAACCCTAAACTTCCAGTAATTTTTGTCCAACGGGAGCTCACAGAGTTTCCCTGTGGCTTAAGGGTACTTGAGTCTCAGTGGTGCAGACACTGTGCCTTCAGAGAGCTGGTGAGACTGGACTGGCAGTGTCCTCCAGCTTGGTGATGGAACGTGCCTCCCAGCCAGAGCCTGGCAGCATGGACTGCTCCATGCCAAGCTCTCTGCACTCCCTGCCTAGGTGTCCTTGTGCAGTCTGCTCCTGGCAAGTGTGTTCTCTTTTTTTTTTTTTTTTTTTTCCAGAATAGCTAGAAGACTTTCCTCTATCAAGTTTCCACTATGTGGATCAGCTCCTTTTCCTTGGCTGTTTATGCCATATTCAGGACTTGACACTGGCTCATGCATCTCCTGCCCTTCTCCCCAGTCTCCATGGGCATAAGAATGAGATGAGGCTGGACAGTTACTGAGATTTGCAGGGCAAATTCTGCTGTTCTCTGCTGGCAGCCAAGGAAGTAAAGCTCCAAACTGACTGAGCTTTCCAAAGATCAGGTAGACTCCAGCCAGAGGGTGATGCCTTTGTGCTCCTGCCAAGCCCTCCTAATGCCAAACTAAGATTTTCCTTTGGCTATTTGAAGTCTCTGACTCCATGTTACAGTGCTGGAAGTGGCATCAGGGGATCTGATCCCTTCTTTGGGGAGGTGAGACCCCTTCAGGGTCTGAGTTAAGAAGGAGGAAGGTTCTGCCCTTCCATAATGTCACTGCTGCAGTGTGATCCAGGCCTGATGCAGGATATTGCCTTATTTGATGTTGTATCAGAGACATTCAGTGCAACACTACAAACTCAGTATATCAGAGCCTGCTGTTCAGCCTGTGGCTTGACTGAACTCACTTTGTTTCGGTATCCTGCAGTGTAAGAAAAAAAACCCCAGCATTTGTTTGGCCAGCTCAGGCTGCAGAGAAGGCACAGTCCCCCGTGCATGTGACAGGCTGGTGCAGAGGTGTTGGAGCGGTTTCTGCTGGAGATGGGCACTGCTGCAGTGCTGTGGGAAGAGCAGAGTGACAGTGACTGCAGAGTCTGGAGGGGGCTGTGGCCCCAAATGCCAGCACAGGTGAGCAGGCAGCAGGCAGCTCTGGGCAGACCAAGGGCAGAGATGTCCTCAAAGACAGCTGAATCTGGGATACATCTTTTCTGCCTTTTTCTGACACTGATAAGGCAGCTCTGTGTATCCTGCTGTCTGATACCTTGTTTCCTGGGCATCTTGCATTTTCTTCCTGCTGAGAATGCAAGAGCCAGATGGTTTTCTGTTCTTTCTCCCTCAGCTCAATTGTGAACTGAAATGTGTGGGACTACAGCCTCTTCCCTCTCCTGGTGCTGAAGGCTGTGGTCCTTGTCCCCACCCATGTCACATCTTGGCCATGTCTCTGCAGTGCTCCTTCCTGGGAGTCTGGGTCCTGCTAGAAAGCAGTGACATGGTTAACAAGACTCCCTTCCTGCCTTTACAAGTTCCCTGTGAGCTCCCATGGGGAATCTGCTGTCTCCACAGGTGTACCTTCCATCTGTCAGCCAGTTTGTTGAAAGGATTTTGACAGGCAACTTTCCTCCGTAATCCTTAATAGCTTTGAATTTAAAATGTTTATGGCAAAGCTAATCCCACGAAACTCCTTGTAGTTTTAATAAATCTGTCCTCCAGCAAGACTCTTCTGGTGAGAGGAGGTAGATCTACTTCTTCCTGCAGTGATAAGTATCTGCAGACGTGGCTGTGGGGCACCTGCTTGTTCCTCACTTCAAACTGGTGTCTCTTGTCAGGGAGCACCTTGCTAAAAGCAAAATTTCATCTGGTGATCAATCTCCACAACCCCTGTCAGGACAGAAAATTCTTGGAATCAGTGAGTCTCTTGTATGGCTGTTGGTGTTGGACACTCCATTTATAGCTGGAAGAGAATAACTCAGGCTGGGATTTCTGGATGTTTCTATTTCCAAATCCCTCACTCAAAACAGGGCAGCTCAGGTGGGACAAGCCCCCTGGTAACCTGATGGAGTCTTTGGTATCTCTGAGGACAGACAACCCATAAGCTCTGGAGCAGGGGAACACCGTGGTTGTGTTCCCAAAGACATCTTTAACCCACAAAATCATTACTGTGGTTTGTGCAGGTGTCACTGAGAGGGAAGAATGAAGGGAGACATTCTGTAAAACTGCAGAGTAGAGACCTCAGCGCAGCAGGCAGGCTGGAGGCAGCGTGCGAGTGTCACCACAGGTATTTGGGCACATTGTGGTTGAGCCCTGCTTGGCCCTGCTGCAGGAAGCAGGATATCACAGGGATCCCAGGGCCCTGTGGTTAAACAGTCACCGTTGTCTTGGCCAGGAGAAGGGTGTGAGGGCTGGCCTGGCACTGGGGGCTGCCGGATGGCCCGGGCATCGCTGCCCTGCTTACCTTGGGCGGGAGCACTGGGAGCTGCCCTGGCATCATGCTCTGTGCTCTTTGTCCTGTGCCTCTGGCGGCTGCTGATAGTCCCAGGAGATCCTGCCCTCATTAATGTGACACCCATTTCCCTGCTCCCTTGGCTGCCTCTTACCCTGGAGCAGAAGCAGTTGTGCTGGTTTGCACAGGAAGACCCTCTTCCATCCATATGGAAAAGAAGTGTCTGCTGTTCCTCTGCCAGGCTCTAGAGCACAGATCCACACAGCAATGGGGGTGGGAGTGGGGGGTCTGCTTGCTGCCTCTGCCTTGAGGGAGAGGGCTAGAGGGGGTCTGATCAGAGACTCTGCTTGCTGTGGGGGAAACAGGCTTAGCTGTAGCCTGGTTTTGGGAGGAGACATTAGCCAGAGCATGGCTGAAGAGCTGCAGAAGTGGATGTTCTGGAATGTGCAGGTCAATATGGTGTGAGCAACTGTGAGTCATTCCAGGCCATTCGAATGAGGTCCTGGGCTGGGCCTTTGGCCTCCTGATCCCCACCATAAATATGGTTATCTGGGCCCCGAGCAAACCTTGTCCTTACAGATCTGTGTGAAAATGACTCAGTGTTTGCAGAAGCCTTTCCCATCCAAACCATTACCTAATCCTTTACTGCCGTGAGGTGGCTCACAGGTTCCTGCTTTGGTGGCCTGATTCCCAGGTGGCTGTACAGGCCCAGGGTGTGGATGTGGGGTGGGGGTGTGTCCTGGGGGAAAGGGGACAGTGGCCATGCCCAGGCTCAAAGTGGCACTTGGCAGCTGTAACAGCCCTGGGGATTGGCCATGTGCAGGTGCTGCCATGGTGTCCTGTCTGCTGCAAGGGCTCCTCCTGTCCCTGGGCATGGGAAGCTGGTGCAGTCTTGGCCAAAGGTGCTGCCAGGGTGGCTGCAGCCAGCGATGGTGTTGTGGGAGCTGGAATGGGATTATTGTGATACCGAGTGATGCTTTTCAAGTTACTGAGGGAGCTCTGTGCTTGTCATCTCCGTAATCCCTTTGTGTTTTTTGCAGTGTGTGAGGCAGGTGACACTGTTAACCTCAGTGAGGAAAATCCAGTGTAGGGGATTTCCCCCTCACCATGTGAGCTTTTAAGTCCTCATCTGTGCAGGTCCCTGAGGCAGTTGTAATTGTATCATCTCAGAGATTCTTTGGGTGTCTCTGAAGCGTGCCCCCATGCTTGTGGGAAGCGGAAAAGATGAACATCCTGTAGCTCTGGTGGTGTTAGTCCATTCAGGTAGCTCATAACCCTGGACCATCTCCTCCCTCTTGGCTTTGACTGTCCCTCTCCCCTGCATCACCAAGCCCAACTCTCATCCTACAGGTGAAAGCCATCTCTTTCCTAGAAGATTTTTCTTGTTCTGGAAGATGCTGATCTCTCAAATAAAACCCAACGCCGGCTCCTTTTGTTGTGGGTCTGGACCACAGCATGATTTCCCAGCTGGCTCCTGCTGGGAGGGGAGCAGAGAGAGAGCTGGATGACAGAGCAGGACTTTGCGAGCTGACTGCCTCCTCCTGCCTCTCTCTGGAGATGGACAGGAACACCCAAAGGTGTGATGGAAATGTCAGAAGGTTGGGGCTTAACCCAAATGTCTCTTTTCTCTCCCCCTCTCTCCACGCAGGTGACGGAGCTGAACGAGCCCCTGTCCAATGAAGAGAGGAACCTGTTGTCCGTCGCCTACAAGAACGTGGTGGGGGCGCGGCGCTCGTCCTGGCGAGTCATCAGCAGCATCGAGCAGAAGACCTCTGCAGATGGGAACGAGAAGAAGATCGAGATGGTCCGTGCCTACCGCGAGAAGATCGAGAAGGAGTTGGAAGCGGTGTGCCAGGATGTGCTGAGCCTGCTGGACAACTACCTGATCAAGAACTGCAGCGAGACGCAGTACGAGAGCAAAGTCTTCTACCTGAAGATGAAAGGGGACTATTACCGCTACCTGGCCGAGGTGGCCACCGGGGAGAAGAGGGCGACCGTGGTGGAGTCCTCGGAGAAGGCCTATAGCGAAGCCCATGAGATCAGCAAGGAGCACATGCAGCCCACCCACCCCATCCGGCTCGGGCTGGCGCTTAACTACTCGGTTTTCTACTACGAGATCCAGAACGCGCCGGAGCAGGCCTGCCACCTGGCCAAGACAGCCTTCGACGACGCCATTGCCGAGCTGGACACCCTCAACGAGGACTCCTACAAGGACTCAACGCTCATCATGCAGCTCCTCCGCGACAACCTAACGCTCTGGACGAGCGATCAGCAAGACGACGACGGCGGAGAAGGCAACAACTAGACCCCCCCGATGGACTGGCAGCCGCACGCTGATGCTAACTACTGCAGTCTTTATTTTTTTCCCACGAGTGGGGGGGGGTCCGGGGTGGGGGAGGGAAAGGGAGGGGACACCTTCCCAGGGAGGCCCCCCACAACCTGTCTTTGATTGCCTCGTTGACATTTTTGCCAAAACACCACTAGTGGAAGTCAGGCTGGCTGTGCTGGTATGGAATAGCAGCCTCACTGGCATATGGACTGTTCTGTAGATTATTAATACAAGTGGAGCTGTCTTTAATTTAACTTTATTGCTAGAAATAAACAAGGGTTTTAAGACGAATTTGCGTGGATGGAATGGCCCTCGTTTTTAAGGAAAGCAACGCAAAAACATTTGAGGAAAAAAAAAAAAAAAAAAGGGAGTTCTGTGGTTCCAGTAAGGCTTTGAGCGTTTGTTTCCGCAGCCCAGGTGCCGTGTGCCCGCACCGTGTCGCGGGGCCTCTCTCTGCAGCGCTCTGCCTGCCAGGGCGCAGCTGCAAATCCCCAATTTGAGAAGGAATTAAAAATAAAACCAACAAAACTAAAGAATTTGGGGCTCGCAAAGCCCTGGGATTTAGGCCATCCAATCGTTTTTTTTTTTCCTTTTTATTTTTCCTTTTTTTTTTTCTTTTTTGGTTGAGATATTTATTAGGGTAGCTTACAGTATTAACACTAAATTGCAGTTTACAGTATTTCTACATTACAGCCATATGACATCAAGCCTTTGATTGTCTGTTTTTCTTTCTTTTGCTAGTTCTTTTGGCTTGCCTTCCTGAGCAGTCCTCGCCTGTGGACTGGCTTTAGCTATTCTGTGTCGCCCAAGGCAAGAAGACCGCCCGCCCGAGGAACATCAAAGCTGCTCTAGTTTTTTGGTCAACAGCTTAACAGGTGCTTGGCTAGCGGCTGTTTCAACTATTTTAAGTCCACAGCAAAAGGTTTAAGAACTTAATTAGACAAAGGGGGAAGTGTTTAAACTTAAAAATGCCACTTAAATAAAAAACAATAAAAAAAATTAAAAAAAAAAGAGCATTCAGGTCTGTATGTCATGTACTGTGTTTGGTATTTCAAAAGACCATCCTGATTTAAGGTGCCACAGCTGCTTCCTCAGGGATTGCACTGCCATTTCACTCTGCCTGACTTTCTCCCACTGTACCATGAGGTTTGTCAGCAGATCTCCGGCACCCAGGGCTCCCTTGTTTGTCACCAGGGAAGCCGGGTGTGTTTTCCTTTCTCCTGGGGAAGCTTGTGGTGTAATGAGTGAACTTCAGGAGCCTAGACACTAATTTGGTAGAGAAATTCCTCAAAGGAAGAGCTACAATCATAGACATTTCTGTCCACCATCGGGAGCCCAGGAACTTAGTTCTCTTCTTAGCAAAATCTTTTCTGAGTCTGTCTGATCCGGCCGGGGGTGGGCGTTGGGGCATCTGAGTTGCTTAGCAGGTACTACTTACCCCATTTTGAGTGAATTTAGCTTTAATTTTGATTTTTTCCATGGTTGTTGGAGGTTCACTGCTGTTGTCTGGCTGGCGGAGCGCTGCGCCCTGCAGCGCTTCCCCCAGCGCCGCGCAGTGAGGAGAAACCGCGCTCGTGCTTTAATTCCTTACCGCGATTCTGAGGCTGATTTTGGAACCAGGCTTTCCCTGTCCCTTGCGAGAGCCAGCCCGACACGGCGCGCTGTGCTGCGGCACACACGGCACCGCCGCTCCCGCTGCCGGGGCCCGGGGGGA
>WBNO01005932.1:329751-369502 GCA_013400575.1 Peucedramus taeniatus | reverse complement strand
AGCCCGCGGAGAGGGGGACGCCGAGGCCGGCCTCTGGCAAGGGGGAGAGAGAGAGAGACAAGGAGGGAGAGGAGGAAGGGGAGGAAGAAGACAAGAAAGAAGGAGAAAGGGGATTTTAACGGGGGGCGCAGGGCCGGGGGCGCAGATCACAACGTCAATGCACATCGCATAAGGCAGGCTACACAGACGCTACTCTGCACCTTCCTCTCGCCCTCAACAACGTGGGTCATGCAAACCTCCGCATGCAAAACGCCAAAAAAATAGAACTCAACTTAAATCGTAATAAAAACCCAAAGGAAGGGGTGGGATGGGAGGAAAAGAAATAAATCCAAGAAAGCCCCAAGTCGTCGGGGAGGGAGAATTTGAAGGGAAAGAAACGACCACCCCCTCCCAAAAAAAAAACCACCTGGAGAGGGGATAAAGCAAACCCTGGTGCCCACCCATCCCGACCAAGAAAGGGGAAGGGAAAAGGGGGATAAAACCCAAACGAAGGAAGGAAAATGGGGAAAAAAGAAAAAAAAAAAAAAAAAAAAAAAAAAAAAAGAAAAGATGAGAGGAGGGAAGGTAGGGCAGTGGGGGAGAGTAAATCAGACTGAGCCGAGGGGAAAGGGTCGAACCAAAGAGGGCTGGAGGTGATGGGGTCTGCTCACACAGAGGCATGCACATATATAGAGATATATGTTCTGATACGTGTAGTTTTTATCGATAGTACAGCTTTTGGCTTAAAACAAATCCAGAAACGAGGAAAAAACGGCACAGAGCGACAATGAAGGGCAAGGCAGGGGAGGGGGCCGGGGGGGCGAGAAGGCATAAAAGAAACCAACAAAAAAGAAAGAAGAAAAACCATCCAAATCAAATCAAAATTTTTAAAAAAATAATAAAAATAAATAAATAAAAAACAAAGCAAAACTTCACAAATGTCCTCGTTACTGAGATAAACGAATGTCTCTGAGCTCTTCCTGGGACACGCATTGAGCTGTTAGCTGTGACTCTGCAGGGAACTGCTAAGTCCTCATCAGCACTCAACACAGACTTTGCTTTCTGCTTCCTTTTTTTTTTTTATTTTTTCCATTATATGCTTTTTTTTTTTTTTTAAGTCCCTCTTGGTTAACATCCACTTACCAAAAAAGTGGCATTTCCTCCTTTAGTAGGTAAGGTATGAAGAGAAGGGAAAAGCGGGGCAATATAAGTGCATCATTAGATTCACAAAAATGCAAGAGAGAAAGAAAGAGCGAGAGAAGGAGGAGAGACAGAGACAGAGCCAGAGAGAGGAGAAATAAAACAAACCAACTCACTTCTCCTACGGGGAGGGGAAACCTTGGGCCACCACTGTGGCCAAGCCCTGAGCCAGGCTCTCACTGAGACCTCAAGAGATTTTGCCCAGCCCTGAGGGTCCCAAATATCTGAGCTCCTCTGAGCCACAAACGCTGCCTGTGTGTTCCCCCCATCTTTGCAAACACCAGGAGACCAAAAAGATGGGTGGAAACGGCTCCTGTAACACCAGTCCTGACCAAGCTGGCAAACCCCAGCTCAGGGGGCTTTGGGGTCTCCTTCTCCCCAGCCACAGCTCAGTGCCAGGTCCCTGAGAATCCCTGGAAGGGTGAATCCTGCACAGGGCATTGCTGAGTCCAGCCAATGGGATCAAGAGGGGTTCAGGGATATTGGGGTGGTGCCAGGATTGTGCCACCATGCCCAGGACTCCAGTTCCTCACCATCTCCTTGCCCCAAATACACCAATGAATGGTCAGTGAATCCTTGAGGCTGAGGTTCTCTCCACCCATCCCACTGTGTTCTCAATGCCACTTTTCTCCCCCCAAAAAAAGAAGGGGGCAGGGTGAAGGGCTGGGATTCTGGGGACCACCACGAAGATGCTGCAAAAGGGACATGAAGCTTCCATGTCCCTGAGCATCCCAGACTGCTCCACACCCCATCACCTCCTTGTTCCCATGGAAAAGCCAATCCCTCCAGCCACAGAGCAGCAAGCTGCAGCCAAAATGGGGGGATTTGGGGGTTTTATTAAAAACCAGTTGCTGTTGCAATGGCTGCAGCGAGGGGGAGGCTGGCAGTGATGATCAGTACTTGCCCTGCAAGTACTGGAGGACCTGGATCTGCTCCAGGGGGATCAGCAGCCCCAGTAAGGGGGATCAGGCCCAAGCCCAGCCCCGCATCCCAGGAGAGGAACATTAAAGCAGAGAAGATGATGAAGAAGAAGAGGATGATGAAGAGAGAAAGAGAGGGGGTTCCTCTTTCCCAGGCTGGCATTTTGGCACTGGCTGGCCACGCCATGGGCTAGGGCTGTGGGATGCAGGGTTCCCACCCAAACCTTGGAGTCTCCTGCCCTGGCGTGCAGGAAGGCAGCAAAGGTAAGAGCATCCCAAATAAACCCAAACTGCCAGAGGCTCAGCCTAAGAGGGAAAACACACACTGGGCACTTGTGGGGATGGGACAGCCAGGGCAGGGATGCTGTCCCCTGCCCCTTGCAGACTGGGATGTCCTGGGCCTGCCCCTCTCCACGCAGAAAGATTTAAACCTTTCCCTACTGCAGCCTCCCTCAGTATTTTCCCTGAGCTGGGTTTTTCCCCCGTGAAGAGGGGCTAACCCCACACATCTCCCCAGATTTCTCATTTCTTGCCCCATCCATCCACCCCAAAACCCCCTGTGCCCACTTCTACCCGTGGCCACTGCCTCTATTTCTCCCTAATTATATTTGCCTTCATTAGCTGGCCACTAATGGGGGACTGAAAGGGAACAGCCGTGCTCGGCCTCTGAATGGAAACGAACACAAATTCGGAGGGCTGAAAGACACAGAAATGCATTCTACCGACAGCACGAGGAGACGGGGAAGAGAAAAGGGGGGAAGAAAGAAAAAAATAAAACGTGGACAGGGCAAAAAAAAAATATAAAAAAAAAAAGAACGTAAGAGAAGAGCATGGCTTTGCAGCTAACTGGGGAAACCATACAAATAAAAAAAAATTATATATAGCCACCAAAAAGAGACAAAATGAGAGACAGAGAAGGGGAGTGAGAAAGAAAGAGAAAGAAAGTCAGAAAGAAAGAGAAAATAACATTAAATCAAGCTACGGTGCTTTTCAACAGGCTCATCTGCAGAAGTGAACGTGCAGAGGTGGACAAAATACCTACCTTTGGAATTGGCAGTGACAGGAATGCAATAATAAAAAAAGAAAACAATAATCTCCACATTTGGAGGGCAGAATGGGAAAAAGACAAGGACTCTTTAGTACGGCGATCCAGACCCCTCGGCTAATCCCGTTTGCTTTGCTTAGATTTTTTAAAATTATTTTTTAAAATGGTGCCTTTAGCTTCTAATTTTTATTCTCTTTTTTAAAAAATTTTTGTTGTTGGTTTGTTTGTTTTTGAATTGGAAGGCTGCGGCCGGCCGCCGAGCGGGGGGGCCGCGGGGGGGTGGCTGGCTGGTGTCTGTAACCCGATCAGGCTGCGGTTCAGTCTTAAAAAGTCACTCTATAACATGGCAAAGTCCCGGATAACATGCAGGGAAGGCGATGGATGGAGGTGGGACACGGCGAGGGATGTCGGGTTGTGTTGGCCCAAAGAAAACCGGAGAAAGAGAGGGGCTGGAGGGTGCGTGTGGGCGAGGAGGAGGAGGAGAGACCCAGGAGGAAGGCTGGGAAGGCGGCAGGGATGGATGGAGACAGGACTGGGTATTTAAAAGGGAAGGCAACGCCGCGCAGCGCCCCGGGGCACCCCTGGCTCCCGGCGGCTCTGGGGGTGCTGGGGTGGGCACGGCTCACCCGGCGGACGGGCTGAGCCCGGAGATTTTGGGGGGTCTGTGGGAGGTGGGGAGGGGGCTGGGTGCTCATCCTGTCGGGATGCAGGATGCGGGACAGCCCCGCAGCCAGCGGCCTCATCCTGCAGCCGGGGAGGAAAAGCTCGCACGGCAGCAGGATCCGGCCGAGGACACCGGGCGGTTTCCAATTTGAGGAGGAAAAGGGCAATTCGCTCCTTTGCAGTGTAGAGCTGCTTGGTTCTCTTCCCTTTTAAATTCCTTGTTCAAAATATAGAAAATGGAAATACAATGTTCAGCGGTCGTAAATATTTAGAAAACACATCGGGTTTTGGTTTTTGTTTTGTTGTTGTTTTTTTTCTTCTCCACATTAACACACACAAAAGCAAAAAATTCTAGAACAACACGACGACGACGGGGTGGGGGGAAATAAAAATAAGAGAAATATATATCGTTTGCATTTCTGTACATCACAAGGGAAAAGAAAAGAAATCATGAGAAAGGAAACTAAAACAAGGGGGCGGGAAAAAAAGCACGTTTCATTGCCCTTCCCTCCCCCTCGTCCCTGCTTCTGCTGAGCAAGAAATGGAAGTGTATATTACCGTTTGGGTTTTTTTCAAATGGGAGGCTAAAGAAAAACACAGATGGGATTAAAAAGAAAAAAAAATAAAAAATAGAAACCAGAGAGAGAAAGAAGAGAGAGAGAGAGAGAGAGAGAGAGAGAAAGAGAGAAAGTTGTTGGAGAAAAGTCCCGCTGGTGCCGGGGAGCCAAGGGAGCTCGACGGCCTGGGCGATGCTGGGGCGGGCGGGGAGAGCGGGGCCAGCCGGGCGCCTCGGGGGCGGCGCCTCGGCACCCGAACCCCCCCAGGCCCCAGCCGAAACCACAGGAAAGAAGAAAGCAGAGAGGTGCCCCGAGAGGTGGGCAGGGTGCTGGGTGCTGCTGGGGGGTGCCGGGCTGGGGAGGGCGAAGGGGATGTGGATGTGGGGTCAGGGGCTCCTGGCCCCGTTTGCCGGGGTGCCCCTGGCCCTGCAGGTGTTGGGTGCTGCCAGCCCAGGACCTCACCTGTGGGAATAAAGTTCCCTGGGGCAAGTGGGGACCTGTGTGGGCTCCATTAGTGGAGTTTTGCAGTGCCCTGCCTTCACTCAGCCCTGCCTCCAGCCCCTTTCAGCCAAACAGGCTCCTCACCATCCCAGCACTGGTTAAACTGGGGCCCACTGGGTTAGGGCTTTGCCCCACTCAGCAAGGGAGCAGCCCCCAAGGTTTCACCAAGATCCTTGGGATGCTGAGGCAGAGCTGGGGATGCTCAGCTCCAATGTCACCTGCCATGGGGACCTCAAGGTCCTAAAATCTGAGCATCCAGCATCAAATCCCCTCCAAACCCTAATTTATCCAGACTGGGTGTTGGGGTCCTGAGCACTGGTGCTGGCCCCTTGGCACTAGGGAGAGTTGGGGTTGGTGGGCAAACAAGAATTTTCCTGCTTTGGTCATTTCTTGGCTGCTGGGATCAATCTCAGGGAAGTGCTGAGCCCCGTGGTGACCCTGGCAGGTGATGCTGGCCTGCCAAGCCATCATCCCCGGGACGTGACATCCACAGGGCGACGTGTGGCTTTGGGGGAGGGATGACCTGTTGACTGCCCTGATCCCTGCCTCAGGGCGATGGGCTGGCTCCCCCAGGGAGATCGTGCACCCAGCGTGGGGTTGGTGAGTGCTGGGTGGGTGCAACCTGCACCCCACATCTCCCCCGTGTGCTCCGGTTGGGCAGGGCGGGGAGCCGAGCGAGTGGGGAAGGAGGGGAGAGGAGAGCAGGGGGGCAGTCCAGTGGAGGGAGGAGGGGAGGGAAGCGAAGAGTGATCCAAGAAAAGCCTACGTACATCCGAGGGCTCCGGGAGCGGGGCGCCGTGGCTGTGGCGGCCGTTCTGGGCGCTGCCCTTGTGCCCGTTCTGGTGCGGCGAGGCCGAGCGCTGGGGCGAGGGCGAGGACGGGCTGCGGCTGGAGCGGGCGCTGCTGCCCTTGGGGCCATCCTGCCGGCGCTTGGGGCTCAGCCTGAGGGGAACAGCACCGTCAGCTGCCGGCACTCCCGGCCCCGAGCCCGGCCCCGCCCTTGGCCCGGCTCCGACAGAGCCGCCTGCTGCAGCCCAGGCTTTGCCGAAGCCAGAAATGGGGTGAGAATTGGTGCTTTGTGCTTTCTTTAGCTAAAAATTGAAACCCTGTCTGGGGACCATGTTCCCAAACCTCCCAGAGATGCTGCAGCACCATCCCACTCTCCTCTATACCTGTCTCAGGGATGTCTCTGACACCTGCCTCTGCTCTCCATCCTCCAAGGGTACCCATCCCTGGGACACCTCTGCCTCCCACCTCCCTCCCTGACACACATAAGGCTCTCCATCACAAGGACATCTCTGCCCCTGCCCTCTACCCCACAGGGTCCCGTGGCGAGGCTGGGGGCTGTCAGTGTGGTTGTGGGGACGGGGCTCTCGGACTGTCCTTACCTGCCCGGGGATTTGGAGCCGCTGTCGTCGGAGGAGAGCGAGGCGCTGTGGGAGCTGCAGGAGCTGCGGCGGTGCGAGCGCCAGGCCGGGGACTCGCTGCGGGACCTGCGGAGAGGGCGGCCGAGGGACAGGCTGAGCCACCGCGGGGGACACGCAGGGACACAGAGAGCCCCGCTGCCCCTCCCCAGCCCGGCCCCTCACCTCTTGCGCTCTTTGTTTTTCTCTTTCCGTTTGTTCTTGGGGCTTCGGGACCTGCGGGAAGAGCCGAAAGCTGCAGATGGGGAAGGGGGGGCAGCACCTGGGGGTGGCTTTCCCAGCCCCACTGAGGAACCGAGGCTGTGGGAGGAGAGAGAGGGCGGACCTGCCTGGTCTGGAGACCAGACCAGAACCTCCACTGAGGTTCTAAGCATGGTGGGGATCCCAGATGGATTTGGGGGGACTGTGGGGTCAGGTGCAGGTTGGTGAGACCAGGCAGGAGAGAAGGGGGGGACTGGCTCTGCTTAGCACCCTCAGAGCTCGGGCCCATTGTCACCCCCCCAACTTGTTTTGCCCTGTGCCCTCTCAGCACTCTTGGTGTGTTTTTCACTCCTTTCACCCTAAAATAGCAGTGTTGGCAGAGGGCATCTTCAGAGCAGGACAACAGTCAAGGTTTGCCCTGGCCATCGCTGCCTGGGATCCCCCCTTCTCCTCTGGGGGACACTTGGGGCCATGTGGGACCCCACAGTCAGCCACAGTGGCCCTGTGCCACATCCAAGGGCAGAGGACACACAGCAGTGTCCAGCTATGGGGTGAGGAGGTCCATCATGATGGGCAGAGGGGAGGGGACAGCAGGAGGGCAGAACACAAGGGGTCCCTGGCAGGGGAAGCTGGCAGCTGGTGGCAGTGGGGTGACTCCTGGTAGCTGTCACTCTTACCTGTGTCTTCTCTTTTTTCGTGACCCCGATTCAGACCTAAAGGATGAAGAGGAGGCAGAGATGAAGGAGATACACTGATCTGGCCAGGGGGGAGCAAAGGCTGGGCCGTTTCCAGGGATGAGGAGAAGGACAGGGGAATGGCCTCGAGGTGGGACGCTGGATGGGGCAGGTGACAGTGGCTGTGAGGAGGTGATGGCCCCATGAAAAGTCATCACTGTCCATCCCTATCCATGTCTAAATCACACCCCAGCCCAAGGGCCTGAGCAGCCCCAACCACCCCTGCTGTCCCCAGCCTGCTGTTGTGTCCATCCTACCTGTCACGTCTGTGTTTCTTTCCAGTCTTCTTCTTCTTCTCCTTGCGGATGGGTGAAGAGCTGTCACAGCTAGAGGGGAAGTGGGTGCCCTTAAGCAGGGAGCAAGGGACTCCCCAGCCTCTTCCCTCTGGCCCAGGGGAGCCTGGTCCCACCAGCCCCAGCCACATTGTTTCCCCTGGACCACCCCATGGGATGCATGAACATCTCACGGCAGTTATTTCCTGGGGGATTTAGACTGGGGGACAGAAAGAGACTTCTGGCAGAAGGGTTTTGGCTGCCTTCAATTCTGGAATGCCCAAATCCTGCTGTGTCTCATTGCCACTTCATGGGGCCTTATGGCCTCCAGCAGGAGACAAGGTGGCCAATTTCCAGTGGGATTTCAGAGGGGGACAGTGGCTGGCAGAGGCCAGCCTGTGCCCAGCGACCTTGCAAGCCCAGAGGGGACCCCACAGCCCACCCAGCCCAGTGGTCACTCACCTGCGCTCTGAGCCGGGTTTCCTCTTTTTGCTGCCATGGGAAAGGCAGAGAAGAAAGGGATATTAGGGACAGCATCCTGCCCAGGCAGCCAGTGCTAAGTGGTGAGGTTTTGGGTAGATGGACCCTTCACAGAGCCGTATCCTGCCTGGTGCTGTGCCCTGTGGCAGCGAGCTCCTTCCCCACATGGACCAGGCAAGGTCCCACCAGTGCATGCAGTAGGTGTGTGCACACACGTGTGTGTTGCAGTATCAGTACGTGCAGATGCGTTGCATCTCTTAAGGGTGCACATTCAAGGATGTACTGCCCCCCAGAGTGGGGTGACTTGCCCCTCCAGAGCCTGGCAAAAAGCTGAGCTGGGAGGTGAGCTGCCCTCCAGAGAGAGGGGACAATGCAGGGACAGCCGGGGACTCACCGGCTCCGGCGGTGACCTGATTTCTTCTTCTTTTTCTTTTTGGGTGGAGGAGAGGTGGAGCTGCTCGAGCGTCTTTTCAACCTTTGGGAGACAGCAGACAAGGTTGAGGAAAGAAGAAAGGACAGACCCTTGGCCTCTGTGTCCCTGGATGGGGACCCCGTGCACAGCAGGTCCCCAAAATCCACGCAGACCTGTACTCGCGGTGGCCGCTGTCCTCGCGGTAGCACTCGGCCGAGCAGTCGCACTGCAGCAGGCAGCCCTCTCCATAGTCAGGGTACTCCACCTCGTACTCCTCCCCATCTGCCCCGTGGTGGTTTTCTATCACACTGCCAAAGGAGGAAGAGCAGGATTAATTTGGGGATCCCCATTCCCCGACTCCCATCAGAGCAGCTGGGGCAGCCCCAATGCAGCTACAGGGGTTGGGGGATGTTCCCTCTGTCACAGCATCCCCAGGGGACCTTGGTCATGTCCTTTGATGTCCACACACAGCAAAGTCCCAGGGTGGAGGTCTGCTCAGGGTATTGCTGTGGCTCCAGTCCCTGCAGAGATCCCCACCAGGCTGGCACAGGGACCCTGTGAGACTCAGGCCACCATCTCCCCACAGGGCCCAGCCTCAGCCTCATTTGAGCCCCTTTTGGCTTTGCTCAAGTGCTGGGGCTGAGTGGGAGGCTGGGTCAGCCCAGGTGGGTTGTAGGGCTGGATAAGGGTGAGAGGAGCTGGCAGAAGACCAATAGTGGAAATTTAGGTGGGAACTGCCCAGGGTGATCTGGGCTTTGAGGCCAGCACCCCACAGTGCCACCAGCCCAGCACTGGAGCTTCAGGCAGGTAAAGGTCAATGTCCCTCCTAGGGCCAGGTGAAGAAGGGGTGGGGGGACATCATGCCTGGAGCCATCAGGGTCTCTCTCTCTCCCCTGAGTGACTTCATCAGCATTAATTTTTCCCACTGCCATGGAAACCAGCATGAGGTTGCCATTGACTACCGGGGCTGTGGGCAGGGCTTGGCAGAGGCCTGGCAGCTGGACTAGGACAGTCTCAGGAGTCCCTGCCCAACCTCTCCCTGATGCCCCCACCTCCCTGGGCTGGCTCTGCCATCAGCTCCAGGAGCAAAACCCACAGGGAGCCTCTCATTTGCTCTTGAGGGATGTAGGACATCTCACTCATGGAGGGACAAGGACATCCAGATGCTCTGGAAGGACACTTAAGAGATGGGGACAGGTGTGGAAGGTGCCCAGCACCACACCAGCCCAGGTGTTTGCTTCCCAAGGGAAGAAACCTGACATGGGCTCCTCTGCCCTTCCCAGCCTGGAGATGAACAGTCAGCGATGCTGGTGGAAAAGAACAGCCCCACAGCATCAGTCCCTTGGCAGACTGGCCATTGCCTGAGAAAAAGGAAGCTCCCAGTCCCAGACTGCAGATCTGACAGTGGCACGTGTTGGCATCCTTGGCCACAAGCAGGCCATGGGCTATTTAACCTAATTAGAAATGTCTTGGACCAAAACTACCCACGAGGCACCCTCCCCCTAACCATGGATGGTCGCTCAAGCAGGACTGGGGCTCCCTTCTGCACCACAACTGTGGCTTGCTAGGTCCTCTCCACATGACTCCTGCTTTGGCCGTGTCCCAAAGGTAGAATCAGCCTTTCAATCACCCACCCAGCCGTGGGAAGGGGGAGAAAAGAGGCAAAGGCAGAAGGGAGCGGGGTTAATTCTCTGTGTGCGTCTCTGCTCTGTGAGCAGGCAGTGCTCCACGCCGGAGCCTGCTGCCAGCATCTCACCCATTAGCTGTGCTCAGCAGCTCAAGACCAGCCTTGTGCTGTTCCAATTATCCCTCCCTGCCCAGCACATGCTTGCCTTTGTCTGCAATCCCACCAGCCTGTCCATCAAGCCCTTCTCCTTGGGGACCGGGCTGTACCGAGCTGCGCACACAGAGACAGGAGTTGGGAGAGCACAAAGAGCAAAGCCAGGGACTCAGGTGGTCACAGCTCTGCTCGATGCCTCAGTTTTCCCTGGGGAGTTATGCAGATGATGCTGAGCCCTCGCATTGGCTCTGACACAGGACCAGCTGGTTCAGACTCACAGTCCCGGCAGCCAAGGACTGCGCGGTAAAAGCCCAGAGCGGTGCTGGAGCAGGACCAGCCCACGGGATGTTCTGCTGAGCACTCTCCCAGCCACCACAAGGGCTGAGGCTCTTTATTTAAAGCTTATTTAACCCCCTTGTCCAGCCTTTTCATGCAGCAGAGACCTTTGGCATGCAGGATATCCTCCAGCAGCTCAGATCCCTGCTGCTTGAGGAGCCACCTCCTTTGGACCCAGCTCCTACCAGCCCCCTCAAGCGTCTCTGACTTTGCTCTCCTCCGAGCAATCCTTTGCTGTGAGACTGCTCCTTCCAGCTCAGCACTATTATTTATAGCCCTGGGGCTAATCTTTAATGATTACCCTTTTTCAAAACCAAGCCTGTAAAGGTGACAGCCAGGGCTGCCTGGGTAACTTTCAGGCACCTTTGGCTTCCCCATGTGCTCGTTACAGTGCTGGCCCTAACGAGCTCGCCAGGAAGATGCCCTGGAGATGACTCCTGCCCCCACCAGCAAAGGCCACTTGTTAACACCTCAGGCATGATGCTCAGTGACCTGGCCAGGTTGGTTTTCCCCACACCTTGTTTTTTCCTGCCTGGAGGAGGATCCTGAATGTTTCATGCTGTCCCAAGCCCATGTGCCCCATCCAGGCAGGGCACAGCCATGTCCCTGTGTCCCACCCTGCCTGGCGTGCCAGCAGAGTGGCGTGAGGGAGGTTCTCCCTGCTGCCACGGCTTCCCTGCCTCCCCCCTCGCCCTGATTTCCTGACCCTAATGAAGCATTAATATTCAGTGAACCTGAAGCATCTATTCCTGTCCCAAGTGACCTGGTTTCCAGGCTGATGGATGGTGCACGCCGGGCCAGCCATGCTGCCTGGGCCATTAAGCATTGCACTGATAAATCATCATCGAGCCAGGGTGGACCCTGGTGAGGCAGGGAATAGTCCTGTGCAGGGCAGGAGCAGCAACTGGCATGTCCCCAGCAGGAGCTAGGCTGCTTTGGACACCAAACTTGAGCCCTAAGCACCCTTCCAGGGCTGATGCAGCCCCCCAGGACCAGGCACTGTGAGGAGTGATTAGAAGCAGAGGAACAGTACAGGATCTCCTTGGAGCAGCTTCTTCCATGGGGTCCCTGCCCCCGGCTGGTGGAGTGAGCCAAGCATTGAGACCTTCTGCACTTGGGTTTCATCCTCTGGGACAGGAGCATTGCAATGCTGGCCTCTGCACAGCACCCAGAGATCTCCAAATGACCAGTGCAGGATAACCTTTAACCTCTCCAGTGGTAGGATACTGCCTCAGAGGGGCAAATCCTGCCTCCAACTGACTAAACAGCCAACCAACCAACCGACCAACCATCAAATCAACCAACAAACCACCAAATCAACCAATCAACCACCAGCCATCAAACCATCAAACCAACAAGCCAACCAACCAACAAACCAACCAACCAGCCAGCCAACCAACAAACCAACCAACCAGCCAGCCAACCAACAAACCAACCAACCAACCAACCAGCCAACCAACAAACCAACCAACCAACCAACCAACCAACCAACCAGCCAACCAACCAACCAGCCAACCATCCAACCATCAAATCAAACAAACATTGACTCAAAGCCAACAACCATCCATCCATCCATCCATCTCTTTATACCCTCTCCACATCCATCCATCTATCCTGTCATGCCTAGATACACCCTCATCCACCCACCCACCTGCCCATTGATGCTCAGAGGCAATCAAGGATGTGTCTCTCTGGGATGAGATGCACAGATGGACCAGCTGGAAGCTGCCTGACTTACATTTGGCGCCCGTGCTGGTCCTCCCTGGTGAGCACACCCTCCTTCTCCATCAGCATCTGCCGAAAGGTCCCCACTTTCTGTCGGATCTCCTCTTCGGAGTACCTGGATGGGCAAAGATGTGGTCAGGGCTGCTGTGGTTGGAGCATAGGCTCCCCATGGACCTGCTGAGGAACTCTGCACCTTTGGGAGTGACACATGACCCAAGGGGCAAATCAAAAGGGGAGGTGGCATGGTGATAGTCATCAGGGCCTGGAGGAGAGCAGGACCTCTGCTTGGTCCCCTGTCACCACTATCTATGTCCTCCTGTCACTTGTCTGCTTCTCCCAGCAGTGCTTGGCAGAGGAAGGGACATCATGAAGGGGGAAAAGAAAAGGATGACCATGAAGCTGCCATTCCCTGTAAACACTCCAGGCTTTGGGGCAAGGGCCCACCGAACCCTCTTGGCAGTGCCACCATTGCAGTCAGTGATTCTGGGGTTCACTCCCAGCATCTCAGTCCCATCACGAGCTCTCCCTGCTCATCCCCTGATGCTCTGGGGCCCTGAAAGCTGTGCCAGCTCTGCGCTGCTGCTGAGCTGACTCAGGCGCCGCAGGGTTATTAACGAGAGACACTAATCACTGTGTCCTGGCATCTGAGAACAGCCACTGCAAACCACGGCACTCCTGCCGTCCCCGAGGTGTCCCTGGCAAGGGACAGGGGATGGCCCTGGACGGGTGGTCCTGTGCCACATCCCGTGGCTGCACAAGGGCACCTGAGCACCCTCCTCAACTGAAATGTCCCAACAGAGGGATGTAGTGGAGAGACTCACAATGCTCTTGGCATCATCCCAGGGGAGAGGGTGAAGGGAGAAGGACCTCATGTCACCACCACACTGCCACTCTGGGAGGGAAGGGGTTGGGCTCTCTGTGTGCCCCTGTCCTCAGCCACAGCCTCTAGAGGGGCTGCTCATGGCCCACCCTTTCCATCACACCCCGTCAGCATCTGCCACGAGCCCAGAAAACTGGATGCCAAAGCCAGGGCTAGCCCTGCAGTCCCCAAGGCTGGCACTTCACACAGCACATGCTGGGGATAGTGATGGCCCTTGCAGTGCTCTGGGTGCCCCTGGGTGCCCTGGGTGAAGAGGGGCACATGGCACCACCCACCCCTCCTGCAGTGTCCATGAAGGGGAAGAGCAAGGAGAGGGGAATTAATATTAACGAACTCATTTACACTGAAAGGCTCTCATTAACTCCCCAGCCAGACTCCACACAAAAGGAAGGCTGATAACAGGGCATGGAGGCAGCCTGGCTGCTTCCCCTCACCTTGCACCTGAACACAGGGAACCCCAAAACTAGGGTAGCACCCCCAAATGCTGCTCTGCTCCATTCCCTCGATGGCAGTGCACCCAGCTGGGCAGAGTGGCCACCCCACAAGGATGGAGCTGACAGCCCTGGCCATCCCATGGACACCAGCCAGCCCACAGCAGCAGGAAGATGTCTGCCCGAGATGAGCATTTGCTGCAGCATATTAAGAACACGGCCGGTGCTCTTGGAGAGGGGACATGAGGCCAAACAGGAGGTGACAGATGGGCCACTGCGGCTGGGCCATTAGCAAATCTGTGGGGGGAGGCCAAGGTGAGGAACTCCCCCCACTTCCAGGGATGGAGGCAGGAGCATCACCAGCCCTTTCCCTCCTGCATTCCCCTGGTGCTGCTTATAACCCTGTAGGAGGGGGTTTGCTTTTGCATTTCACATATAGAATGGATTTGGGAAAGAAAGAAAATTTGCTGACACTTCTTTTCTGGACAAGGAATCCAGCCTGCAGGCAGGGAATAACAGTGCAGGCAGCCTGGAGTGAGCTACAGCACTGCCAGGAGGAGCCATCCGCCTTTAGGGAAACAAGGGAGTGCTTAAATCCCTGCAGAACCCCCTCTGCTGACACTCACACCCATCCTGGGGCTCTGCCCTCACCAACAACTCCCCCAAGGCCATGGCCAGGAGGCTGCCCCTGGTCCAGGCAGAAACCTCAGGGGTGCAAATCCCTTCTCATGGAACCCCCCTTGGAAAGCCCCTGTGTGGAGGGGCAGAGCAGGCAGAGGATTAAGCAGGTTGACCAAGATTATTACTGTAATTATATTATCATTTCAGTGTATCACCATCATCAGTGTTATTAATAGCCTTAATAACAGCAAAGCAATTATAGCAATAACAACAATCCTGGTTGCAGTGTTGCTATTACCCATTGCAGTAATGCTACTACCAGTAGTAAGATCCCTACTAGGGAGTGGGAACCTGACAGGAGGCTCTGGGCTCCCCAAAGCGCTGGGTCAGCCTTATTTATTTCCATAATGACAAATTAGGCACAATCATTATTCCAGTCTGTGTGAGACAATTTAATTCTAGGTCACACTTGCACTCTTAATGAAAGCCTTGGCGAAGCCTTCCCTCAATCCATTTTCCTTCTCCCCAGCTGATACCAGTCCCCGTCTACCCAAGTATACAGAAGAATTTGCTCCATCCATCAGGTTTTAGAGAGCTGTCAGAGGGATCAGGATGTTTGGATGCTGCCAGAGACAGCACAGCCATGCCCAGCAGGGATGGGGGTCCCCTTTCTGGCCCCCCAGTCCCTTCTGCCCACCCAGGAAGGGATGTTCCTCAGCCCCTTGGGTTTTTCCCTATCCCTTTGTTTCCCAAGGGGAGAGCAAAGGCTGGGGAGCAGCTTGCAGTGCCTGGCCATGGCATTGGCAGGATGAGGGCAGGGGGTCCTATCACCCCAAAAACAGGGAGGAGAAGGAAGACAGGGCAAACTGAAGTCCCAAACCAGCCTCTCCTGTGACTAAACCCCAGCTTTCCTCTGGGATCTCACATCCCAGGCATATGGGGCACAGGATAGGTGGCACTGATGACTTGCACCATGAGCAACTTCACTCCTCCTTCCTGCTTGGCTTCCCCTGCAGGACAAGCTGGGAGCCCAAACTTCCAAGCAGGGAAAATGGATGAACTCCTTCCCTCACAGACCGAACCACCAAAGTAAATCCACCCAAAAGTGGATTTACTTCCAAATGGTGACATTTGCCACATCAAGTTATTTTTTAAAGGGGGAGAACAAGGTGCAAACAGGTCAGAAGGATCCCATCCCCCATGTGCTCATCACTCACCCCTGCTCCTCCATCATCTCCTGCAGCTCCATGCACTTCAGCTCCACCCGCCGCTTGCGCTCGTGGTCCAGGATTTCCCGGTGAGCCTTCTTCACCATGCTGGGCTCCACCAGCCTCACCTCCTCCTCGCCCTTGTGCCATGTTCCTGAGGCCCCGGGCTGGGGGAAGCCGTTGGAGGCTTCCTGGGGTGAAGGCACTTCAGCCCCATTGTTGTAGAGAGCCATGATTGCCTGGGAGGGAGAGAAAGAGTCAGGGTCAGTCCCTGCCCTGCTTCCCCTCTCACCCTGTGACAGTGAGGGCACCCTGCTAGGACCTGAGGGGGAAATTAGTGCTGAAAGCAGGTTGATGGGAACAGGGACTAGATCTCCCTGCACCTTGTTTCAGTTTCCTCATCCTCAAAGTAAGGCTGGGGTTACTCCCATCACCATGACAAGAGGGCTGGCTCCTGGGAAAAAAACCAGGCTCCAGCCTTGTACTGGAAAAACCTGGCCAAGGGTGGTTCTGTGGGGTCCAGCACTATACAGCAGCAGCAGGACACCCTCCCATTGTCAGCCAGTGTGGGTTTGGAGCAGGGACAGGTATCCATCCTCACAGTCCTCTAGGGACCCAAAGAATTCAGATATCCCCTTGCATTTCCCAGCTGCACTGGCTGGTTTGGTTGCAGTGGTGGGATATCCTGATGTCTTGCTCAGGCAGCAAACACTTGCTGATGCTCTTGGGCCATGGCCTGGCACTCTTTGGCTATGGCCTGGCACCGTGGCCCAGTGTGGGCTGCAAGGGGAGATGAGGATCCCCGCCAGCCTCTGCCCCCTGCCTTCTCCCTGCTCCTTCACCTTCACGTGTCTCTGCCTCCTCTTTCCACCACACAGCCAATGTGTCCTCACTTGGCTCCAAAAATAACCCCTGGAAGAGGACAAGTGTTCCCGAGCCGCACTGCCGTGCTGAGGCTCTGGCTGATGCTCCCCGAGCCTGAGGGAGGAGATGCTCCCAAATCTCCTGGATCAACCAGACAGACACAGCCCTGTCTCAGCGCCCTCGGGCCATCGGTGCACGGCTGAGCACCCATTCCTCACGGTCCCCGTTGTCCCACTGTGCCCCAGCTGCCCTGCCCAGCACTCCAGCCCTCTCCTGAGCTTGGGGTGCTCCCACTGGAGAGCTGCTGCCTTAACCACCAGCTCCACCAGGCTGCAGAGGCACCACCTGGCCTTTACAGGGGCCCTGCACAAAGAGAAACGATCAGGAGCAAAGGCAGAGCATCCTGCCTCACTGTCCAAGCTGGATTTGGGCTTGGAGAAGCAACTTTTGCCAGAAAGCCATTTCTCTGAGGTGTTTCTATCCCAGGGATCCTGCTGGAGAAGCTTTCCCAAGGATAGGTGATGCCTGAATGTCATCCCCTATGCAGGAAGCAGCCAATCCTTGGGTGGCTGACACACACTGCCCATGGAGGATGGGACAAACAGGGGCTCAGGGAAGGAGGCATCCCTAAGCCCAGTAAAAGCAGGAAGGGCAGATGGACCATGGACTGATCCACACCATTCCCCGTGTGCCATTCCACCAGGATACCAGGCAGTTCAGAGCTTTCCATGGCCCTGCCACCTGGGACAGAGCCAGAGTGGGAATGCAGATAAGCCTAGAGAGGCTTTGAAGAGGTTTCTTTGCTGTTTGAGAAGAGAAAATACCTTGGAGCCCTCCCTGGGGTGATGGGGATCCCAACCTGGCCAGAAGGTGTCTCCCACCCCACAGCATCCTCACAGGACATCCCTGACTTTGCTGCTGCCACTGGCTGCCCCACACAGTCATTTATCTCCCGATGAGCCTGCCCAGGGAGGACAGCAGCTGAGTGCTTAATTACAAGGCCTTTTTCTTCTTTTTTTTTTCCCCCATTACTACCATGCAGAGAGGAGTCAGCAGCCTTTATTTCCACAGAGGCACAGGGGAGTTCCTGCTGGTGCAGCAGGAGCCAGCCAGGGCTCTGCACTCCTGGGTGCTCATCCCTGCACCTGGAGGGTCCCCTGGTCCCCCCTTGCCTGCAGCACCCACATTTCAAACCCCATGACACCCCACAGCCTTGCTTAGCCCTCCCTGCCCACCCTGAACCCAGCTCCTTCCATATCCCAGGGTGGCTCCAGGCTGGAGAACAGAGAGATGCTGCAGAATAACCTGCCTTGGGGGGCTCCTCTCCCTCTTTCTCCCATCAGGACATGAAGCCAAAAACCTGGAAGGAAGTTAGGGAAAGGGGGAAGCTTCCTACTTAGAAACCTTCCCCCACAGAGGGGCTCAGGGAAGGAGAGAGGAAAGGAGAGGATGCTTTCTGCAGCAGCCTCTGCTTGCTTGTCCCCAGTGGGAATTCATTTTATCCTGAGCCCAGCAGTGGATAAATTCATTGCTGAAAAACCTTGAGAGTGTGTGGGATACAGAGCTGGGCAGGTAGATGGAAACAAACTGGCAGCTGGATGGGCATCTGTGAGAGAAAGCTGCATGGTGGGGGAGGCATGCAGATCCACCAGGAAATGCTCCCTGTTTCCATGAAAAGGATGGAGCTGGAGAAATTCCCTTGCACCTGGGGCCAGGAAGGTGGAGCCAGACTGGGGATGGACATGGTACTGCACCCCAGTGTCCCCTCAGCCTGGAGCAATATCCACCGTGGGAGCTGTCACCAGCCCCCTGCCTCAGCCACAGCACGGGCAGGGAAACAAAGGAATGGGAAAACCCACCCACAACCCTCCCCCCAGCTCTCCAAAGGGGCCCCAGGCAAATCTCTGGGTGCCAAACAGAGCCAGCCCTACACTGCTGGTGACAATGGGGACAGGGCATCAGGGCAGAGGGAGCCCATGTCCCCCAGCTGGGTCTGTGCTCTCCCTGCCCAGCAAGGAGAGCCCCAGAGATGCCCTGCACTCACAAGGGACAGCTCAGGGACACAGAGTGGCTGTCACCACCACAACTTCAATCCATTGGCCACCCCATAGGGACCACCTGGCTCTGCCAGCACCAAAATCAGCACCAAACCCATCAGCACAGCCCTGGCCAAACAGCAGTGGTTTCCTGCCCGGCTCAGCGCTACCCCGATAATAAAGATGATGGTTAAATATTTAATTATCTGCAGTAATTACCCACAAAACATCAATCACTGGCAGTCACTGCCTGCCTGCCTCGCCCAGAGGGAGAGGAGGCATCCTGGGGTGAGCTCTGTGTCTCCACACACTCCCAAAGGCTGCAGGATAGAGCTGGGGACCGTTGCTGGCATCCATTCCCACCTCCCAAATTCCCTTACTGCCACCCAGGAGGGCCCAAACCCCCTGGCACCATGGGCTGGAGCTGCTGGCAAGACTCCTGAGCAAATCCCTCTTTTCCCATATTAACCAGGCATTTGCCCACATATTTTGGGATCCTGAGCCTCCTCCCACGTGCCACCTTGGGCCTCGGGGAGGTCAATCCATCTTTTCAGCTTGCAGGTGTTTTCTGATACCTGGATTAGAGCTTTTGGAAGTGTTCAGAGATGCCCTGTCCCCAATCCTCATCCTTCACCCCTATCTTCACTCTCATCCCCAAATTCCATCCTCATCCCCCATCCTGCTCCTCATCCCCTTCCTCATCATCCTCCCCGTCCACCATCCTCATCCCCATCCCTATTGTCCATTCTCCTCCTCATCCTCATCTTCCATCTTCATCCCTCTTTTCTATTCTCCTCCTCCTCACCTTCCACCACCATCCTCCATCCCGTGCCCGGGTCCCTCCCTCCCTCCCAGCCCTGCTGAATCACACCCAGGGTGTGGAGGGCCTGGGCACCCGCAGTACCAGCTCAGAGACTGCCAGGACAGACAGAAGGATGGACACACTGCACTGTGCCCCTGTCACACAGCCAGGACAGGCCCTGCCAGCTTGGGGTGCAAGCCCTGGCCTCTCCATCCTGCCAGGGTTTGGGGCTGCTGGTTTCCAGCCAAGCTGTGAACGGAGCTCACTCCCTGTGGGCTGGGGTGGGGGGGCCCCAGGACGTGACCGTCCCCATGTCCCACCCCTGGGACTATCCCAGCTGGGCTTTGTCCAGCTCCGGGTTCAGAACTCCAGCCCGAAAGGAAACAAGCGAAATGATGTGGAAAAGAGCGTTATTTCCCCAAGCTGCTTTGGCCCTTTTATTTCCCAGCCCAGAACAAGCCCCTTCCCAGCCGGCTGTGCTGAAATCCCCCCTTGGGCCCCGCTCAGCCCCGGGCCATGCCCGCAGCCCCCGGCGCTGAGCAGCCGCCGCAGGGCCCTGCCGCCGTACTGCGGCTGGAGCCGCTTCCCGGGGGGAGCGGGGACGGCAGCGGGGAGGCGGCGGTGCCTGGATGCTCTCCCGGGTGCCTGGATGCCCTCCCCGGTGCCTGGATGCTCTCCCCGGTGCCTAGATGCTCTCCCGGGTGCCTGGATGCTCTCCCCGGTGCCTGGATGCTCTCCCCGGTGCCTAGATGCTCTCCCGGGTGCCTGGATGCTCTCCCGGCATTTCTCCCTCGCTAAGGAAAGGCGGCAGCGGTCCCCGGGCATCCTGTCCCCTCCCCGTGCTCGGTGCTAATTAAAGCCGCCTCCGGCCGGTGCTCCATTAATTCTCGCCACATCCAGCTGCACCAGCCGGGGCGGCCGTGAGCACCCGCGTGCCGGGATGCGGGCACGGGATGTGGGCACGGAGCCCAGCACGGCGGCTCCCTGGACCACTCGTGCGCTGAAGCGTGCCAGAGCTCGGCCCCAACACGCCAGCGACAGCCCAGATGAGGTGAGGATGCTCCAGTCACTCCAGAGAGGCTGAGAGGGGTGGTCCCCATGGTTCTCCTGCCTGTTGGGATCTCATCAGGACACACCACCACTGACTGAAACCGTAACCCTGTCCCCAAGCACGCACAGCCCCATCCCAGGCTGCTCCCTGTCTGTGCTGTGGCGACAGCTCGGAGAAGATCTTTTTTTTCAGGACACAAAATATGCCAGAACACCATGGTCAGGCAGCTGGCCTCCTCTGAACACCCAGCTGGAGTTACACGGAGGAAAAGTCCGGGGTTGCTGCCATTAATTGGGCTGACCTTCTCCGGAGCTGCCTTCCAGTGCCAAAAACTGTGAGTCAGACCTTCAAGAACGAGGAAAAAAGGCAAATGTAGCTTTAAAAGTGCAGCCATTCTGGGGCTCGTTAGCGCTGCCCTCCAGCCCCGAGGCATAGGGATGATGCCCCTGGGAAAGGGCAGTGGGAATGGATTGGTGACAGCCCTCCCAGTGCTTCCATCCCTATTTCCCCAAGCCCAGGGCATCTTTTCCTATAGCTGCCTGAACAAAATTTGACACCTCACACACTTGAAAGCAATTAGTAAAGAATATATGGATGCTGGCTGGGGGGTCAGGAGCTGCAGATGCATGTGCATACCTACGTCTGTGCAGATATTTATATATATATATATATATATAAATACATATATATTTTAAAATAGATGAGGAGGCTGGTGGAGAAGCTAAACAGTTGCTAAGCAACTGGGCTCCTTCCTGGCTTGGGGATGAAGGGATGGGGGAGCCAGGATTGGGGACTGGTCCCACACTGGACAAGCATCACACAGGGGTGTGGGCACAGAGATCCCCTGGAGATGATCCAGGGAAAAGGGCACAGTGGAGGGTGAGGAGCCAGGATTTACTTCTGTGCCCAAAATGCTCCTTCTGAAGCCCCCCAGCCTGAACCCCTTGGGCTGTTGGCTATTGAAAAACTCCATTCTCAGCTCTGGCTGGAGAAGAGCTGGTGGGAAAGGGGTCACCCCATGATAGGGAGCAGCCCCAGGACCCACACAGTGATCCCATTTCTGAATCAGGGATGAGGGAAAGGAGCAACACATCCATGTAGCAACAGCAACCCCCCCATGCTGAGTGGAGAGGCAGCAGATCCAGGTGATGGGTTTTCCTATGGGATCCCCAGCTCTGTACCCCTTTGGCCACACTTCCCTCATCCCCTTGGGGATGCCCTGGCAGACTTTACCCAAACAGGAGGTGCTTAAACAAGGAATGGGGATGGAGAGGGGGAACAGCCACCCCAGGTTTTGCACCTTTGGGGCCATTTGTTTTGCTGGGCAAGGAGTCAGGAGGAGGTACAGTCAGCCCATCACCCCTCTGAGGAAGGGGAGTAATAACACTACTACAAATAAAAGCAATTATTGAGCACATGGAGGAGCAGGGGAATGACTGTCACAATGAGGTCACCTTCCCCAATGGGGACACAATCCCGGTGAACAACCCCTGGAGCTGAGCACTGCAAGTAGAGGAGGGTCACGGCCAGTGCAGGGGGAGCATCCAGCTGGGAATCCCCCCCACCACCCCCCCTCCCGTGGCTGGCTGGGTGGTTGTGTAACGGAAGGAGCTATTCCGGGGCTTGAGCACATTATATAAGCCACGGGCCACCTGGCCGGGGAAAACGGGAGCTGGGAGACAGGAAGGAGGAGGAGGAGGAGAAAGGGCTCTGGGGACTGGGGACCCCCACATCCGGCAGACCCTCAGCACAAGCACTAACCCCACAGGGTGACCTGCACGCTGCAGGCATCCCCTGCCCACAGGTATGGGGTGAGCACCCTCTGCTCCCTCTTCCAGCAGCCCCAGGACCCGCTGCCACACACCCACCCACGACTGGATCTGGCCCCTGGGGCACGAGACCCTTTGTCCAGGGGAAAAGCACCATTTTCTTGGCAAAAGGGACAAAGCCAATCAAGACCCCTGCACCCCTCTGCCTGGCAAAACCCGTGCTTGCCATTCCCAACAGTGACCAAGGATCAAAGGTTCCCTTCAAATCTGCCCAATTCGTGGCTGTGAAAGCCCCTGACATTCCCTGCACGTGTTGTCAGGATGAGTCCTGGGGCAGGGCAGGCAGGTGGGATGCCAGGGGGATTTAGGGGAAAGCAGGTGAGACACAGAGAGTGGCACTGTGTGGGGCCACGCTGGCAGAGTGGGACAGAGCGATGACGATGTGTGTTTGGACACAAACACTGTCCCCAAAATCCTCCCCAGCGGGGGTGTCCCTGTGCTCCTGCCAGAGAAGAATCCACATGGCAGGGCAAGGAAACCGGTGAGCTCCTGCACCCTTGGAGAAGGTCCTTGACATTTGTCATCAACCTGAGACTCCCCCAAAGCTTCCAGCCCGCAGGTGACCCCCCTACAGCAGTGGGAGCAAACCAAGACACATCCAGTCTGAAACCTTGCTCTGGAGGGAATGAATGAACCTGTGTCCTCTGGAATCCCCCTGCTCCCCCCGAGCCATGGCCCGACCCCTCACCATCAGCCCCCTGCTTGGCACAGCCCGGACATCCCTGGGGACAAACCTCCTGATCTGGGAAGGAGAGGCACAAAACACTCCCAAAAGACAAGCGGTTGAGTTGCTGCTGTGGCTCCCCGCTGCCAAGCCTTGCCCCCTCTCCTTCCCTCGTGCAACACCCGCAGGGTTTGAAATCTCATCAGCCAAACCCTCCCCAGCACGGCCTGGGGGTCCACGCAGCAGAAAAAGGGGCTTTGGGGACCTCGTCTCAGCCTTGTCTCCCGCCTGCATCACACAAGGCACCAGCATCTGCTCAGGGACCATCCCTGTCCCATCCTTCCCAGCCAAAAACCTACTGCTGGGGGTCACCCACCGTCCCAGTCCCAGCCTGTCTCCCCCCAGCATGGAAAAGAGGGATGTGGGTGCCCCCCCATCCACTCCCCCAGCACCAGGGAGCCCTCAGCATATCCGCGTCCTTGCACCCCAAAAAGCGCCTCCTCTCCAGACTCCTCACCCCACCCCACTTCCCCAGCAGCATCAAACCTCATGGGGGACACCCCTGGCACCCCCCTCCCGATGGGGTCCCAGCTGTCCCAGCACCCACAACAGCATGCACGCCTTCCCCATCCCTTCCATCCACGTCCCTTCGCAGACCCCAATTCCCAGCCCCCTGAGGAGCACCGCACCCCCAAATCCCCATCACCGGGGGTNTCCCCGGGGGTCGTCCCCCGCCTGTCCCCAGCACCACCGGATGGGTGGGGGGGGCCCCGTCCTCCCCCACCCCCTGCAGCTCCCAGCGTCCCCTCAGGGCCCGGCGCGGTCCCACCGCCCCCCGCTCCTCCTCCTGTCCCTTCCCGGCCCCCCCNTCAAACAGAGCCCCGGCCTGAAACAGAACCACGGCCTCAAACAGAACCATGGCCTCAAACAGAGCCCCGGCCTGAAACAGAACCACGGCCTCAAACAGAACCATGGCCTCAAACAGAGCCCCGGCCTGAAACAGAACCACGGCCTCAAACAGAACCATGGCCTCAAACAGAGCCCCGGCCTGAAACAGAACCACGGCCTCAAACAGAACCATGGCCTCAAACAGAGCCCCGGCCTGAAACAGAACCACGGCCTCAAACAGAACCATGGCCTCAAACAGAGCCCCGGCCTGAAACAGAACCACGGCCTCAAACAGAACCATGGCCTCAAACAGAGCCCCGGCCTGAAACAGAACCACGGCCTCAAACAGAACCATGGCCTCAAACAGAGCCCCGGCCTGAAACAGAACCACGGCCTCAAACAGAACCATGGCCTCAAACAGAGCCCCGGCCTGAAACAGAACCACGGCCTCAAACAGAACCATGGCCTCAAACAGAGCCCCGGCCTGAAACAGAACCACGGCCTCAAACAGAACCATGGCCTCAAACAGAGCCCCGGCCTGAAAGAGCCCCGGCCTCAAACAGAACCATGGCCTGAAACAGAACCATGGCCTCAAACAGAGCCCCGGCCCCAAAGAGAANAAACAGAACCATGGCCTCAAACAGAGCCCCGGCCTGAAACAGAGCCCCGGCCTGAAACAGAGCCATGGCCTCAAACAGAACCCGGCCTTACAGAGAACCCCGTCCTTCCACAGAACCCCTTCATCCTTACACAGAACCCCTTCATCTTTATACAGAACACCCCTCAGTGTTACACAGAACTCTGTCCTTACCCAGAACCCCCTTCATCCTTACACAGAGCCCCCTGTCATTCCACAGACCCCCATCCATACACAGAGCCCCATCCTTACACAGAACCCTGTCCTTCCATAGACCCTCCTTCATCCTTCCACAGACCCCTGTCCTTACAGACTCCTGTACTTCCACAGACCCCTGTCCTTACACAGACCCCCAGTCTTTCCATGGACTCCCTTTCATCCTTCCACAGACCCCCGTCCTTCCATAGACCCCCCCGGCATCCTTACATAGACCCCCCATCCTTCCATAGACCCCCCTTCATCCTTACCCAGAGCACCCCATCCTTACACAAAGCCCCCATCCTTACACAGAGCATCCCCTCACTGCTCAGAGCACCCCATCCTCCCATAGCCCCCCATCCTTGCAGAGACCCATCCTTACACAGCCCTCCCATCCTTTCAGAGCCCCCCATCCTTCCACAGAGCTCCCCCTCCCTATATCCCATATCCCACACTGCAGCCTATCCCATACCACACCTTGTATCCCATCCCATCCCATATCCCGTATCCCATCCTAAACCCCACCCTATACCCCACCCTGTATTTCATTCCATATTCCATGCTGTATCCCATCTCATATCCTACTCTGAACCACATCCCATATTCCAGCCTGATTTCCACCCCACTTTTCCCTCCTCACCACGTGCCCCCAGTGATCCCCCAGTACCAGCCCAGTGCCCCCAGCCCTGCCTGGGAGCCCCTGGAACAGCCCCACCCTGGCAGGTGTGGGGGCTTTGGGATGGCTGGGGGGTTCTGGTGATGCAGGAGGTGTTGGGTCCCCAGCGGGGACACTCCCCAGTGCTGCAGCTCAGGGAATGAGTCTGTGTTAATGAGCCCATAATTAATTTTCATTTCCTTCAGTGATGCCGAGCACCCGCCCTCCTCAGCCAACAGGAAATGGTGAAACCAAAGAAAGGGGAAAGCTCCCAAACCTCCCCTAAAGCACCTCAAAACTGCCCAGTGGGGTCATGCCAGGGTTTATCTTCCCAAAACACTCTGAATTCACCCTGGCTGCTCTGCCAGGGACACCAAACACCCCTGGCTGGGGATACCTGGTGTCACCCTGCCTCAGTTTCCCCTGCACTACCTGGGCTCTGCATCCCCTGTGACCACAGCTCCCTCCTGAATTTGGCTGCAGGTTCCCAAGCAGAGCCCAACAAAAGCACCTGGCTGTCACTCCACGGGGGATTTGGCCTCAGAGCAGGATTTTGGGGGTGAGTTTCTGCAGAAACAGCAATGGAAGCCAGAGATGGGGTCTAAGGGGAGCTTTCCTGGGGGCAGCCAAGGCTGGAGAGGCCTGTCCTGGTGGGGATGTCTCCACAACTGGTGATGCTGTTTCCTGAGGGAGGACAGACCCAGGAACCAAAATGCTGCCAGCAACACCAGCCCTCCATCCCCCCATCCCTCACCTTCCTCCCCATCCCTGTGCACAGGCTGAGGTGGCAGCAAGCTGTGGGGACAGCTCCAGCTGGGGCTTCACAGTGCCCAGATGCAAACAGGGCTGGAGGGCATGAGCATCCTCTTTCCACAAGGATTGAACAACAGTTTGGGGTGGTTTGCTACATCTGCTGAGCAAAACCTGCATCCATTATCCGTGTCAGGACTACAGAAACAAGTGGCCATGTGTTGGACCTGTGTCTGTATCAAACTCCAGCCCAGCAATGGGGTTGGATTTGGGAGGTGCAGCCCCTGGAGCACTGCCAGGGCCACTGCTGCCTCCCCCTGCTCCTTCCCTCCATGTCCCCCCTAGGGCTGACAGCAGATGTCACCTCCTAGGAGGAACCTCCTGCATGGTCAGGACTATTCCTGGTTTAATGCTGGAGGGGGAAATCAGCCCCTGAGAGGAAAATCCAGCATCGCCAGGGTGAGCCCGTGCCCTTTGCAGCTCCATTATCCTCCCAACACCCCGCAGCGTCCGCAGCGCTGAATAATGCATCAGGTCCCGGGAAACAAAGAAATGAAGGATGAAAAAGCAGCGCAGGGAGATCCTGGCATGGCAAGGACAGGAGCCACTCATGGGGCTTCCCGGTTTTGGCCAGGAGCCTGGGATTTGTAGCAGGATCACTGCAGGGTTTGAGGGGTAGCCCGGGAGAACAGCAGTGGGAGATGGAGCACAGCCCAGCCCAGGATGCACGGGCAGCAAACACAGCCAGAACCACACCTGGAACGGGATGGAGAGAGGCAACAGCCATCCAGATGGGGAAAATTCAAGAAAAGCAGGAAGAAAAAACTGCCAGGCAGGTGGGCAGGGTGAAGCCATGAGAGCAGCGAGGAGTGATCTGGTGGAGAACAAAAGGGGAGAGATGGAAGGAGCAGAAGGGTCGGTAATTGCAGGCAAACAGGCAGAGCCAGCCACGGCTGGGGGGAGAGGAGGGAAATCATCACTTGAAAGAAGCGGAGGATTTAGGAAAGAGGAGGAAGAAAAGGCGATAAATAATTAAAGGAGATCAAACGAGGCAGGCAGCAGAACAGGCCTAATTGTGAGGATTTGCGCTGAGGTTCGACATCTCCAGCAGCCTCCTCCTGACGCAGAAGAAAGGGCGGCCGGGAGTGGCGGGGCCGCGCTGCTGGCACGGCACAGGCAGAGCCCCTGATCAAAGCCTGGCGCTGCCTTTCATGGTGCTCAACAACCCCGACGAGGCAGGGGGGGAAGAAAATACCAGAAAATGGTGGGGGGAAAGCAAAGGTATGAAAGGGAATGGGCTTGGGAAATCACGATCCTGTGAGAGCCCAGGGTAGGATGGGGATGGGGCACGGGAACAGCCCCGCACGTGCCCAGGGTGACCTTGGAGCGTTCGATGGTGGCCCGGTGGCTGGAGGCTCCCATCGATTTGGGCTTGACCATGTGGCCACGTGGCCCAGCTCAGTGCTGGGGTGGGTTTGCTGGGTTTCCTGCTTCCTCAGGGTTCCCTAACTCTCCTAGCCCTTGGCAGGGGTTTTTCTTCCCTGTGGATTTATTGTGTCACCCTGGGAAATGTTCTGTGCCCATGCTGTGCTGCAGCAAGGAGATGCCCACCTCCTGTGCCCACCTCCCTCTGCTCACCCAGGAGCTCCTGCCTGCTACTTGCTTTCCTTGGCATCTCCTTACCCAGAGGTAACAAGTTCAGGAGGAAAGAACACAATCCAGTGTTGCCCTTCCAGCCTGGAAGCACCTCTGATCAGTCAATTCATCACCAGAGCCACCCTTTGCTCTTACAAGCCCTAAGGGCAAACCCTCCCAGAGCATCACCCAGCATGGGAGAAGCAGAGACCTGTCACTGTCCCAGAGTCCCCAGCTGCATCCTGCCCCATATCCAGTGCCCACAGTCTCATCTGTGACCCCATCCAATCTGTCCCAGTGTCCCCACAGAGTCCCTGCAGGCAGCAGGTGCCAGGGACAGGCAGTGTGGTGGCAGAGCTCAGCTTGAGCGTGCTAACCTCTCCTAACAGGCAATCAAATCCCTGCCCCGGCAGGGCTCTCTGCATATTAATTGCACTGTGTTATCCAGCCATCTGTTCCCACAGCCAGGAAAAGAGCAGTCCCTTTGGTCTCCTTTATTAACAGGTTTCCCTGTAAATGCAAACAAACCCTCCTGCCTCGGTGCTGCTCTCCAGCTCTGCTTTCAGGCACCCAGGAGGGAAGTGGGAGCTCTCGGGCATTGCAGTAAATCAAGAGCAGGGAATGCAAAGGTGGTGATTTCACACTGCCTGTGGCCAGGAGGGAGAGCCAGGGGAGGGGGAGAGGCCTGTGCAAAGCCAAATCCACAGCTCAGGTGGTTTGTGATGCTCCTGCTCACGTTAAAACCCTTTGCCCTTGCCCTGTGAGGAAAGGGAGAAGCTGAGCTGGCTGTGGGGGAGATCTGCCTGTGCCCCCAGCTACACCCAGCCAGCCTCGGGGTGTAGTTCCAGCTCTCCTTTCCCCATTCCTGGGCAGAGGATGTGCTGCCTGCTCTGAACTGCCAGCCCCAGTCATGTGAGGCTGAGCACAGGGCACCCCAGGGTTGGTGGTGCACAGGCTGGGCTGCTCAGGGGAGGGAAAAGGCAGCAATGTCTCTCTGTCCTGGCAGCTTTTGGGGGGAGAAATCACTGGAGATTGTGAATTTTGGAGATGGGCCCCTGAGAGAGGCCAATAGTTACCCAGCACCTTTCTGAAGTACCTCCAGCCCCTCCAATCCTGCTCTTTTACTGGAGCTGGGAAGGCAGCCAGCTTTGGCAAGACAGAGGCTGCACTGAACTGCTGTTCTTTCTTCTGCTTCTCCTAAATATCACCAAAATGCCATGGATTGCCTCAGGCTCAGCCACGCCTGCTGCAGCTGTGCCAGCCTTACCCCAAGGAAAGTGGCTGCTGGCAGCTCTCAGCACCCAGAGCCCCCCAGAGTGAGCTGGGGCTGGGGTGGGAGGTCTGTACCCCACACCAAAGCACCAGCCCTCACACAGAGCCAGGAAGGGAAAAGAGATTTCCCAGAAATAACAGATACAAGTTTGCCAGCCTGCTCCTGTGGTCATTCCATCTGAAGCCCCCCAGGACAACAATGATCAGGATGAGGGCTGAGTTACACCACTCAGCATTTGCTTTTCTCCTTGTTCTATCCTTTCCTGCATTTAACACACTGCTGCAGCAGCACAGGAGCAGCAGGTGGGCTCGAGTGACCTGACATATGGCCATCTGGAGAATCTTTATTTATTACTCTCCACACACATCTCCTCTGTATCTTGACATCTGTGCTCCTGTGACAGGCTGGGCTGCCCGAGGAGGTGGCAGCTCCATGTGCAGAAATGATGCTGCAGGGGAAGAGGTGCTCAGAGACCATCAAGGCAAAAGTCTGCTCAGTAAAAAGGATGAAACCCAACAGATCTGCACCGGGCAGGTTTTTCACCTCCTCCAGACCTGGTCACTCCCCTCCACAGGAGGTTAACACAAAGGCTGCCAGCTCTGGAATGAGTGCTGTGACTCAGCAGGGCAGCCCTGCTGCAGGACTGAGAGGAGAGAGGATGAAGGTCTCATGTCTCAGAGCCACAAGACCAGGAAACAACTTCCAGGGCAGAGGGCTGTCTTATCTGGGTACACCCAGCTGATTCCTGCTCCTCCCAGGGAGGGATATGGCCCAGATCCCTTCATCCTCCAGGGAATCTGCTCAGAGAGAAGGGGTGGGATAACCCACACCTTTATAAACCATCTCCACCTTCAGAGGGATTGTTACCCACCACAGCACTGCTCAGCCACAGGGACAGCACAGGACCAAGCAGGGAACACTGACACAAGCCCATTTCTCACCTTTAGCCAGTGTCCTTCTGGCCTCTGACTTCATTGCAGAAAGCCACAAAAGGGTGTCTCCTCTCCTTTCCCAAAAGGGAGCAGATTTCCAGCACAGGAAATAGCTGCAACTCCAAAAATGCAGCACGGGATCCAAATCCAAACAGGGAGAGCACTTTGTTAACATTCAGGAGGTTTGAAGGAGACCTTGTAGAACCTAAAAGTCAGCAGGTGCTGAGACATAATCCTCTTCCACCTCAGCTCCACTTGCCCATGCTGCCCCTGAGTCCCTACTGGTACAAGCAAAGCTTTCTGCTTGTCCATGCAATTCCCCCAGACTTTGCTGGGTTTGGACTGCTGACACAAGAAAAGATCAAATAACCTAAGCCACACGATGAACCTCAAGTTCTGAAAAGTCCCCAATGCTCAGAAATCTGCTCTATCTGCTGTATTAAAAATAGCAGCACTGGAGCAAATGTGTGTTCCTGTCCTGCTGGTTACAAGGCAAGGCTTTCCCTGCAGCTTGTGGAGCAAGTGCCCTGGACCACCTGGGCACCCAGACTGGGCACACACCTCTGCAGGTGCACACACACTGTTTTTAACACTCTGTGCTGCCTATTTCATGTTTGAAATTGCTGACAGGCCTGCAAGACCCCTGCATCCAGTTAGAACAGTGTGCCACATGCTTTCCATTTGTTGTTTGGAAGAGTCTCTGCCACATTTACCAGGTCTGGCATGTCACTCCTCCTCAGTGTCCTCCAGTTCCGACATCCTCCCCTGCCCCCCTCCAACACGAGCTTTAATTCTATTAATACCACCTAATAATTACTTTGTTCCAAGCCTGCTGAGTAATGACTGCCAACGCTTCTATTTCATTACTATTCCTGTAAAGAAACCAAGCTTTTAACACGCTGGATTTCTGCAGAGGAGTGACAAGGACTGTGCTTGCTGTCCTCCTTGCCCACATCTTCCACAGGGCAGGAAAAGAACCAGGCACTTTATTCTCCATGCATCTACAACAGTCACAACTGTGTGATCTGGTTCAGAATGATGAACTAATTAAAATAAAAAAAATAAAACCCAGTTAAGAGAGCTCAGAAAAAAAAAAATACATGTGGGAGGGAGATAAAAGGCAGTGACCAAAGATTATCTATGACTTTTAGGTATCTCTCTTGTAAGCAACTATCCCATGTTCTCTGGCTCAAACAAACATTTACCTCAGTTCCTCCAGAGGTGCTGGGCTTTGGCTTTTCCTTCACTCATCAAAATAAAGTCTCTCCAACTTAGAATTCAGCCTACACGGATGAGAGCAATTCAAAGCAAGAGCGTAAGCAGTGCAGAGCACGGAGGAAGAGTGAATTAATAGCTTCCTTCATTAAAGCTTACCTTCAAAGAAGTCAGCAACAGAACTCGTCATCACCATCTTCTTGCAGACATTTATTTTTATATGCACAAGAGGATGAATGTAAGAGAAATTTATGGAGATGCTAAATCAAGGCTTTTGTTCCTAACTAGAAAGAAGTCGCTCTCAGCAGTTTAATTATTGTCTTAGTGCAGGACTGACGTTTCAAACGCTGTGCTCTTCCACTAACTCCTTTAAAATCAAATTACATAAGAGATTAAGGTAAAACAAGGTAACAGAGATAATGCCACTTCCTGAAAAAACACCTTTTGGACAATTTCACTCAGTTATCCTTTGTGCAGCTCCTACACCCATCTTGATCTGGTCACCTCAGTGGCTGTGCTGAACAAGGAGCCCAAACCCAGGCAGCAGCAGGGTTGGGAGTAATCAGTTCACCCCCTCTCCAAGGCTATTTCATCCCTGCTGAAGCCAATCCCCTCTTGGAGACCTACAGTCTCCACCTTCCAAAGGACAAGCACATCAGGACAACTCCACATGGTACACTGAAAAAATGAGGCCGTTTTATTGATGATTAGACTCTGCACTGGCAATAAGCATCAAGCTAATACAGACAGACTTCAACCAAAGCTTGAGCTTTGAATCAGAAGTCGAAAAGTGACATGATGCCTTAATAAATTAAGGAAGTTAATTCCTCTCCGTTGTCAAGTCTTCACTTGAAGTTCTTTGCAAATTCCTCTCCTTTCTTAATAGAGCCCTTCAGCTCAGACATGGCCGCAGCAACCATCTTCTCTTCAAAGGGGGAGAGCTTGCCAAGGCCTAGGTTCTTCTCAATTCCTTTTTTCTGAGGGAAAGAGGATTTAAGGATTAACTATTCATTGAATGACCTAAAGAGTAGCTTAACAGCTCTGACTAAGTATTATCCAGCTGAGACAGAGACCCAGCCTGGCACTTGTGACATCTCTAGTCTGCCAACCCTGTGCTTCCTGGAAAGAAGCCTTTTACTATCTGTGACAACTTCTAGAGCCCTCACAAACTTCTCATTCACTGTTCACATGTGTGAAACCAGAAGCCAACCCCGCAGCTCCTGCAAGAGAAGACTGACACCAACTCATCCCTCCTAACTCCACACCCACCATCTGGCAACAGGATCTCCTCTGGTGTATGCCTTTTGCTTGCCACCTCAAACTGCCTCAGAGTGGCACTCCCAGGTTTTCAAGATGTCTACATTCCTTCTTAACATCCCTCTGCTTCCATCCTCTCACCAGCTTGCCCCTAAGACAGTAAACACCACCCTTTGCATCCCATCAGCCAGGACAGGGCTGCAGCATCACTGTTTTCCACTCCCCCAGGGTATGGGTGACAAAAGGAACACTTCTTTCAGAGTTCAGCAGAGGTCCTGAAAGCAAGCTATTAATCCTAATCCATGCTGTAGCTCCCCATGTGCCTCAGTTTCTGAGGATTTGCTTGAAGCAGATCAAGCTGAGGAGACAGGATTGCTGACTCTGGTTAATCATATGAAAGCCCAGAGTAAACAGGCCTGACTTGAGGCAAGTGTGACCTCTTAAGCCAAGTCTGAACCTCTGGTTACTCAGTGACCTGCAGTCTAAGGGCAGATAAAGGCAGCAGCATCCTCAAGCTGAGCTATGTGCCCAAGTACCACACCCAAATACTGCAGACTCTTAAAGGCACAGTCAGCTGTTAACTCCAGCAATAGCAGGCACTCAGCTAAACTGAAACCACTGAGTAAAACCTACATGACACAACCAGGAGCTGCTGTTTGTGAGGCTCATGATGTAAAGTACATACCCCCAGCTGCAGTGGTGTGGAGAAGTATGGGACCTCTGTCACATCCGATCGAACAAAGGCACATTCAACAACCCCCTGCTTCCCACTCATGGCATCCAACAGGGAGAACACAAATCGAGCACCAGCATAGGCCATGGACAAGGTGGCAGATCCTGGAAGAGTTAAACCACTTTGAGAACAGATCACATTGAAATTTGATACTTCCTTTAGCATCAAAGGTTTCCATACCACTGTGTTGTCAGAGCAGTAATAATGAAGTGCCATTGACCTCAAGCTCATGGCCAGTTAGATAAAGCAGCAGCTTTTGGCCAGCTACATATATCTAATTGACCAGATTTATAAAAGGAACAGCTCAATTTGACAGAGAAGATTCTTTTACAGCCATAGGTGATGTGGGATCAGTTAATATTTAGTCTTACATACTGAGCTGTTTCTAGTAGCACAGCCCAGGCAGCAGCTGACAGAGCAGAGCAGTGAGATTGGCAACCAGCAGTTCATAACCTGTAAATAAGTTCAAACTGCAGAGGACTGCAGCCTTACAGACAGTCAAAATAATTACTTGGGAGCTTTACTCAAGAACTCACCTGCTCCTGCTTTAGCTTGGACAACTTCAGTCCCAGCTTCTTGAATTCTTGCAGTAAGCTTCTCCAGCTGATCCTGAGGAAACTCCACTTTTGGTGTGCACTGGATGGGAAAAAAGAAGTTACTACCAATATCAGAACCCCTCCAGATTCAGCATAAAGCACACAAATTTTTTTGTACCACTGCAGTTGTTGCCAATAGTTCTCAACTGGGCAAAATGGGTTTCCCCAGCTCACTGCTTGTGTGATACTGAGCAACTGTAAAAGCCATCAGAGCTGGGGTTACTGCATGCCCTGAACAGGAACCCAGCCATGCCCAGCTTCCTCAGGGACAAACCACAGCTTCACAGCCAAACCAGGGCTTGCCATGGCTCCTCACTACAGTGTAGTCCTGTGCACTACAGATACCCTTCAAACATCAGGAATTTCAGAAAGTCATCTTGTAAATATTTGGGTCACCATGGCATTATGGAAGTTAAGCCTTATGGAAGATCCAGTATCCCAGCAGTATTTAGGAATTCACTGAACCTTCAGATACAGCTACACCAGTAGCTTAAGCACAGTTGTTTTTGTCCCAATGGACTGTTTAACTAAAGCACCTCTCAGCATTCAGCTGCTCCAAAGCCCTTGCTCTTATTCCCAAGAAAATCCTTCTATAAGGATACTTTATTCCCTAGCTAGAGCACAGCTTTTCTCCCTTTGTTACAGATTGCTACTTGGCCACATCCCAGCATCTCCCCACGAGACTGCACCTGCTTCAGAACTGCATTTCAGCCTGGCTGAAGGGCCAGACTACCAGTCATGGCTGGAACAGGCCTCCCTGCACAGCCTGAGCTGTGCCTTTCAATGCTGGAGCTTCAAGTGGGGTTTCCAGTCCATCACAGCAAAATCAATTCAATTTTTTCTCCAGAAGCCAGGTATTCCTGTCACGAGATACCTGTCACAAACAGTGCCAGGACAGCTAAACACCCATACTACCCCTAAATTCTTGTCCCAAACTACTTTAAAAGAAAGCTGGAATTGCTTATACTGCCCAGATGAGCTCAGATTTAGGTTGCTGCCTTCCACCTCATCCTGCACCCCACCCCAGAAAGAAAGCAGCCATGAGAGCAGGGAAGACTCTCTGTGCTCTATCCTAGCACATTACCTGCCATCACAAAGGCATATATCAACCCTAACATGCTGATGAATGTGCTGCCACACACCTATCACCCTGACTCACCTGAGAGATCAGAGGGATGATGGTCTTCCCAGCGTGGCCACCAATAACTGGAACAGTTACTCGAGTTGGATCCAAGCCCTAAAGGAAACATGAAACTTTCCAGCTTCTGAAGCACATGGGCAAGAAAAACAAGTGACTTCACTCTCTGCCCTGGATGTCAGGACACACAGGGCAGGAGCTGCAGAGGAAGCTGCACTCCAGGGACCAAGCCACATCTACGGAGCGGAACTCTGCCTTACTCTGATCACTTCATACAGTTACAGGATATTATTACTGCAGGGTTGGATAAAGAGCAGCACAACATAAACACCACCAGGGCTATTAAGAGCAGTAACCTGTTACAGCTGCTGATACTTTGCAAAGTATCGGGTGACACACAGCACAGAGTTTGACTTGCAAACACACACCACAACTCAACCCTCTCCTCTGGTTGCATGGCAGGGTTGGGAATGCCAAGGGAATTAAGGCCAACATGTAGCTCACTTGCAGGGCACAGCTATGAAAAGGAAAGGTCAAAGTCTCTTGAAGCACATTTTGAAAGAAACCTTATCTTTAGGTTCCTCTAAATAAGGGAGACAGGCAATCACTGCCTTTGCCTCTAGCTGCACAGAAATCTGAGCTCCTTTGGCTCTCTGCAGTGATTTTGGAAGCACTTCTTTATAGATCTGATGAGAAAAGCAGGCAGTATCCCTCCCCCTGCATGTTAACCATGACCTGCCTTTAGTTCAGCCACAAAAGTGTTCGCTCTGACGATGTCCAGTGTTGTAACACCAAAGATTTTGTTGGGGTTATACACACCGTGCTTCTTGAAGACTTCTGAAGTTATTGGGATGGTTGAATTTACCTACAAGCAAGAAGAGGCAAGCACTGATTAAAAGATGTTTAATAACGAAGCCAATGCATGAACTTAACAAGCAAATTAACAACCCAAACTATACTTCCAATTTGGAATCAACTGTAGCCAATTACTTTAATGCCTAAATTGAAGAGCAATTTACAATCAGGCTGGAAAAAAAATCATTAATTTTAAATAACCATTAAGACAATAAATTTGTTCATTCCCATTACAAAGGCTCCTCCCTTAGTGAGCAAAGGCTTTTATCCCAGCTAATACACCAGCTTGCATTATAACCAGTCACACAGACTTGGAGATATTAAGCACTTTTACATCCAAGTTTTCTCTGAATTAAATATAGCCAAGAAAAATGGGTTAGTAGAACCAGGCTTTTCTGCAAATACACTGCAGACTTTAAAGATACTGGTCAAAATTAGTAGGAATTTGGATTATTCTAGTATTTGGTATACTCTAGTATCTGGAATCTGGTGAGGTTTTTCCTCTACATTCCAATGTCTCCAGAAAACACTTACTGGGTTAGAAATAATACAGATCATGGCTTCTGGACAGTGCTTTGCACAGGCAGTTGTCAAAGAGGCAACAATGCTGGCATTGGTGTTGAACAGGTCATCACGGGTCATACCTAAAACACAGCCAGGGCAGGATTCTAAGTTACCCACATAGGCAGGAAATCCAATCAAAATCCAATATTCTGCTCTGGACAGACACACATCTAGTTTCACAGATCAAGAACAAATTCTCCAGCTGCAGTAATAAATTGGCTCCACAGGTAACTCCTCTCACTAATAAAGAGATCAGCCCTTTCCAGGAGCAACCAGCCCAACTGTCCATTGTCAGAACCCACCTCACTGAGGCTGCCTGAAGTACACTGTAACCACACAACCCACACCACTGGTGCTCAGAGCAGCACAGCTGCTCCCAAGATGAATTCTCCTCCCTCTTTTAAGCCACTTCCACAACTGCAGTTTAAAGGACAACTGCTGTGTGCAAAATATTGCTGGCTGTTTAAGTGCCACCCCCCATTTCTATTGCAGCAACTACTTTAACCATGAAAAATGAAGATTTAGGAAGAGCAGGGCATTAAAGCCTGGAATTTTGTTATGTTCCTAATAGGATACTGGAAAACAGAGTGGAAATGGAGCAGGTCAGAAACATTCTAGGAAGGCTGAACAGCATTTATTCGGAGATGCCCCAAGAAGCTGCTGAACAACTGACACAAAACAAAATGGGTTATTTATCTCCTGCTGAGAAATGAAACAAAGAACCAGTGTTTATTCCTTGAGCGTTGCTCTGGGACAAGAAACACTAAGGGATATTTAGGATCACTTGCATGGAAAGTCTTTGCAGCTCAGGCCCAAGTGGGAACTCCAGAAATCAATTTAGCCCATTTCAGAAGGGACAGTGTAAGAGAAGCTGAATGAGCTGCCTGATACCACAAGGAGCTCTGGGGCAGGGGCATTAACAGACCACTCACACCCCAACAGACACAGCTCTGAGCAGAGATTCACTTCAAAGCAGCCCTGGGGCTTTCCAACAAAGAGAACCTACCTGGCTTTCTCGGGACTCCCGCTGGAATAACAACAACATCACAGCCCTTCAGACATTCTGGCAACTGCTCAGGTCCCATGAAGCCTGAAATGGAAAACATTCAGGCATTATGTCTTTGACAGGTATTAAATAGCTGGCACTTTGAAGTATAAAATCATGCCCAGAGGCATCCAAGTCTTTTTTTTATTAAATTTAACCTTCAATTTAGACTTAATGCTGAAAAGCAAAGAAACAAAATTATGGATGGATACCATTTGATGTTTTATCCTTGTTTCAAAACTTACAGAATGAGAGTAGTGAGAATCTCACATTCACCTGTTTCCAAACTCTCAGTTCCTCCTGCTATGTGTATTTACTCTCCAAAAGCCTTGGCACTAGAGTCAGTACCCCCAAAGAACTGCAGACTGGCACATTCATGCAAAATGTCACCTTTTGGTGATCTTCAGATAAAAGAAAGATGAGCAGATTAAGTTTTGATTTCATCAGAATCTAAGAGAAAAGAAGCACATGGAATTCACCCAGGGAGTGTTAAACCTATTTCTAGTCAAACTTTTAAATTCAACACTCTGAGATAATTTCACTGAATGTTTTCTGCCAGATGTCACAAATTTCCCTTCAACAGTGCAACCACAGCCCATATTTATCTCCATACACGTCAATCTAATCAGCTAAACCTTAATTAATCATTCACTGCTTGAGGAAAAAGCTACTTAAATTGATACAGGGCTTCAGGATCAGCGGGTGAAGACTTCCCCTCACAGGCAATGGGCACTCAGGGTCAGAGGCACCCCTGTGGGAGGATCCCTTTGGATCTGAGGCCATTCCCAGGCCATTCCCAGGCTACCTTTGACACTGGCTTTGGTCTCGATGTGGCTGAGGTCGGCTGCCACGCCTGGAGTGTGAGCGATGTCGTAGAGGCTGAGCTTGCTCACCAGAGGGCTGTTCTTCAGCAGCAGGGACAGGGGCTGCCCGATGCCCCCCGAGGCCCCCAGCACTGCCACCTTGGCATTGTTCTGTGCAAAACAGACAACAAACACACTGTGGAGCTGTTCTGGCAGTTACCCCCCGCCCCCAGCAGTGACCTTGGGGATTTCACCACTCTTTCTTTACTTTTAGTTCTTTACAGTTTACCAAGCACTGTGCAAACTTGATAGTTTAAGCCTACAGAAAATGACCCTCACAGCAGCCTCCCAGACATCCTTCAGGTTTATTGGTAGGACGAGTTGGAGGAAATGGTTACCTGTGATCTGAAGCTCAAAAGGGAAGCAAGGCTAGGGCAAAGGAGCCCAAGGGATCACCCTTCTCCCAACAGAAATGCCTGCCTGAGACTAATACCTGCCACCCTGTGGGCCCAGGCCTGATTTAGGGCCAATCTGGTTTGTAGTTTTTCTAGTTTATGTTGCCAGTATCAAAAAATATGCCTTTCATTTGGCAAATCAATACATTTAATGGACTACAAGAAATGTAATAACCACTGCATATATGTGAAGAACATGTTTAAATCTGATATAAATCCAAAATAGCACCTGCAGATTGAGGACTGAGAACATTAAGTGACTACAATTTCCAGTTTTGATCACGTTGCTGAGAATCAAATAAAATCAACTCTGCTTGGCTGCCCTGTGAACCAATTTTATCCTCACTCAGCTACTGACTGGCAGGGTGTAATTCCTCTCACAAATGCCTGTCTGCAAAGTGTTGCTCCACAAGAGGAAAGCTCCTTCCAGGGGCCAGAACAACCTTAAAGTGCAACACTGCCAAAGTGATGGAAAACTGTGGAGATGTAATGAGAAATTACTGCTGAGAAAGCCATTCTTTATCATAATCTTACCAGATAAAAGCTCCACGTCCCTTAATGAACAGCTTAATTACTGTGCTGTGACGGGGAAACAATCTACCCAAGAACTGGACTAGATTAACCTCAGCCCAGTGTTCTTGCTACTGTAACAAATAGAACTTTGCATGAAACTCTTTAAGAGGAAGCAAAGTCTGGCATGAGTCACTGCTGAGCCCCATTTGTGACCCAGCTGACACCGTGGGGTCAAAACGGTGGCAATAAGTAAATTACTCTCTGCAAATAAATACAGTTTCCACGAAAAGACTTAGACGAGGCTCTCCATTACAACACATATTTATAGCTGCAATAATCACTCTTTTACATCCCACCGGGCCTATTAACACTGGATAGAGGTCGGTCTCTATCCGTACAGCCACAGCAGAGTGGTCTGGAGCCAGCACAGTGGATTTCAGCACATGAAGGATTACTGCTAAACCAACCACCAGCTTTAGTTCTTAACACCTCCGGAACGCAGGGGCATTTTTGCACTAGAGGGAGGAAGCAGCAAACCCACCACCCTCTGCACACCATCAGCGAGAGGGAGTTCATACAGGATTATCACACCCGCAGCCTGGCTGGAGCGGGGCGGGAGCTGCTGGGCCGAGACCCGCAGGGCCACGGTGCTGCCACCGGGCACACCCAGCACCGAGATCCCCGAGCCACGCTCCGCAACCTCCCCGCCCGAGGCACCGGCACACGCTCCCGGCCCCTCTCCGAGGAGTTCCAGGCTACACCCGAGCCCTGCAGCCCCTCACTGGGCAGCTCCACGGTCCCCTCACTGAGGCTCCGGGCTCTCTCCCGGCCCCGCAGCCCCTCAGCGAGGCTATGGAGCCCTCCCCGGGCTCCACCCGAGCCCCGCAGCCCCGCTCCGAGCAGCGCTCCGGGCTCCACCCGGGCCCCGCTCCGAGCTCCACCCGGGCCCCGCTCCGAGCAGCGCTCCGGGCTCCACCCGGGCCCCGCTCCGAGC
>WBNO01005932.1:318374-329315 GCA_013400575.1 Peucedramus taeniatus | reverse complement strand
GCGGAGCGCGGTGTCGCGATAGTCGGCGACAACCGGGCTGATGGGGGATGGCGGGGGTGATGTTCTGCGAGCCCCGACACCTCTACAACATCATCAACCAGTACCGGTGGAGATCGCGGCTGGCGGAGCCCAACTACCTGTGCCTGCTGGGTGAGGCCGCGGCACAGGCCTGTCCCTGTCCCTGCCCTTCCCTGTCCCTGCCTANTCAACCAGTACCGGTGGAGATCGCGGCTGGCGGAGCCCAACTACCTGTGCCTGCTGGGTGAGGCCGCGGCACAGGCCTGTCCCTGTCCCTGCCTGTCCCTGTCCCTGCCTAGCCCTGTCCCTGTCCCTGCCTGTCCCTGCCTGTCCCTGTCCCTGCCTGTCCCTGTCCCTGCCCTGCCTTGTCCCTGCCTAGCCCAGTCCCTTCCCCTGCCTGCTGCTTCCCCACCTGCTTCTTCTGCCCCTGCCTCTCCCTATTCCGTCCCTCCTCCTGCCTGTGCATGCCCCTCTCTGTCCCTACCTGTCTTTGCCCTGTCTGCTGCTTCCCCGCCTGCTTCTTCTGTCCCTGCCTGCCCCAGTTCCTGCTCTTGCCCCTGCCTGTCCCTGTCCCTGTCCCTGCCAGCAGCCAGGCACCGTGCTCAGCCCGGGCAGATATCCTGAGCCAGCAGGGCTTGTGAGGAAGCACACACATCACTTCTTGTCATTTCTGGGGCCTGGCACTTGGGACCTTCCTCCCATCTCACTTCAGGTGCTGTGACCTGGTGCTGCTTTGGCTTTCCTCATGCTCAGCTCTCTCTGCTCTCAGCAGTCCCATGGATTCACACTCTGCCCTGCTGCTCCCAGAGGTTTTAGAACTGGACTAGATTTCTCAACCATTACACAGAGATTCCTGATAACCACTTCCATTTTGCATAGTGCCAATACCCCCAGAAGGGTGCCTGCTATTGCATTGTCATTAAATGTTTTGGTGAGGGAGTTAGCCAGTTTGGGAGTGGGGTTGGGTATTCCCAGTGCCCCTTTCCCCAGCTTTGGGATGGAGCAGCAGAGGCAGAGCTGCTGGGCAGGTCAGAGCAGAGCACAGGACTGAGGCTTGGAATGCTGCAGGAGCACACTTGGGTCAGGACTAACACTGCTGGTTATTACACACAGACTCACATCAGCCCTGGAGTTGTGTGTGTTCTTCACACCAGAAGTCCGAAGTTTTTAAAAAAAAACAAATCTCAGAATCACCCAGGTTGGAAAAGACCTTCAAGTTCATCCATTCCAACAGCTGACCCTGCAACACTATAACCACCCCTAAACCATACCCCAAGTGCCACATCTCCAAACCTCTTTCTCTGAGTGATGCCTGAATTCCCACTGACAAAATACAGAGAGGATTCCAGCGTTAAAAGCCAATTGCTCTCCACCTTTAAAAGCCAATTGCTCTGTCTTGGTTCGATTTTTTTTCAGATGCCCGTTCTCAGCTTGAATTCGATGACAGCCACATTATTACAGCCCAAAGGATTGAACTGGTGAGGGCATTGCTGTTTGTGTGAACCACCCCTGGGTTTAGCAATTAGCAGGAAGCCCAAACTGGTTTGAACCCCACGGGAAATGTCCCAGCCCCTGCCCTGCCCCGGCCGTGCCCCGCGGCTGCCACTGGGGGGATGCATTCTGTCACAAAAGTGGCTCCAGCAGCCCGAAGCATTGGCACGTAGGAGCTGAGTATCAGGAAAAACATTGCTCAAGAGCTCACACAGTGCAGCCTTGCCTCACAAGGACAGCGCTGGCACCGCTGCTGCCGGTGGAGCAATCAGCGGGATTTGCATCATTCCTGACTCCTAACCGGGGCCGTCAGTGCCGCGGCCACCCACGCGTACAAACCCAACTCGTAGCTAGGGAGTTGTAGCTTGCAGGACGTCGGGAGTGTGGATGTCACCAGAGAAGAGTGGAGCCGTGCTCCTGATGGAATTGCTCTGTGATTTTGGTAGAGTCCTGCGGGGGAGTACGTGATCCCGAATCCCGAGGAGCTGAGCTATGTCAGATTCTGTGTGGTGTATGACCATGACACTGGCATTTTGGGTTCCACTGACGGTCAGGAGGAGGAGGAGGAGGGAGAAACAGGTACGTGTGACCCATGTCAGTCCAGACCTCACTGCTGGATAGAGATTCTTCCCATTCCTCATTTCATTTTATGAGCTTGTTGGAAGAGATGTAAATGTTCCCAGTTTTTTGTGAAAAACTCTGCTCTGCCTGTTTTTTCACTGTGTTGTGTATGTTCTCAGGCTTAAAAAAATCCAGGTTTTATTTCAAAGCATCCTGGCAGCCCTGGTTTCCCATCTGTGGATGATCCTCCGAAGTTCCTTGTTGCATGTGAGGAATGGGTTCTTTGTTTTGCCATTTCCCTGAGATTTGGCTTTTCCAATGATTGCCTTCCAGGGAGCAGTGCTTCTTCAGACACCGAAATCAGCAGCTCAGATTCCGTGTGTTCCCAGAGTGAGTACTTCCTTCTTTGAGGGTCACAAAAGGCTTTCACTTCATGATATTTAAAAAGATTTACCTTTCATGGAGGTGGTGATTTGATGGGGTTCACCAAGAAATGTGAAGTGCTGGAAACTTTTCCATGGCATTGTTCAGTTTTCCTTGAACCATGGAAGTGTTTGGCTTTCACACATCCTTTGGCAAGGAGTCCTGCTGTGAGCAGAACCACTTCTGTTTGAACTTCACAAAGGCTACAGGAGTTTTAGCAAAGATTTACATCACTTTTTAAAGAAAAAACAAGTGGAGGTGTAAGGGGAACAAATAAAGCAAGCAGGTTCCTAAATGCTCAGTGGTGAGGCAGTAGAGGGAAGGTGTGAAGAATCAGAACTGGGTTTCTATTGTGCTGATCTATTTCTAAAGCAGACATAGCTAGAGGGAAGCAGGATGGATTCCTTGGGAGGAGGAGGAGGAGGAGCAACCATCTCACATAATCTACTTCACTGAGGGGAGTGTTTAAAACAATTAAGACAGTTCCTTTTTTTCCCCTGTTTGCCTAAAGCAGACTAAAGAAAAGGGCCTCCATAAAACCAAGATTATGAAATTTAAATTCATAAAACTTCCCTATTACGAGAACTTATTACAAGCATTTCCCAAAGAAAAATGGAGAGAGGAAAAGAAATCTGGTCCTAGAAAAGAAACCAGGAGAGGAATAAAAGATCAGGATGAGAGGGGGAAAAGCAGCAACCCCTGTAACTGACCTGCAGCAACAAGTGAAAAATAAATCAAGCATTTAACAAAATTTTCTCCAGAGCATTAGATGGAATGAAAAGGGATTTGCTGTGGATGTCAGGGAGACAGATGGAGACACTGAACCTGCCTGAGCAAACAGCTCTTTGGTCTCTTTAGATGCTGAGGAAGGAGATGCCTTCTTCCATGCCAGAAACTTGGAGCAGTTCACCCGCCACCCCGTGCTCCTCCTGAAGGGAGGGTACAAGCATTTTTCAGCTTGTTACCATTTCCTGAAGAGCCACAAGACACTGTGGATGCCTCAGGTGAGATGAGAATAATTTCCAAGTAGATGACATTAATATTCAACTGATGATGGCTGGTGAATTCAGGTTAGATGGTGTTGCAAACCTGGTATCACAGTAATTTCAGACAAAGGAATTAAATGTAATTGGAGTTACTGTGCTTGCTCTGAGTCTCACCACTGATTCTTTTACAGCCACACTTCTTCCTCTTCTATTGCCTGAAAGGAAATTCATGGAAATAAGCTGGGAATGTTCCCCTGATAACCCCAAAACTGGCCTGTGGAGAGTACAGATAACTGAACAAACAGGAGCAAATGATGACAGTCTGCTCTCTCACACGTGGTTATCTGGCATAGTACACAGCAAATGTTTTCAAATAGAAGTACAATTCCTACCAAGCACTGTGATCCATGTCCTTTTATCAGGAAGGGTCACAAGTGCCTTGTTTCAATAGGCCCAGGAAGAAAACAGCCATCCACTCAAACACTGTGTCCTGATTGCTTGGTTTCACCTATAAACACCAATCTATTTAGCTTATGAGAAACAATTACCCTTTATTGCACATTTAGGACAGGCAGGGCAGGTTAAGAAGGTGCTGGACAACAGAGCATTTCATTCCAAGGTGTATTTTGTTCCCACTGTTCCCTTCTGGTTCCCAGGAAATAGCCCATGACACGGTGTTAACCTGTGGATGCTACAGCACAGGAGAGAAAACTGATTAACTTTGTGCTGCTCTGTGAAGGGCAGTTCACTGCTGAGCTTCCCCCTCAGACTCAGCTGGACACAGGCACCTCCTTGCCTCTCAATTTAAGCTTTAAATTGCTAGACCCCTCCTTTGTGCTCCTGGAGCAGTATCCAAGTATCCACGTACCCCTCAGGGATGTGAGGCACTGGTGGCTGCTCCTGTGTTTTCCTCCTCAGCCTCCACGCTGCCGACACCGGATGCAGCTGCAGATTTGTGCTGTGCCACTCCAGGGCACCTGCAGCTCTGCAGGTGGCAGATGATTTCATTTAGCCTTGCAAACAGTAACCAGGGAGAACATCAAACGAATCTGGCCTGCTGCAGCCCCTCCGGACAATGGAAAGAATGTATTCCACCTCCTGTTTACTTGGGATTTGCTTCAAGTAATGCCACAACAACAGTGAGGCTGTTAATTATTCTCAGTAAAACTAGTAAAGACTTCAAAATACAGCAAATCCAGGTGATTGAATGAATCATTACACTAAAATATGTCATGGGCTGCTGACTAAGTGCCTGTTCAACTCTTCACATTACTTCTGTTTAAGAACTTATCGAGTTAATGGGAGCAAAGACACTCTCTAACCTGAGCCTGTGGTTTCTTTCTGGCAGGAACTAGACACCTTCCAACCATACCCTGTAGAAATACTGCCTGCAAAGCTATATATGGGCAATTTCAAGCAGGCCAGTGACAAACAAATTCAGAAAGATCTGAGGATCAAAGCACTGGTCAACGTCTCTGAACAGCCTGTAACACTGTAAGTTAATCAGTTCAAGGCTTACCCTCACCAGTGTCTGTGATGTGAAAAAATGAGGTGACACAGAGTTTATTGGCTGAGGAGTCAGTGCCTGTGGCCTTCCAAGGAACCCTCTGTGCAGATTCCAGTGCCATTTCATGCTCAGTTTTCTAATTTCTGCTCCAGAGTTAGCACAACAGCAACACAGTCCTGCAGCCCTTGACCATGCCTTGGGTGAATTGGGTAAGAGGAAGCCCTTGGTATTTCAAGTCTATCACATACCACCACTCTTCAGGAAAAACCTGAATCTCTAAATAGCTTTCAGAGCAAAATCTTACCCACACATCAGTGTAAAAGCTAAATCACCAATATGTCACATTTTTGGTCTTCCTTCCTTACCTGCTCTGTCCATGAGCAGTCAGCTCAATCTGCAGGCCTTGCTGGAAATGCAAATTCACAACCCAGTGGCATTTCTCAAGGTGCTGACCCAAACAAAGTAACAAATCCAGTGTCTCACCCCAGGACATGTGCACCAGCAGACACTTCTCATGCCTTTGGCTCCAGAGGAGTGTCTCTGCACTGTGGGTAATATTCCTGTGGCCTCTGCCTGATGTGCTTCCACATTTTGGAAATTCCTCACCAAATTTTTGCCCCGTGAGTTCTCTGAGTCTGTGGAAGGAGGAGATGGTGCCATAGAAAACCACATGAAGGGAACTGGGATGCTCCACAAAACAGCCAACACATTCTCTGTGAAAGCACATCTGCTTTCAGTTCATCTGCTTTCATTTATCTCTCTGTAGCTTATCTATCTGTAGGTTAAGGCATCATTGCTGATGCCATTGAAATGGAAAATCAGTGATTAAACTGGTGCTGTGTTACAAACATCTCTGTGCCTCACCATAATAAATCCCTTATCATCTTAATGATGATGATGAAAAACTCACAAATGTAACAGCAAACAAAATGATCACCTTGCCTCCAACAAACACATCTTGTCAAGGTTGCTCCTCTGCTCCATGTGGTCTGTGTGCTCCTTTTCCAGGTTTGCAGAAGAAGGTAAATGCCTCCATGTGTCTGTTCCTGATTCACTCGAAGCAGATCTTTTTTCTTTCTTCCCCACCATTTCTCATTTCATAGGTGAGTGGATCCTGATCTGGAATTCCTGAGCCCTTGCTCACTGTAGGATATTAGATGGGAGTGACAGGAAGCCCAGAGAGGAGGGTAAGCAAGCCCACACCCTGATGGATACCAGAGCTGCCTCACTAACCAGCCTGATGGACAGAGAGGAGATTTTACAGGGCATCTGACCCTGATGTCCCTGCTCACTTTAAAGGATACCTCACTCTGATAACAGGGAGCTTTCCACCCAGTCTGAACAGGCTTTGCAGCAGGGAATCTACCAGGGCTTAATAGGATTCCCTCTTACTCCTTTGCAACAACCCTTTGACTCTCAGCAGCCCAAATCTTCAGCCACCAGAGCTTTATTTGAACCAGAGTGTGACACACATTAGAGAACTCAGCACAAGGCATTGATAATCTTTGTGATTTGCAGTGCAGACCCACTGTAGGGCCCAGGAAGACTTTCAGGTTGGACAGCATGAACCTGCCTTCTGCTGATTACATCAGATAGGACAAGAAAAAACACACTCTGCAGCTCAGTGCCTGCAGCTGGGGCTCCTGCAGCTCGCTCCTGATGCTGTCCAACCATGTAGTTATCTTTTATTGTGCTTATCAAATAACACCTGCCACAGCCAAGGCCCTGCTGAGCTGTGCTGGACAGAGCCAGAAACAAAAGACCACCCTGTCCCCACAGAGCTTAATCCAAGTAGAATATCAGACATGACAACTGCACACAAAGAAACATTTGAGGATATAATTTTGTAGTCCTGAACTGAATTTCATTATTTGGTGCACCTGAATGTTGACATTCACTTACTTGCCTTTCATTGTGCCTCATGCTTCTTCCCAGTAGTATTTCAGAAGTTTCCTTCTGACATCACCCACATGATTTGTGGCTGTTTCCAAACCAGACTACAAGAGTCTATTAGCTGCACTTGTGGAAGTGTTCCACTGTTTACCTGATAGTGGAACTGTTTGCTTGGCAGTGGAGAGCAGATTACTCAAACCAGAACACGAGACTAAAGCTCTCCACATACTCCAAGAGGAGTGTGCATGTCCTCATGCCAGGTGTATGTTGGAGTGAGGCCAGCTCTACCCAGATCTTAGGATAGAACTAGTATCTCACAATAGAAATGAGTTTAAAAATGCTGGCTTAGTGCTTGGAAAAAAAAGAACAAACAAAACGTCTTGACAGCACTAAAAGAAAAGGTTTTGCTCTATGAATTCTGGAGTTCAGTTGCTAGTCTTTTAAAAACGTCACTCTGTCCAGAGAGGGAGAGAAATAATAAAAAAGTTATTAATTAAATATGCAACCTTTCAGGCAAAATAAAATTTCAGTACCTTTAGACCTGTCTGGGGAGAGTTTGTGATGCTGACCACAGCTGGTAGATCATGAAAGACCATTTCTCCTCAGATCCCTGTTGTGAAGGTGACACTGATGTGTAATGAAGCACTGGCTGGTCATTGTCATTGGTGCTGCTCTTCAAGGCCATGTTTTTACTGTGGATTTTAAGAAAGGCAAATGCTTACAGAAATGGGAGCTGGCAGTGCCCATCTGCTGCTGTCAGGGCTCCTGAGGGCTCCTGTCTCTCAGGCTGCAGCCCCCCTGTCAGCTGTCACCAAATTAGTGCTTGACTGCCACGGGAAGCTCCATCTCCCAGCTCACTAATTTGTGATTGGCATTTCTTGGCTCAGATGCTCAGCTGGAGGTGGGAGCAGTGCTGGTGTTCTCCAGCCTGGGGATCAGCCGCAGCAGCGCAGCCACCATGGCCTATCTGATGCACTCCTGCCGCTTTTCCCTGCAGGTATGTCACTGTCACAGCCCCACTGAAACTGCCTCTGCACTTCATTTCTCCTTCTGAAACCCCAGCACTGTAGCAATGAGACATTCTCTGTGATTTCATGCACAATATCCACCTGTTAATGGAACTGATTATATGATTTGAGATTGCATCTTCTTTAGACCATTAAGGAGGTGGCTCAGGCCTGATTTTGGATACTCTAGAACTTGAAATGTTTTTGTTTTCCCTACCTAACTAAAGAGCTAGAAAAGCAAAGCAGTGGATAAAGAACATGGTATTTCTCTCCTGGATTTGAGGAAAAGAGTGGATGCTACTGTAGTTAATCCTATCTCTTAATTCCATGGCATTAGAGGAGTTCAGAACCCAGTGTTTGCAGGGCTCTCATTTACCATTGACCTCAGCATTTACTTCTTCCAAAATCCTTTTGTATTCCTCCAGAACCAATCCCTTCCCACAGACATTCCTGTATAGAAATCTGGCACGGGATAATACTTGCCCAGGAGGGATGTAGAGGTCAGATGGCCAGTACAGGCTGTTCCAAAGCTCTGAATAATGAAAGAAATTAATGAAGGATGGCTGGGGATGGCCTGGCTGTGCAAGAGCCTGGTGGCCTCTCCCATGGTGCCAGGCCTTTCTCCCCTTGCACACAACACACAGGCAGCATCTCCTGGTGCCTCCTAACAGGGAGCAGGAGAGTTCCCATGGCAACTGACCAGCCTCTCCTCGAAAACCTCACCCTTGTTTGGAAAGTTCAGGAGCTTGAAGGGATTGATCCAAACTTCACTAAAGCTGGGTCTGTATCTGATAAGGTGATTGCTTTTGTGCAAACATGTCCAGTGTGAGAGGAAAGCTCTTTCCATGTCTGTGAGCCAGTGGGTAATTAGAGGCTGAGGGTGCCAGCAGGGCTCAGACAGGGTTCAGTCCCTGCTCTAACAGGGATATGATTGCTCCTGCAGGCTGATAACAGCCACTCACTCACTGAATCACAGAATGTGCTTCCAATGGCAGTGCAAAAGTCAAAGCCTGAGCCTTGCCATTCCTCTCAGTTGGCATCAACAGGTTGGTCTCAGCATTTTACTAAATGCCAAAAAAAAAAAGAAAAGAAAATATTGACAGGGCAGTACTTGCCCACTGTTGGCTGGGTAAAGCTTTCCTGAGGGATTACCCTGGCAGACAAGTTTGTTTCTTGCAGACAAAAGCAGTGCAACAGCTTCCTCTGTGATCCTCCAGCCAATCCAGGCAAAGATCTTTGAAAGCTTCCAAAAAGGCAAAAACAAGGCAGAGATGGGATGAGCAGCCCCTGATTCTATTAGTGAGCAATATGTGAGTAGATCCATTGAGTCTAGGGGAACCAGAGACACCCACACTGTGAACCCAGAGGAGTAAATATTGGAATATCAGCCTCAGAGCCTGCAGAATCAGCAAGATTAGAAAAACAAACCAATGGAGCACTATCTGCTGACCTTTGGTCTCATTTCCCTTAAGCAACCCTCCAAGTGCAGGGATCAAGCTCTTTTATGAGCAGGAAGATGAGCACTGACAGAAAAACCCAGGGATGGAGCTGGAGTAATGCTGGTGGATCTGCCCTGTGTGTGTCAGAGTTTCTAGGTGATTACTTGGAGCTAACAAATAATTAAGATGGCTGTAATTAATACAGTGGGATAACTGCGAGGTCATAACTGCTGTGCCACATCAGGTCACACCAATCCAAAAACGTGATAACCTTCCTTGCTTTATAACCTTTATGGCTGATGCTTCACTGCTTTGCTCATCATCTGTGGAAGGAACAGCATTTTAGTGTAGAAAATCCAGGATTGCATCACTCTAGCAGAGTAGAATAACACTCAGTACTGAAAACTGCCTGAGCTGTTCTTGTATCCAGGAGAGCAGAGCATGAAGGGGACAGGTTTCTCTCAGGTTCACATCTGCATCCAGCCTTTCCCCACTTTGGTACCAAACTCCTTTCTCCAGGTTCTTGCTGTCCAGCACAGGGAGCAAACACAAAGTTGTGTTGACTGAAGAGTAGCTGTGAAAATGCCCAAGAGTCACTTTCTGTTCAGTTCCTAACACTTCTTTACTTTCCTTCTGTTTACAGAGAGCTTGGAAATACCTTCTGAAATGCAAAATGAACATGAGACCACACCGGGGCTTTGTGGAGCAGCTCTCAGCCTGGGAGACCCAAATCTATGGGGTCCCTGTCACAGATGTGTCTGAACCAAATTACTGACAGAGAAAATCCCGTGGGCAAAGCCACTTCCCTTCCCCTTGCTGGGGAGAAAGTCACTTGAACGCTGTGTGAAAAAAGACCCAAATGCAATGGAAAAGCTTTCCTCTAGCTCCATGTCATTTTGGGTCAAGATCTGGAGCTTCTTGGGGAACTCACCTGTGCTGGAGGAGGTGGAAGTTTGGGGAATGCAAGTCCTGCAGGATGTGGCCCCTTAGACACAGCTCGACTCTTCTGTAAGCAAAGGGGATTATAACCACAGCTGTGGGGCTGTCAGTAGGGTTGTTTATCTCTGTACAGGTTGGTTATCCGTGGTCTGGAATAGTAAATTTAGAGTCTGACAGTGCCCACTTCCAGCCCGGAGAAGTTTCAGAAGTCCCTGTGCCCTGAGTGCCTTCTCAGCCACCACGGCCCCTCACAGACCCGCTGGCTGGATTGTTGACAGGTCCACCCTTCCCATTTGCTGCCTTCTAACCCTACAACCAAACCTCTGGGCACAGCTGATAATTTTAAAGCCTCAGTGCTGTCACATGAAACCTGAACTCAGTCTTACAGCACTCCGAATTCTGTTCTTTGGCATCACAAAATAAAACAGGACAGAAAACACTGCCTGGCTTTTGCACTCGGTGTTTGGGATTTACGGTGGGTTTGGGTTTCTCATTCTGACACGCGCGGCCGGGGCCGGGAGCGCCCCCCGAGAGCCGCCCGAGCTGAGAGCGAGCCCGGCGCACCTGGCACAGCGCGCTGCTCCAGCGAAGGGCTGCGATTTGAGGGAATTTCTCATTTTCCAGGCTCCGCTTTAGAGGGAAACACAGAATAAAGGAGGCCCCGCCCCCGGGGCCCC
>WBNO01005932.1:281676-318070 GCA_013400575.1 Peucedramus taeniatus | reverse complement strand
CTGTTTGAGTCCTTATCGCTCCTGTCAGCCCGGCTCGGGGCAGCCCGCAGCCAGCCGGCCCCGCGGGAACCCGGCCAGCGCAGCCGAGGGTCCCGGAACGCCGCACGCTTCAGCCCGGCGCCGTGTCCCCAGTGCCGTGCCCTGTCACCCCCGGCTGCCGGGGGCTCCGGGCCAGGAAGGTGACCGGTGTCAGAGGTGCTTCCACCTGCTTTGTGTAATCCCCAGGGCGCTGCCTGCCGGAGAAGGAGTGGGCAGGGTTCAGCTCGCACAGGGTCACTCAAGGGAAAGGTTGGCCAACCATCTCCTGCTGCCGCTGGGGTCACTGGGCTGCAGCTGCGCCCGTTCCCTTTCCCCCTCCTTCCCCCCGAGAGCGGGGTGAAGCGGATGTTGTTGCGGGCACGTCGCTGCTGTGCCCAGATCTGGGGCAAGGAAGGCTTTGAGAAACCTCCTCTTGCTCCATAGGGGTGGCGTGGATGTCCCGGGTCGCCCAGTTCGAGCCCTGAGTGCAGCCACTCAGCGCCGGCCCTTCCCCTCCGACACCTCCTCCCGCCGTGACTCCTCATCCCGGCTGTCCCCGATGCTGGCACGGCTAAAGGACTTGTCACAAAAGCCACTTGCTCACTGTTAACTCCAGAGCCAGAAGGAGGTGACTCTAGATGGCAGCAGGAAAGCTTGGTGGTCAAGCAGGGAATGTCCTCGGATAAATCAGGGACATAAATCACTGCTGTGGAACCGGGACTATCTGGGATCCGTTCCCTCCTTGCCGCTGCTTGTCACCAGAGGGAGAAGGTTTCTCTCCTCGGCTCTTGGATTCACCTTTCTCCTTTGGGAACAACTTTTAAGATCTGGTGATCAAGTTGATAAGAGCTACAGAGGTTAGAACTTGTCCGTGCCAAGGTCTAGTCCAAGGGTTGTTGTGAGCAGTGTGTAATTCCCTGCTGGAGGTGGCACTCAGGCTGCTGTGGCCGAGGTGAGGCTGTTTTCCTGCTGACCTGGACAAGCAGCAGCAGCATTGATCCAGCAGCTCTCCCCTTTCCCTACTAAAAATAGAGGAGAAATGCACCCAGCCTTACCCAGGTGCGGTTGGGTTACGGGGCACTTGGCTGCAGCCCTGCTGGGAGCCTGTTCTCTTTGTCCAGCTCACTGTCAGGCTCCTTCCAGCTCCCCAGAGCTGCTCAGGTGGAGCCCTAAAGCCACGAGCTGCTCATCCTGTCCCAGCACTCAAAGCCACTGTGGTACCACAGTTGTGCCCTGGCCCACACAGTGTTTATTCCCAAGTCTTTCCTATCTGCTGTGTGCAGTCATTGGTGTCCCAAGCATGGGAACATCCTGTGGATAGCCTGCTTGGGACTGGGGATGGGCATCCCCATGGAAGCAGGGCTGGCTGCAGGCTGTCCCCAAACACACCTGGCCTTCTGCAGCCACCCCTCCTCTCACCCAGCAGCCACACAGGTGAAATGAAGGATTTTCGAAATTAAGGACATTTTTTAACAAAAGCATCATAGAGGGCCCAAGGACAGGGGTGTGTGGGCAGGCAGCTCTAATGTGTGCTGGTCTCTCCTTCCCAGGACAACCACAGGCTGTACAAGCAGAAACTCGAGGAGCTGACCAAGCTGCAGGATGGGATCTCCAGCTCCATCGCCCGGCAGAAGAAGCGGCTGAAGGAGCTCTCCCTCTCCCTCAAAAAGTGAGTCAGTGACAGAGAGCAGCAAGGATGGGGCTGCAGAGCTCCCCTCATGTCTCAAATGCAAACCTCTCTGCAGCCAAGGGCTGTGGGGAGGCTGCTCTTCCCCAGTCCCCCTTTCCTCTGCCCTGCTTGGTGCCCTGTTTGCAGTTCAGAGCTTTTTTTCAGACCTACAAAACCTTCAAGGGTTTTGCAGGTACCATGAACTGCTCCCCTCCTGCACAAAGCTCTCCCCATCCTTCCTGAGGGTGAGAGACCCATCTGACCTCACCTTGCTCCCTTCTCTTGAGCAACATCACGGCCTGACAGAGGAGCTCGCCCTGCAGATGGAGTTGTGGACTTGCCTTCCATCTACCTTCCCTGTCCTTGGGGTGTCCTTGCCCCAGTCAGTCACTTGTGGAGTGCCAGCACGTGCTGGTCACGTTACAGAGGCTCTCCTGGTGCCAGTGCCTGTGTTTGCTCCCCAGATGCAAAGCCCAGGCGAGTCCCGAGCAGGAAGCATCCATCCAAGAGACCCAGAGCCTGATTAAGGAGAGGCAGAACGTGTTCTTTGAGATGGAGGCCTATCTGCCAAAGAAGAACGGGTGAGAAGGCACCTCAGCTCTGGCTGGGGCACCAGGGCCACCCTCCACATCCCTGTGGCTGTAACACTGCAGGCACGGACCCCAGAGCTGTCACCCTGCACCCAGCACTGTCACAGCTGTGCTGCTCCACTTGGGCTCCCCAGGGACACCTGGGCAGGAGCCAGCAGTGCTGCCCCTCACTCCTCTGCCTGCTCATGGCCATCACCCACCCTTGCACAGTGGCTGTGCCCGAGGAGAAGCCCTGGTGAACACCCCAGTGCCTGTGGGAGGTGGGGTGTGTGCTCCCCCTGCCCGTGGGAAGGGATTCCAGGGGGTTTGTGCCTGGCAGCTCCGAGTGGAAGCACCTGAGGGCTCATCCCTGGCCCCACTGGTGGCACAAGAGGGGACAGCTCCACAGGCAGGTCCTTGTCCTAACGCTCTGCTCTCTCCCCAGGTTGTACCTGAGTCTGGTGCTCGGCAATGTGAATGTGACCCTGCTCAGCAAACAGGCCAAGTACGGCCCCTCCTCGCTGCTCCTCTCATTTCCCTGGCCTGGGATCCCCTTGGACCAGGAACAGCAGCTCCTCCCAGGCAGACACTTGGCTCACCTGGTGTAGATTCCCTTCCTGAGCTGTTTTCTGCATCATTTCCCAAAAATCAGCCAAATCCTTGGCTCCCCCTCACATTCCTGCTGCTGGGCTGGGATGGACCCTTAGCTCTGACAAGTTAATCCCAGGCTCCACCGAAGCCATGTCCATGTTTCCACTGTATTAGGAACTTCCAGGAAAGATAGGCAGTGGATAGTCCCCTCCTCTTCCCTTGGGGAAACACCAGAATTTGGTTTTGGCCCCTTAGAGCCTTTCCTTTGCCAGAGATGCCCAGCCAGGAGCCACTCTCCTCTCCCTCTGTTCCCCACTCCTCCCCTTGGACACGTGTGCTCATCTTCCCCACCAGGGCCACCCACCAGGCTGGGGTGGTTTGGGGTGCTCAGATGTGTCCCAGCTGTGTGGAAGCAGCCTGAGGTGCTCTGCTCTCAGAAATACCCCCAAGGCAAGGTTCTTCCCAGAGATTCCCAACAGAACATCACTTTTACCCAGCCAGATGGGATGGGAGGACACAGATTTCCAGCAGCCCCCTTGCTCCAAGCCTGTCCTTGTGCTTCCCTGCAGGTTTGCATATAAAGATGAGTACGAGAAGTTCAAGCTCTACCTCACCATCATCCTACTCATTGTCTCCTTCTCCTGTCGGTTCCTCCTCAACTCCAGGTGAGTCTGGCTTGGTGCTGGGCAGAGATCTCCTTCCAGAGCCCCCTTGCCCTTCTCTCCCATCCTGGAATATCCAGAGCTGAGCAGGAGATCCTGCTAACACATCTGGACACTGCCCTGGAGGTGGGGTGGCCTTTGTGGCTGCCATGGCCACGGTGGGTGGCGGGGAGCAGGTCCCTTCCCTGGGGGGTGGCTGTGCCCCCAGCAGTGCCTTTACACCCTGCTCTGTGTGACCCAGGGTGACAGATGCTGTCTTCAACTTCCTCCTGGTGTGGTACTACTGCACCCTCACCATCCGCGAGAGCATCCTGATCAACAACGGCTCCAAGTGAGTCCCCGGGCCCGGGCAGGGGCTGGGCCTTCCCTGCAGGGCTGGGGGAGCTGGGGCCCGGCCCAGGGCAGCAGCTCCCTCCTACTCAGGGTGTGTGGCAAGCCCTGCTGGGAGCTGCAGGAGCGGGAGGAACCTCCCGTGCGGGGGCGGCGCGGGAAGGTGGAGCTGGAAGGGCCCTGGTGCTGCCCAGCCCCGAGGCCCCGGGTCCTGCTCTGGGGACCATTTCCCAACCAGCCCTGGGAGCTGGGGGTGGCTGGGGCTGGGCTGCTCCACTCTCCAGGGTGCCTTTGGCTCTGGCTTCGTGCTCCAGATGTGACACTGCTTCTCTGTGTCTGCCCTCCAGGATCAAAGGCTGGTGGGTTTTCCATCACTACATCTCCACCTTCCTCTCAGGTGTCATGCTGACTTGGTAAGTCTGTGTCCCCTGTCCCATGGTGGGGCTGCCTGGGCTGTGGGACAGGCAGGGCTGGCTGTCCCCTCCCAGCCCCACGTCCCCCAGGCAGCACTGTCTCCCCACAGGCCAGATGGGCTCATGTACCAGATGTTCAGGAACCAGTTTCTCTCCTTCTCCATGTACCAGAGTAAGTGCTGCCACATGTGCCTGCAGAGGGACTGAGAGTGCCTGCAGAGCTCTGCAGCACGTGGACACCTGGCTGCAGCTGCTCAGCTCTCAGCTCACCTGGCAGTTCCCTTGGCCTCATGGGATGATGCTGAGGCTGGAAGGTGATCCCTGGGCAGCCCCTGACAGCAGCCATGCCCTCCTTGCAGGCTTTGTGCAGTTCCTGCAGTATTACTACCAGAGTGGGTGCTTGTACCGGCTGCGAGCGCTGGGAGAGAGGCACAACATGGATCTGACTGTGGGTGAGTGGGATGTGCCCTTGCTGCTGGTCTCAGACTGGTGCTCAGCTCACTGGGAGCTGTGGGTTCTACTGAAGGAAATGGTGACACTTTGATTTGAGGTCACTTTTATCAGTGGCAGGAACAGTAAAAGCTACAAGTCAAACCAAAGCTCCCAGAGCAGCATCTCCTATGGGGCAGCACCACCCCAGAGGATGATTGTCCCCCTCCTCCTGCTCTGCTGGGACCAGTAGCCCACAGCTGGCTCCATCAGGATGTGAGGTGGCAGTGGATGTGCCTCTGGGCATCCCAGGTTTCCCCAAGAAGCTCCTTCAGACATGACACATCCCTCCAACAGCCCAGGCACTGTGGGCTGTCACCTCCCTGGCCCCTGTGACACCGAGGGCAGGAGCTGAGGGCCAGCTCCACACTGCCACTGTCCCCCCTGCAAGTGCCCACAGTGAGGCTGGAATGGCAGGAACTCCTCAGCCAGGCACAGTGTGGGCACTGAGCCTCCCTGTCCTCCACGTCTGGAGGAGCTGGGCTCCATCCCCTCCCCACCAGGTCCTCACAGAAACCTTCATCCTTTGCAGAGGGCTTCCAGTCCTGGATGTGGAGAGGTCTCACGTTCCTGCTTCCCTTCCTCTTCTTTGGGCAGGTGAGGCTGCCCCAGTCCTTGCAAGATGCCCGAGCCTGGGGTGGGAATGGGATGTGCCACATTCCCAGCTGTGCTCGGTGGCCTGGACACGACACAGACCCCACAGGCTGCCACAGCCATGGGATATGGGATGCCTGGGGCAAGGAAATGCTTCCAACAAATGCTGAGCCTCTCCCTCCAAAGCACCCACCACAACTGGGGAAGTGAGATGGGGAGGAGCTGGGGTGGTTCTGCTGGGTGAGAACCCTTCCAAAGCCTTTCCAAAGCCCTACTGAGCTCCAGCTTTGAGCTGCTGCTGAAAGGATCGAGTCTTGACTTGGTCAGATCATTGAGGCTGATGGCCAAAGGCTGCTCTGAGGCTTCCTGAGGCCCTTGGGCTCCTGGCCTGAAACGGGGGGGATGTCCCAGCTGGGGTCCTCTGGGAGCTCTGGCTCTGGCCCTGAGCCTGGATGGGGTTTCACTGCCCCCACACGAGGTCGGTGTGGGGTTTATACCCGGAGGCAGGAGCTGGACAGGCACCAGCCTGGGATTGAGCCTCTGAAAGCAGCAGCAGCTCCCCTGAATCTCCTCTCCTGCAGTTCTGGCAGCTCTACAACGCCATCACCCTGTTCCGCATGCTCCAGCACCCCGAGTGCAAGGAGTGGCAGGTAAGGAGGCTCCTGGAGTGCCCTGGCAGGGGGATGCCCAGGCAGGTCCCTCCTGCTCACCCCGCCCTCTCCTCCCACAGGTCCTCATGTGTGGCCTCCCCTTCTTCATCCTCTTCCTGGGCAACTTCTTCACCACCCTCCGTGTCGTGCACCAGAAGATTCAGAACAAGAACCAGGACACGAAGGAGAACTGAAGTGGGGCACTGTGGGGGCCTGGACTGTTTGTCCCCACTGGCTCCTCCCCCTGTCCCCATCTCCTCAATTCCGTCCGGACTCTGGTGTCTCATCCCATTCCTTGGAGGCCCGGGGGTGGGACAGAGCTTGGGGCCTGCTCCTGGACAGTCCATGTGCTCCCCACGGGGCTGGATCCGTGCTGGAGTCACTCACCTGGAGTCAGGAGCACCCTGCACCTCCTGTCCTGGCTGCCTTCCACATCCAAACAGCAGGATGCTTGGGACAGCCACTCCCCTCCCTGTAACTGGGATGTTCTGTGGATGCTGCTGCTCCCCACCCCACTGGGACAGGGCAGCATCCAGGGACTGCCTCCCACAGCTCCTGGGGTGCTCGAGGCTCCCCCTTTGCCCCCAGCCCTGGGTGTGGAGGGCAGAGGCCCTGGGGCAGCCCCTCCTCACCCCGAGCACAGCCCTGGATTCCAGGGCTGCCCCAGCTCCTCCCTCCCCTTCAGTCCCCAGGGAAGGGGTGGCTGGGGCACGGGAGGGGTGGGAGCAGCAGGAGCCTGGAGCTGTGCAAGCAGCACCCTGGGCTGGCAGCTCCTGAGGCTGCAGATGTGAAAATAAAGGGAAGGAGCTGCCCCTGGGACAGTCTGGGAACAGCTTCCACACTCTGCTCTGTGGCTTTGGTTCATCAGGAAGGGGGTCCTGACACAGCCTCCCTGAAGGCAGGGTGGAGATGGGGGGGCAATAGGACAATTGTCACTATAGGACAAGAGGAAACAGCCTGTTTCACCGGGGGAGGTTTAGATAGATATTAAGGAAAATGTCTTCACAAAAAAGGCTTGGCCAGCCCTGACAGAGGCTGCCCAGGGCAGGTTGTGGAGTCACCATCCCTGCAGGGATCTGAAAGCCATGTAGATGTGGCAGCTGGGGACATGGCTGAGTGGTGGGTTTGGCAGTGCTGGGTTAAGGGTTGGACTCAATGATTTGGAGGGGTTTTCCAGCCTAAATGAGCCCACGATTTTATGAAAAGTCATCTCCCTGTGCCCTTCCACCAGCCTGGGCTGCAGGGGGTGCTCCTTCCCATGGCACCCCAGTCTGCACAGGCTGTGGCCACTCAAGGAGCCCAGCAGAACCTCAGTGTCCCTGGAGGTGGGGAAGAGACACCCTGTACCAGCTGTACCAGCACTGGGAGCTCTGGAAGAACCAAAGAGCAGGTTGGGCACAGCTGCACCCCAGTCCAGAGCCCCCCACTGCCATCCTCCCTCCCCTCCCACAGCCCAGCACTCAGGGTAGGGGCTGCCCCCAACTCAGCCTAAACCCAGAGCTGCCACCACATCCCCAGATTTCCTCCTGGTTATCATCCATTGCCCCTCCTGACTCCTTCTTCCCTCTGGCTGAGCAGAGAGAATGCAGGAAGCAAACTCCAGACACAGGATTTTTATTCCAAGGGCAAATGTATTTAAATAATTTACAATCATTGGACAGCCTGAAAGTCTGGTGGTTTTTGTTGTCTTTTTTTTTTTTTCCCCATGCTAAAATCACAAAGATGTTCAAAATAAAAACCGTATTTAAAAAATGACGGTACATGGTGTGAGGGAGGGGCTGGGCTCAGGGGAGTTGCCGGGCCCGGGGAGCAATCAGGGCCCCTCTGGGCTGAGACCCCGCCTCCCAACCCGGTGTATTCCAGAGGGAGAGGAGCTTCCCGCTGGTGCTGGAGCGAGGGCGGGCAGCGGGAAGGGAGCAGGATATGCTGGTTGGGCCACGGGACAGCTCCGTGCCCAGAGCCAGCTGCCAGCCCCACATCCCAGAGCTGGGCAAACAGGGGTGGCAGGAGGGAGGCAAAGCTGCGACCCCAGCCCCAGCACAGCCCCTCCACCCCTCTGCTGTCCCTGCAGGCCAGGGTGGGCTCCAGCCTCGGGGATAAGGCAACACCTCGTGTCCAGGGAAGGACTCCCTGGCAATGTCCATCCCTCCTGCCCCACAGTGGCTGTGTCCCGATGGCCCTGGCCTCAAGGCAGGTGCCAGGGGGTGCACCCTGAGGCACCGGTGGCACCGCAGCTCCTGGACAGCAGCCTGAGCTACCCCCCTGCCCCTCTCAACCCCTTTCCAGCCCCTGGCTGCACAGCCTGCCCCTTGGGGCTGCCGGGGCCCAGGAAGGGTTGGGAGTGACACCGGGGTAGCCGTGGGCTGGGGACGACAGCGTCACCCACAGCAGCAGTGGGCGAGCAGGCACTTGCCAGCTCCCCTGGCCCACGCCTGGGGACCTGTTCTCTCCCCGGCCCCGCCAGCCCTGCTCTTAGCTCCACACATCCAGGGAGTAGCGGCCCTTTGTCATCAGTTTCTTTACATAGTCCATGGCCTGGGGCTGGCTCATGTTCCCAAACTCGGACACGATCTCGTAGAAGGCGTTCTGCACGTCCCGGGCCATGTTCCGCGCATCGCTGCCAACAGGGAGGGGAGTGAGACACCCCAGCACAGCACAGAGCCCTGCCACCTCCCACTCTGCTCACCCCAGCCCCCCTGCCCTCCTCTGAACCAGGACAGCATAACCCCCCCAGGGCTTGTAATGCACAGCTGGGGAAACTGAGTCACACTCCTTTTCCTGAGAATTGCCCCCAAATCCCCACCCTGTCCCCAGACCTACCCACACACATAGATGTGAGCCATCTCCTCATTAACCAGCTTCCAGATGTTTTCCTTGTTCTTCTTCAGTAAGTGCTGGACATAAACCTGGCAGGAAACAAGGTGTGAGTGAGGAGAGAGGAGCAGAGCCCCCACACCACAGACCTTTGAGAGGGAGGAAAGGCAAGGCTGTGCCATGGCTCGGGGAGACAGAAATGCTGGGTGCTCCTGCCTGCCATGGGAGTGATGGTGGGCAGCAGGAACAAGTGGCAGGAGGGACTGTGTGGTACCTTCTCAGCCTGGTCCCTGGAGAAGGCCACGTTGAGCTGGGTGAGGACTCCCTCCTTCTGGAAGCGGGCCAGCTCCTCCCGGTACAGGTAGTCCTCGCGCTCACGGCGGCAGCCGTAGTAAAGCACTGTCTCACCCACCTCCTTGCCTGCAGGGTCACACAGCCCCCATCAGCTGGGCCCTGCCAGTCCCCAAGCCCTGCCTGCTCCCAACCTCCCCTTGTCCTGACACTCGCAGCAGCCCCCAGCCCTGTGCTTGCAGAGCTGCATGATGGTTTCTGGTTACAAGGGGAAGCTCACGACTGATTCCCAGTAGTGGCCACAAGCTTTAGAATTGAGTCTGAGTGACCTGTGGTTACTTAGAGATGTGGTGGTGGCAGAAGTCAGAGAAGTACCCCAGGTCTGTCCACCCCCAAACATCCTCTGTGGCCAAGAGAAGGACAAAGCATCCTTGTGCGGACAAAACCACTCAGCTCTGTTCACCCTGCCCCAGCACTCTGCTTTGGCTGGGCCTACCAGCAACAGGAGCAGCAACGCTGCACCCTGGAGGCACCGGCTGCCCCTACAGAGCCCTGCAGCAGCTCCAGCCCCGGGGGAGCTGCCGGGCACTCACCCTGCTGCTTGAGCCAGGCGCGCTCCTGGATGAAGCCGATGAAGGGGGCGATGCCGGTGCCCGGCCCGATCATGATCACGGGGATGCTGGGCTTGAAGGGCAGCCGGAACTGCGACTTGCGCACGTACATGGGCACCAGGGAGCTGCTCCCGTTCTGGGCAGGCACCTTGTTCTTGAGCCAGTTGGTGGCCACCCCTTTGTTCAGGCGGCCTGTCTTGGTCTCGTACTCCACCATCACAGCGCAGATGTGGATGGAGTTGGGATGGACCTGCAGGGAAAAGATGCTGGAACCAGGCAGAGAAGGAGCCCCAGCAAGCCCACACTGTGCTTAGGAACGGGGAGAAGTTAAACCTCATGTTAACACTGGGACAGCTATTCCTCCCTGCATGCTCCTCGTGGGGTTTCTGTCTTGTCCTCAGCTCACCATGGAACCAACTGAGCTTCCCTGGAGGTTGCCAAGAGGGACTTCTGACCAGCCCCTAAAATGCCACCTTGCCAGGCAAACGGGCAAAGAGGAGCAGGGCTCCAGAGAGTATGGTGGTATCAGGGCACAGCTGGCTCCAGTGTGGGACTCTCCACAGACCCTGTGGGAAGCTGGAGTAACTCCATGCATGGAGATCACTAAATCTGCCCCTCTCATAGCAAATGTCACCAGGAGAAGCTCCCAGCTGAGGGGAGCCGCAGCTGAAGAGGTCCCTCCACAGCCACATTCCCTGCTGGAAGCACACCCACCTTGGAGGAGGAGGCGATGGAGTAGTAGCGGGCCTGCAGGCGGGGCAGGAGCTCACACAGGTGGTCGATGGGGGGGCGCAGGGAGGGCATGTCCTGCAGGATGGCCAGGATGTTCCTGCGGGCCTCCACCACCCAGCTGAGGTACAGCGCCTGCAGGCAAGGAGAGCACAGACATCACAACCTGCCCACACGGCTGGCAAACACCCCCTCAGCTCTCTGGGTGCCTTTTGGTGATCCCCAGCCCAGCCCAGCTGGCAGGGGCAGTGCTCCCACCTTGCCCTCAGCAGCAGATGAGGCCATTTTGCGGAGGCGCTCCTGCTCGCCGGCGTCCGCGGCGTACTGGGCCAGCTCGTACAGCACGTTGGTGCGGGGAGGGTTGGTGATGTCCAGGTAGTAGGTCAGGGCTGTCCGGTACGACGTGGGGCAGGGGAAGGGATGCTTCTTGTTGGATTCCTCTGGAGAATTAGGAGAGAAAGAGAAATTAAAAATCATCCACCTCGCGCTGTTACGTTAAGAGGTTTTGTGCCGGCTGCTACACACACAGTGAGGGCTGGAGACAGAGCAGAGTGGGTTTCAGGGAGGAGAGAGCAGCCTGTGGGTCAGAGCCCCAGCTCCACGCTGAATCACCTCCCTCCCCAGGCAGCACCATCTCCCAGTAGCCCATTTGGTGTTTCACTGATGCTGCCTGACAGTTTAGCAGCAAAAAATACACCCAAGGGGATCCCTGCCCCAAGATGTGCATGCATGCACAGTCCAGCAAACCCCCAGGCTAAGCAGGGGGCTGCCCTCCATGGCTAATTTGGTCTCAGGCACTTACACCTCCATCAGATCTGGCCTCAAAAGAGTCCTTAGGCTCTGTCAGCCACGTACAGCTGTGCCAGCAGTCAAGGCTGGAGCCATTCTGTTCAGCCTTGAGAGATCCATAAGGGACAGGAATGACAGCACAGGGCACTGCACAGGGGGCCACAGGCTCCAGCAATGCATTAAATCCATCTCTAGAAACCAGGAGCTCTTTCAGGCTTCTGGGCCAGCACATCTGCTGGCTCAGGTCTGGCTGTGCTGCTCCAGGACTGTGATGGGCAGCAGCTGCCATCTCCCTCCTGCCAGAGGCCAGCTCTGCTGGGAATGCTACCCAGGAAGAGCTCTTTGGATCAGCCCAAGAGCTCCCTGCTGGCAGTTCAGTCCCCAAGCCTGTGCCTCCTCCCAGGATTGAATAAGAACATCTCACACACTCAGGGCTCTGAGGAGCTCCAGGGCTGCTGAAGGATGCTCTGGTGGGCTGATGCTCCATAATTAAGAGTGTGCTGTTACATAATTTGTTGTTGAATGGGCTCACCAAGCACATTTCACAACTGACCCACTTCAGCTGATCTCAACAAGCAGGCTCTGAGCCCCTGCTAAAACAGCAAAACACTGAGAGGGGCCATGGGACATCTGGAGGTGCCCCACAGGATGTGAGGGTGAAGGACAGAGGCCACAGCTGGAGAACTGGAGACCCTCAGGGGTCATCCCTACTCACCATCCAAGTTGTTCAGGGACATGACAGTGTCCAGGTCCGTGCCCAGGATCTCACCAATCTGGTTCACCAGGGAGGAGTCGTTGGCTGGGTACACAGCCACGTGGTCCCCAGACTCATACCTGGCACAGAGCAGGAGGAGAGCACGTGGAACACCTGCACCACTTCTTGACCACCCCCAGCAGCTCAGCCAGACGACAAGGGGGCTGGTGCAAGAGGCAGCAGGACAACACTGAGGTCTGATGCACAGGACCTGCACCATCAGGATCCACAGAGGAGTGACAGGAGCAGTGTCACTGTGGGATAATGGTTTCCCAGGGTTTTTACAAGGGATCTCCCAGGTTAACAGCCAGAGTTCTAGCAAGGACAGGTCAATTTCCCAACAGAAGAGAGCAAAGCTCCTCAAAACTTCTGCAGTTGTTATGTTAAGCCACCTGGATTCATGACTTCCTAACAATTTAAGGAATTTCAGCCAGTGAGAGGGTTTCAAGAATGGGGCTTTATTCCCCCTATGCTCATACACCTAAACTAGGCAAGAGCAATACCCAGCTCTCTCTTCTCTCACAGCTCAGCTACCCTCTCATTTATTGAGTGACTTCTAGAGAATTCCTGCAACTGGGACTGCTAAGACAGGGATGTGGGATGGGATGGACACAAAGCAGTGCAAGCACTGGGAGCAAGTCCTGACAGGGGGACCTGTACCTGGTACAGAAGCCCAAAGGTGCAGTGTTAAGGAGCAAGGTCCCCTTCTAAGTGGATGAGGCTGGTGCCACATCCTTGTTCTTTGCTCCTGATAAAACAGAGGAGCACTCTCCCCCAGGGAAGTACCTGATTTTGGAATTGGAGATATCCAGCTCCAGGTGCATCAAGTGTCGCTCTCCACCCTCGTTCAGCTTGCGGTTCTCTGTGACCTGAGCCAGGAAGGGGTTCTTGGCATCAAATGGGCTGCAAGGAAAGACAAAGGTGTTCTGGAATTCCCTCCTGCAGGCTCATGGAGCTCCTTGTGTCCAGGCACGTTCCCTCTGCCTCCAGAGCAGGCTCCCACGATTTGGTTCCTGTTCCAAAGCACACTGCACCACAGCACAAACCAAATTATGATCCTGCTGCTCCCCACACTGGCACAGAAAACAGATCCTTTTCCTTCTCAGCACAGCCCAGCAGTCAACAGCTTCTGTCCCATTAAGGACACATGACAGAGAACTGGATTGGAGGCACTGACACATTTCAAAGAAATATTTCAGGCTGGAATGAATGTTTAGAGCTCATCTCCCCACAGCAATACTGCCAGCAGCCATCATGCATTGGCCACTGCAGGCAAGGAAAGGCTCAGGACAGATGCTGAGGATGTACCAGCCAAACAGCACACATGACCACAGCCATCTCCTCACCACAAATTATTCATTAATTGGGCAATCTCAGAGTCCCAGTGGAGATCTGAGCCCATTTCTCTTGGGCAGAGACCTGCTGTGCTGCAGGAATGGCACTGCCTGCACAGCAGGTGCTGTTACAAACATCAAGGAGCCACTAGCCAAGACCTGCCCCATGTGCACCCTGCCCAGGGGTTTGGCACTCACGGCTTCTGGTTCTCATAGCTCTTGAGTCTGCCCATCTCCCCCGTGTAGACTTTGTTCATGTTCACATCTGTGTGCACCACCAGCTCGTACTGCCGGATGCTGGGGGAGGGAAAGGGGAGAGAAAAGAGAAAAAAGTCAAACTGGAACCCACAAGTTACAGCTGGAACCATCATCTCCTTTGCTGGGTTTGCTGCAGCTCAAAAACAAATGCAAATTCCACCCCTTTGCCCCTCTCAAGACATGAGGGACCAGGCAGACTCTGCAGAAAGCCCAAAGCAAGGGGAACCCTCAGCCTCCCTGGAGCCTCACAACCAGCAGAGCCAGCCCCAAAGGAACCAAAGCCATCATCTCCCCACTCAGAACAGGAATGCAGAGCTGGGCTCAGGCCGAACAGCCCCACTCACTGCTATACTTCACTTGTGCCCTCCTTCAGTCTGGAAGGGGAGGCAGTGCAGAGGAAAGGGAACAGCAGCCCAGGGCTGACAGCACAGCCACCAGCCAGAGGTGGCCAGTCTCTGACACCCAAGAGGAGCTGCTCCCAGACCCACCTGGACTCTTCTCCTGTAGCCTCCACCCCGAAGTGCTCACACACTGCTGGCCAGAACTGCTCTCTCCAGGTGATGAAGTCTTCTTCCAGGCTGGCCAGGGCAGAAGAGAGAGTCAATAACCCAGCCCCACTCCCAGAGAAGCCACCTGAGATCCCTATGGTCCTCCTCCCATCACTGTGGGAAACAGCATTTGCCTTAGACCCAGGTACCTCCACATGCCCACAGATCACCAGGAAAGCACCTGCAGAGCACTGAGTGGGAACTGTTGCTATACCAGACACCCCTCCCTTCCCCAGGTCTGCCAAGGAAGGCTTTGTTATTTAGGCTCAGTCTTTAAAAAACTCAGCTCCACATTGTCCATCCCTGGCATGAGGGATTCCTATTTCTTCCTATTCCACCATGGCACTGTTTATTTTTCCAGGCTCAGAGCCTTCCACACATGGCTTATCCCTCCCATAAGGCCCTGCAGACCTTAGAGATAGAGCCACAAGTTGATGTAATGTCCCAAGGTGCTCAGGTGAACANAAAAAAAAAAAGAAGAAAATATCATTGTCCAAGTTGGAAATTGCTGCCTCCCACCATAAAACACCTCCCAATGAGATTAACCTGCCTCCTTCACTGGGATGGGTGAGTTTATCCACACAGACTGCAGCAGGGCAAGGGCAGAGGAGGCTGCAAAGCCCTGCTCCAGTTATATCCATGGGCATTTAAAGCTGAGGTGGGATTTCCCAGACACAGGATCCCTTAGGACACCCCCTGTGCACAGGGAGCTGATTGTGGGAGACACAGCAGACACACACACTCACAAACATTTCAACCCCAACAATGAGCAAATTCAGGCAAGTTCACAAGGCAAATTCACACTGTGGAGCTTATTTCTGGTTTGGTAGTGAAGCCAATTCCCTGCCAAGGTCCCTTCCAAGATGCTTTCAAGCAGCTCTGACCAGCCCCTCAGCCCAAGGCACTCACTTGCCATCGTCATCTCCCAGCCCCAGCTCAAAGATGCGCTGGGCTCCAAGTTCCTCCAGCCTCTTGTCCACGTACTTCCCCATGGCATTGAAGTGCTCATAAGTTTTATTCCCCAGCCCAAAGACCTGGAAGGGAACACTCATGAGCATGGAGAAGCAGAAGGTGGACTTTCCCCATCCATTTGGCATCCTCTGGCCAGGTATCACCCCTCAAAGGATGCAGAGAAAAGACAGGGAGACCTCTCCCAGCTCCCCCATCAGCTCTCCAGTAAGAATCTACCACTGAGAGTGTGTGGTCAGGAAGCAGAAGCACCTCCCCTGGGCCTGGATGCACTTCCAAGAGCTCCTGCACATCTCCTTGTGGGACCAGTAAGAACCTGGACTGCCTGGAGACCCATTGCTGGCCTTTGCCTCCCACAAACCACACAGGAAATGCTTGTTCACTGCTTCACACAGAGTAGCCTCACATCTCCACCAGAGGATTTTACTCTCATTTGCAATATTATGCCACCTAAGGAATTTGGCCAGGGTTTAGGTAAGGTGGTTGTTTCTCAGCCAGTTATAAGGGAAGAGATCTACACACTCCTCCAAGTGATTTAAATCATGGGAGAAGATTTGGCCCCAGGCTGCTCAGTTAGCTTCTGAAGAGCAGCAGCAGCCTGTAACTCATTTACAGACTTGTATTCAGTGCCTGCAGGGCTGTTTGGGGCTGTTTATACCAGGAAACCCTCATGACTTAGGGAGTGGAGAGCAAACTCTAGCATTTGCATTTAAAGCCTCCAGAAGTACATTTGCAGGTGTCCACAAAGCCTGGGCAGGAAGACAGCAGGGACCTCACCCCAGACAAGGTGTACAATGCACAGACATCGTGTTGGGCCTTTCCCCAAGCCACTCTGGAGGGCTCTTGGCCTTCCTGCCCAAATGCAACACAAAAACTGGAATGGGGCCACTTACTGCAAACCGGAGACCCGACAGGTCGGCATCAGCCTCCTGCAGCCAGTCGTAGAAATCCTGGGCATTATCTGTGGGATCCCCCTCTCCATAGGTGGCCATGCAGAACACTGCCAAGGACTTGTCAATCTCAGAGAGGCGACTCAGGTCCGACTGTAAGCAGAGGAAAGAAAGAATCTTCAAGGATCCCATACTGATCCCATAGGTGGCTGTCGGGCAATTCCTATTCCCACAGCGTAGGTGTGCAAACAGCACCATGTGTTTACAGAAGGGGTTGGGAAAGGCCAAACCCACCCAAAATGGCTAGGAAAATAAAGGCAACCACCCTCACTGGACTGTAAGTCAATATTTTTACTCCACCAGAAAGAGAAGCAATGGGATTTTCCATTCAAGGCTTTGAAGGACCTTCAAAGGAGAATATAGAATGGCAAGGACCAAGCCCATACCTGCATCTCTCAGGCTGATCTTTTCTCCCCTAAACGACACAACTGTCCCTTGGCCAGGGTGATTGGATTTTTTTTAGGGGGCACTGAAGGTTTGTTACTATGCCAAGGCTGTTCAGGGCTAAATTACCAGGTCATACTCCTCTGGATCTGCTGCCATGCCCCGGAGGCCATAGCGATGGGCATCTTTGGAGAGGCGATTGGCAAACTCCTCTGCTGTGCCCGTCTGGGAACCATAGAACACCACGATATTTCGGCCCTGGAGAGAAAGAAAAATCCCTTTTAAATGGTGATTAGTCAGTTGGCAAATGCATAGATGAAGCACAAAGGAAATGCCTGAGATCAGGAATCCTGGACTGCAACCTAAAGGCAAGCAGGAGTCTGCGCTTGTGCAGGACTCCAAGAGTTTGGCAGAAAACTCAAGGCTCAGCTGTTAATGAGAACGTGACTCTTGCCATTCTCAGAGGGGAAACTCAGGTCAGAGTAAAACCCAAAGCAAAGAATAAACCTTCCAGATTTATTCTCAACTTCGAGGCTGCAGCGTGACTCCCGGAAGCAGGGAACACCCTGGATGAGAATGCAAAACTTGCCAAAGGCTCTGGGCAAGTGCCTAAGCACCAGAGCTCCTGCTCTGCTGCAAGCCAGCTACTTTGAAGTAGAATGGAAAATGCATCCAGCCCTTGCTTCCTCTTGTGTCCAGAGTCAAAAGCTGACAGTTCTGTGTACAATTCCCATTGCACTGCCAGCCAGTTTGGGAACCAACCACACAGATAAACAACTGCCAGCCAATGACTTCAAAGCCTCTGCCATTTCCCTTCTGACTTTGATCTCATATTACATTATTTTTTTCCACCACTGAGTTTTCACTTTAATTTCTTCTCTAAGAACAACTCTCAGGCACAGACTAAAAGAACTATTTCTGGCTGCTCACACAGCCTTCCTCTGGATGCTCTCTGCAGCAGCCATGTGTCTGTATCCAAACCAGCTCCTCCTGCTGACTGTTTCCAGAGGAAACTGGGATGGACATGAGCTCCCCCACCTTCCCAGCACCCCTTGGAGGCAGAACAAGCAGCTTACCGTCTTCTTCATCTTCTCAATGAAGCTGCTGTCTCTCACTGGAGCTGCTCTGAAAGACAGGAGGAACCTCTTTTCAGATGAGCACATCCATTTTTGAGGTCAGGAATAAGCAAGTGGGAGAAAAGTGGCCTCCAGAGCTCAGGAAAGCTGCTCAAAAGGCTGTGAATCTCCACTGACCACTGTTATTCACCATGTCCCAGGGATGCCCATTGTTCAACCACAGGGCTTCTGCACACAACCAGGGACTTGGAGCAAAGGGGAAAAGCTGAGCTCCTGCCTGACCCCCATCAGTGAATCCTCTCATGGGAAAAGCCCAGGCACACAGCCCTGCCCACCAGGAAACCTTTATCAACTGCTCTGAGAGGTTTCACAGCCCAGCTAAAGGATCTCACAGGAGCAGGTCTCCAGATAAGTCTCAGGGGCCAAACCATGCTCTGAAAGAAGGAAATGGAAAACTCTCTGCTTCCCACACCACCGTGGGCAGGCAGGATCAGTCCTGAACCATGCTCCCCAGGGCACATCCCCCTAACCTAAAGTCAAACAGGGCTAAAAATCAGCTGTTTGAACCTCAAAACAGCATGCCAGCCATGAGCCCCAGAGCTGGAGAGCCCTGTGGAGCAGGCACACAGGGGATCAGACCCACGGAGCTCCCAGCAAGGCCACCACTGCCAGCCAAGGTCCCATGGAGCTCATTCTCTGCTGGGTTCCCATTCCCAGGATGGATCTCCTGCACAGAACATTTGCATTATTGTAAGGACGTGGCTTTCCCTAGCTTGGAAGAGCAGAGGCAGAAACATGTGGGGATTCACACTGCTGTGGCTGTCCTGTTAGGGTCAAGAGCCAGAAGAGCTTTGCTATCCTTAGCACATCTTTGGATTTTCAGTGTCATGGAGTGAAAACAGCCCAGCCCTGGGGACTCTCACAAGCAGAGGTGACCATAGCTACAGTCAGATTAGGTGCTGGGAGCTTTTCAGAGCAGGCCAGGACAGAAGCTCCCTTGCTGTCCTCCCCACCAAAACTCTGGTAGCAGGGAAGAGGAACGTGGGACCCATTCCCATTCCACTATGGAAGAATGCAAGGCTGGGTCTCCTGTGGGAAGAGAGAAGCCTCCAGGCAAAAAACAAATGGTTTTGGCTCCAGCCCATGTGAGAATGTGAAGAGCTTGCTAACAGTTTCCTCAACTCTGTAGCCCAGAGGGAGGGATCCTGCGGATGTGCCGAGGCATTTGCGGAGAGCACACACACGCAGAGCAGCAGGGTGGGGGACGTCCATAAAACATCCCTTGGAGCACCCCTTGCTACCCAAAGGGATCGAGGAGCTCCATAACTGGGCCTGACAGCTCGGAGCACCAACAGTCTCATACAAAAGACAAAGCACACACAAAGGACAAGCAAAGCTGACCCCGAGAAGCTCCCTAAGGCAGCTGTGCTCCCAGGAGAGCTGCTTCACACCCCTGCCTGGCTCTCCCAGCAGTTAACAGTCTCCCCATGTTGTCATTTGTCCCCTGTTGGGAACTGGGATATCACAAATATCTTAAGGGAGCAGCCCCAGCCCTGCCCACGCTGCAGCCAGGACAGGGGCTCAGGAGAGCTCTCAAGACACAGCTCTCACTTAGTTTTTGTCTCCTTGGTGAACTTCTTTAATTCCTGCCCTCTGCAAACGAGATCCAATTAAAACAACTGTTGGTTTAACTACTAAACAAAATGCCTTTAAAGGAGGAGAAAAATAAAAGTTTTTACATCCTTTCAACAAGCTCCCTTTGGAAGAAAAAAGGGAGCAGCACATGGAGCTCGTCTGTTTCCAAAGGAGGCAAAGGCAACCCTGTACTGAAGTGAGTGCTGGAGAACAGGCTGTGGCTGAGACACAGAAGAAATAATGAGCCTGGCTTTGGAAAAAAGGCTACACAACTCCCTGAAATGGCTTCATCAGGGTGGCCTGAAAATCTGAGCAGCGAAAACAGACAGGCACCAAAGGCAGAAACTACTCTCATTTTCACTGCTCTGCCAGGGAAACTTGGAAGAGAAAGTTTGTCCTCAGCAAGGACTGCTCTTAGAGCTTAGACAGCTCAGGGTAGCTACAAGCACTAGAAGAAGCATTGGGTGGAGGGAAGGGGATTAACCCACTGTCAGAGTGAGCCTGTAGCTTGTACAGCTCTCCCACCCTTGGTGAGAGCACACAGCACAAACGACTCTCAGGGCTCTCTGTCACTTTGGTTTCAGGAGAAAGAAAGGACAGGAGAGGAAGCTTCCAACAGCTCAGCAAGAATACCAAAGTCTGTCTCAGCTGAACACCTCTCCTTCATAAAGCTCCTGCTGCCATGGCTTTCCTGCTGAAAGCACAGATACATCCAGAAGTGAGGACACAGCCCGGATGCTGCACAGAACCCGAGCACCGACAGCAGGGTCTCCTCTGGAGCAGCCTGTTTCCAAGCAGAGCCTCTCCCCTTCCTTCTCCTCCTATTGCAGAGGCAGGAGGCACCCACTCCACCCAGCTTTGGAGCTGGAGGGATCCCACCAGCCCGTCGGGCAGAGTAACTCACCTGGCCACAGCCGGCTCTTCCCGCGGGGCCGAGTACACACAGCCCATGGCAGGGCAGGGAGGAGGCAGACAAAGAGTCCAGGGCAGCTCTGTGTCTGCAAAGGGAGCTGTGGGGGGACGGATCTAACTTAGCTCTGGAGCCACACGCACACAGGCCTTTCCATTCTGCTCCTCCCGGGCGTTAAAACCAAGCATCAGCCTTTTGTTGAGGAGAAGAGAGCCGGCACAAAAGGTCCCGGCACGGGTCATAGCAGGAGTGGTCCCGTCCACTCTGATCCTCGTGGTGGGGCTTTGGAAGTTACTGAGTGGATCTGCGCAGTCCTGAGAAACTGCAACATCTGGCAGCAGTGGCAGAAAGGAATTAGGAGTGGAGAATGAAACCTCCCAGGATCCTCCGCAGCACACGTCCCTCTCCCATCCGCACGGAGCAAGGGACAGGACACAAAACCCTCCCCCAGCCTTGTTCCCTTGGAAACTGTTTATATCACAGCTGCTTTTATATATTCTTTTATAAAAAAAAAAAAAAAAAAAAAGAAGAAGAAAAAAAAAAGCTTGATGCTGTAGCTGAATGAAACGATTCCAGACACTGCGTGAGCAATGCTTCGGGTAACTATGGCAGTGCCATTACGGAGGCAGCTCAAAGGAGTTTGTTTTCCTCAGGATCCTATTAAATTAAATTAGAGATGGTCTCTCTCACACACACAGGCAGCAGAGAGCTAATCAGGCTAAGGACTTGGAGCAATTCCTGCCACAGGAAGCCCTACAAGTACCAGGGAATGGATTTCTGCATAGCTGCAGAATAGAGATAAGCCAGTTTCTGTCCCAAACAATGTTAAAGAGGGGGGGGAGAAGGGAGAGGGTGACACTCAGCATACAAATGGCTGTCCCACCTTCATATCCCCAGGATGACTGTCTGCAGAGTGGGGACAGGAGAAGGGAAGAAATCTGTGATTAAGAAACTTGCAGAGGAGGAGCAGCCAAAGAGCAAAAATAAATTCCTGCATTCCCCAGCAATGGCCCTGCGAGGAAGCGCGGTGGCCGTGGCTGCTGGCGATCCAAGCTGCTCTCCCTAACGACATCTGCAGAGCAGGCTGCAGGGAGGGCTGCTCTGGTGGTTTTAATTAAGCCTGAAAATGGTCAAAACACAAGCAATGCTCAGTCAGTGGGATCCCAGCCTGGCCCACACATGCGTTACACGTCACAGGTACGGGACACCTCGTATGCAGGAAGCACTGCATGATCTGGGTTCTGTCCCTTCTCTGGGCACTTTGGGCAGGAAAACAGCTCCACTTGGCTTAAGGGTGAAGATCAGCAGCCTGGTCCCTCTCTGAGCTGTGGCTTAACCTTCTTTTATAAAAAAAAAAAAAAATTATGATGATTCCCAGGCCAGGCAGAGAGAACCCAGCCCAGCTGCCATCCAGAACAGGGCATCTCAACCTCACATCTGCTCTTCCACAATCAAGGGCAGTAACAACAGTGGCACTTCCTTTGCAGACCCTGCTGAGCTGACATGGTCTTATGAAGTTGTGCCGCTCCCAAAAACCTCAGAAGGGCACTGAGGTGCTGGATGCTGTGTTTAGGTCAGAGACTCTGCTTGCACTCTTCAGCATTGTAAAAAACTTGCTAAAGCAGCAGCCACTGTGATGTGTCTGAATTGTTATTCAGCACCTTCATCCTCCAGTGTTCTGAGGCTGAAGTTGGGGACCAAAGTGACACAACAGAAACCATCATCCAATGCCATCAGATAAAGCAGTTCAGGACACTTTGGCAGAGCTGCAGAGAACAAGCTGAAGAAATGCAATCCTTCTAAAGGTCAAGGCTCTCCACTCCAGCCAGAGACAGCCCCACTGAGGCCTCTCTGCCTTCATGGGTCTGGGACAGCTTCCCTGCCCACCCAGGGGCCCACCTGCCATATCCAGCCAGCCACAGGCAGAGGCTGACAGAGTGATCCTGATTTGCTTGTTCATCAGAAAGGAAACTCCACCCCAGATTGAAGGATTACAGGAGGGAAGGAAACCCAAGGCTGACCAAGTTTGTTTTCCCACTCATTCTCCTCCCAGTTCCAGCCATCCCATAAAATCCCGCTGCAAAAGCTGCAGGAAGTCACTGCCTCTGTCCTGAAGGATGGATGTGCCACCAGCCACAGACTTGGCCTTTAGTGTCACACTGCCCTCGGACTAGCTTGATACAATGACCACGGCAGGGCTGCAGCAGGGTACAGGGAAAAACCACTCCACAGCCTCCTCTCACTCTGCACCTGCCTGGCTGACACTTTTTCAAAGTGCGGTTGTGTCAGACAACTTGCTGAACAACCTCACCTTTCTGGTTATCAGCAACAGGAGGTGCTGCTGTTCCACATCTCCCACAAAGAACAGTTGCTCCCTCACTCCTCACAGCGACAGAAAAGGCAGCACAAAACCCACAGAGGAAACAAAGTGCCTGTGAGGCAGCTCAGAGCCAGGACCTGCAGCCAGGCTGGGATGGAAGCCCAGGTGCTGAGGCCCTGCAGCAGAACAAGGTGGTAACACACAATGAGAAGTCAAAGCTTCTCTGCAAGGTCACCACAGCCTCTGGAAGAGCTGCACATGATGAGCTGCAGGTGGAATCAGTCACAAGTACAGGGAGCACAGGAGCCCAGGCTGTGCCATGCCAGGATTCAGTTTCAGATGGATAGTGCCCTTTCCCCAGCCAGCTCAGCCCTCACCGCAGCACAGACATTTTACAATCTCCAGAGGCAACCACGTGCACTGACACACACACAGCCCTGGCTGGCAGGCATGGGAGGGAAAGCATCCCAGCAATCCAACAGAACACATTCCCAAGGTAAGGCTGGGCTGGCACAGGCAGCTGGGCTGCTGCCAGCCACGTGTGCACCCATCTGCACAAGCTAGCACAGCCAGGGACACTGCTGCCCTTTAAAACCCTCCCAGCCAGAAAATGTATTTTCCAACCTCCTGCAATGCCAGAGACAAAGAATGAGCTAAAAGGTCCAACAGAAAACTGATGTTGAGTTTGGAATGTGACTGAAACAAGAAACAAAATGCACTCAGATCTCCACCTGCGTGGCTCATTCCTGGCCCCAAGCCCTTTGCAGAAGGCAGGGTGGAACAAAGTTCTCCCTCTCCAAATCCAGTCTCCCACTCCAGTGGTAACCTGGTATCAAAAGCCAATGTTTTACAGGAGCTGCCAAGCAGCTCATCCCAGGAACTATCTCCCAGCTCCCCAATACTATTCCTTTCCTTCATAGCCAAGGGTAGATAAAATCTCCAATAGGAAACCTGTTTAAGAGCAAGCAACCTTTCTCCAGATTTACCTGAATGTGACTTTTATCAGAAAACACCAAGATTTAAATCCTTAAGAGTTTTGAAGTACAACCAGAGGCTTTCCTGCCTTGCTCGGGAAAGGCCAATTCCCAATTTGAGCCACACGGTGGGGTAAGGCAGAACTGCAGCCTGGCTCTTCCACCGGGATTTCTGCATGGGAGCAGAACCCACAGCAGCTGAGGGCACAGAAACGCCCCCTCACCGACCTCCCACAATCCAGCTGAGCCTCCCAGAAGCCACGACAAGCAAGAGAGAAAAGCTCCACTGGTGCCACACAGCCTGAGAGTTGTTACTTACACTGATTGCATTTTGGGGAGCTCAGGCACTTCCTCCTTTTTCTTGCGGAAAAAGAACCAGTAGGTAAAAAGTCCAGTGATGAGGGAGATGAGGAACACATCCATCATGCTGAAGAGAGAATCCTGCTGTGCAGTGCTGTCAGCAGCAGACATGGCTGGGTCCATGCCAGGGTCCCCCATGGCAGTCAGAGGCACTGTGAGCAAGGAAAAACAGTGAACACCAGCAGCTATATGGGACAGCATTAAAGGACACACAGAAAATGAGCTTTGCTTTACACTTATTCCTGATTGCAAAACTATTTAAGGCTGGAAGTGAAAATACTTTATTCCCTTCTACTATGATTATGTGGATGAAATTGGAAATCAGGTAGGAAAACCAAAATCTATATCTATACTGTTGTATATAGTATTTAGTAAAAAGCAGCTTGCTAACTCTTCATGTAAACTGTAGAAACTCCAGCAACTACACCAACCAGTGTTTTGTTAGCCACAAAATACCTAATAGATATTGAAATATATTTTCAATACCCTTAAGAGATTCTTGGGAGACTTAAGAGGATCACCTTTTAGTAGTAGTGGGACTGGATATATATTACTATTTGCACATCTCTAGAACCAACCCCATTACACAGAAATTGGAAATTTATTTAAGCATCTAATTTATAAATATAACATTGAACCAAGACTTTGGTTTATATTCCTAAGCCATGATCAATAAATCTACCTAGTAAATCTAGGTAGGATTAGGAGCACAAGATTAGTCTTAGGAGCACAAGGCTGCCCAACAATTCTGGACAGAGGCTTTGCATCACAGCTCTGCAAGGTTCTTCTGTGCCCCACCAAGCTTTTCCCTTCCTATTGTATCTGTGCTGATCCATCTGAAGTATTTCTGCATTCCCTCTGCCAGCAGCATCAGAGCAGCCCCACACTGCAGCCAAGGAGCCAAACCAGGCTCCTACTGACACCCCAGCAATACCCAACAGGGACTCATGAGGCTGAAGTTCTAAAGCCCTTACCACACAACCACACTCACCACAGGGTGGTACTGAGGGATGACCCCACTCTTCAGTCACCCCACAGATCTGGGGTTTCCTCCCTCCTTCCCACAAGGTGACAGGATGCCCTGGCCCCACTGCTGTGTTGATAAACCACAGAGCAGGACTGTGGCACCAACCCCTCTGAGCATCCCCACAACAGATTGTTACAGCACAAATGATGAATATTTCTGTTTTACTCCACTGCAGATTGGATTTACTATCCATCTCTCCCTGGGCCTCTGGCTTCCCAGTCCCCTCCATGATCTCCCCCAGTTTAACTTCCATCTCCTTGAATTGCTCCTTACACTTACCAAGGCAGAGTTTAAGTGATTTAGGACTTGCCCACAGTCTGCAGCAGCACGAGGATGAACACCCAGCCCTCAAATACCCAAGCAGCCCTATGGCCCCTGTCCTTCCCCTGGTGAGCCACCCAGCCCTCCCTCCCTCCCTCCCACTGCCGTGCCAAAGCTCTGAACTCCTCTGACCCTAATTCAGATGGCAAGATTATCTTCCCTACATGCAAGGACACACTCTGTCCAAATAAACAGATAATTAACTCTAAACTTGATTTGGAAGGGCAAAGGGACTGTCTCCTTGTACTTAGGCATCCTGCCAACCCAGGAGACCATGGACATTTGAACTTGCACCCAGAAAAGTGACTCAGAGCCGTGGCGGTGCCACAGGAGGGAGAGGATACAGGCCATGGCTGAGAAATAAGTGAGTGAAGTCGAAGGTTATGCTAAGACATTCAGGAGCTGGGAAGAAAAAGGAAGGTGATGCTTAGGGAGCACTAATGAGAGAGACCAGATACAGCCTTCAGCAAAGATCTATCCCTTGTTGTTACCCCCACAAGGGAAGACCAGCTCCAGACAACACACAGCCCTGTGCCACAGGGCACCAGCGATAAAAAGCACCCTGTGGAGCACAGGGAGAAGTCCACAGCCACCTGGCAATGACCCTGGGCAGGTACTCTGGCAACACAGTTAGTGCTCAACCCCACAAGAAGTTTCATTTGGTGGAGAACTTGGCAAGTAACTGCATTACAAAGAGCACTAAAACACCACTGCAAAGCTTACCAATAGGTTCCCACGGAAGACACCAGGGTGCTGAAAAAAAAAATAAGAGTGATGTGACTGCAGACAAGAAAATTGCACATTCCTCTCCATCAGACAGGTCACCCTGTCCTCCCTCCTTGCAAACAGGCTTTCCATGGCTGGATCTTGGAGCCAGAACTGGATGTTACTTCTGTGTAAGTGTAGACTAAACTGTTAGTTAAAGCCTCCACAACTGGGGCTTAGTTGCCAAAAAGGCACAGCTCCCAGGAGGATCCCTCTCCTCCTCCTCATCTGGTTCCAGTAAATCACCAAGGAGCTGGTCTGGCAATCAGCACCAGGGGAATATGCTGGTGGGGGAAAAATGTGGCTGATTTATTGCTTTTATTCCTGATGAAAGCTCAGAAATTTTAATTACAAGCTCTTCTTCTCTTCCCCTCTGCCACCCCACCTGTAGGAATTTCAGCCAATCTCAGCCAAAACCTGCCAGTCAAACCTTCATTTCACAGAGCTTTGGGGTTTTGGTTCTTGCCATCTCATTCATCACTTGAACTGTTCATTACATCTCAGGGCAAAGCTCTGAAAAGAGATAGAGGAATCAGTGCCCAGACACAGGCAGGAGTAAATATCTCCAACTCTGCAAGGTGGGTTGGTCTTTTCAGCAGCAGTTTCATTGCCCAAATTACATAAGGGTGGACAATTCACCTCATACAAGGCAGTGATGGCCATGTCAGTAAAATTATCCTCAGAACAGCCTGTCTTTCACTCACTTTTCTTGAAAATCCCAAGGCACATAAGGCAATGACAAACCTTTGCTCACAGGAAGTCATGAATAAAAACAAGGCTGATGGAGACCACGCTGAACTGGTTTGGGGCAGGAGCTGCAGCTCTTTCCCTTTTGAGCTCCACAGCAGCAGCAGCTGAGCCCTGGGAAAGGCTCCTTGCACAGGGCACAGCAGGCTCCCTTGTCACCAGCTGCAGGTGGAGAGAGCTCCAAACCAGACTTGTTTGTGGTGAGCAGCACCTGGCCCACAGCAATTCCCAGCTCCAGATAGCTCAGCCATGGATATTCATGAGCTGCCCTGTGTGGGCAAAGAATGAGGGCAAGAATGAGCCTGTGCTCTCCTCAGCCAGGTGAGGGCTTTGTCTCCAGCCAAAATTCATCACAGTGCTCAAAGCAGCAGAGCTTCAGCTCCCAGAGCAGAGGGGTTTGGCTTTCTCCAGCCTCCAGAGGAGGTCTGCTCTCCCAAGCTGTGCTGCCCTGGAGAGAGGCATCCTCAGGGAGGCAGCTCCCAGGAATGCTGCCTGGGTGGATGTGGGGGTGGAAGCTGTGCTAACTCCTTGCCCTGACCACACTGCAGCTCTCCAGGGCTTCAAAGGGGAGTCCTGCAGCTGCAGCCAGGCCACCCACTCACTGTCCACAGCCAGGGAAGGGAACATTCCAGGAGGTTCATGGCTCTGGTGCATGGAGCAGAGCCTGGTTTGCTCTCCTCTCTTCATTCACAATCTCCTGAACACAAAGTTCCACACTGACCTCTAACCCTAAGGGAGGAAACATGATCATGGCCTAGTGACAAGAGCTGCTTTAATTTTGATGCTGGGCTCCCTCTGTCCTGGACATTTCATTATTCAAGCCTTATATCCCAGCTACAGATTCTTCTTTTTGCTTTCCCTTCACCACCCTTACTCTCAGGAAAACGTTTGCTTAGACATAGCAAGAGAAAGGCAAAGGACGTGAAATTAGGCCTCATTTCTATTTTCTAAAGGGTTGTCTTAACTCAGGAAATATTGAACTCCCTTCACCCAGCACAGGAGGATTATTGCTCAGTTTATCTCAGTCTCACCTAGCTGGCTGTGATAATTCTTTTCCAGAAGTTCACAGCAACTCATTTTCAAATACATGCCCTTTACTAATTTTCAGTGAAAAGAAACCTGACTCTAACTTGAAATTTGGGAACCCTACAGTCTCTGGAAGGGCCTTGGTAGAATCAAACTAGGTTTTTAAAAGGAAAAGGAAATTTATGATGCAGAAGTAAAATTTTCCCTGACAACAGTTTCAAGGGTGGTCATTTTATCCACAATGTTTATTATATCTTCAATCAAGGTAAGACAAGATGTCCATATCCCTGGGGGCTTTTTTTAATGGTGCCTCCAGTTCCTGGATCCCTGCTTGTGCACACAGCAAAGCCATCAGTCTCAGCAAGATATGAGCACTTACATCACACAGAAAAGTCACAACATTCTGAAAGATTGCTATCAAGCAATGCTGTGTTTTAGCACAGCTTTTCAGCCCCTGAATGTGAGATTTGCTTGATGCATGGCAGCTTACAGTAATTCAAATCATCAGGGACCTTCTCTGCACATCTCTGTGCTAGCAACAGATGTACCTCATCCTCATATTAAATGAAATGTATTCCTCATTCTCATGCACACCTTGGAAAAAAAAGAACTGGAAGCACTCTCAGTGCCAGGCATCCTCAAATTCCCCATGATTTCCATACAGACTAAGGTCACAAGGTTAAAAATACTTTAATATATATAGAAACAGTATTACAACAAACAATACAGGAGTGGTGAAGGCCAAGTGGTCAGCAATTTGAAGAGATTTATTCTCCTTCCTGGCATCAGGAGATGGTGCATCAGATGCCCCCAAAAGCACCCTGGGACACAGCACCACAATCACAAAACGTGGCTGGGAGGTTTCCCCTTCTGGAAGTCACACTTTGGTGTCTCCTAGTGACCAAAAGCCTTGGCTCTGAAGCTAAACTGGCAATCTGGGCAGGAAGTTGTCTCTCTTGAGACTGAAGGAGCCTTTTTCTTAACAGAATATCTGTGATGAGTTTTAAGTACCTCAGCTAGACTTCCCAGTCCCACAGCAGGACTACAGCCTGTGACTCCTGCCCCAAAAATGAGTGACCAAGTTCTGTGCTTGACTCTGCCCTGTGCCACCATCAGCACACCCTGACGTGCAGTGTCAGCCTTGCTGAGAGGGGAAGGAGAAGGAAAACTGCTGAGCAAGCACACCCAGGGCTGCTCACTGCCCCCACCTCTGAAAATGGACACCCTGCAGCATCTGGAGCACCAAGGAGCCCCTGACTGCAGCCCAACACACCAGAGAGGGACCCCCACAATCCCCACACGCCCTGCAGACACTGCCTGGCACAGCTGGCACAGGGGCTGCACCCCAGAGCTATCAAAACACCCAGGCTTTTCCCAAGCATCAGCACTTTTTGGACACCTGCAGATAAGCACAGGAGCTGCAGGTGGAAGCTGTGCTCTGCAACATGTGCAGAATGAGACTCGGCGGTGACGGAGCCACAGAGGAATTGCGTGACAAATGTGCGGTGCCACCAGTCACCCTCTGCCCGACCCTGGCACTGCTGCCAGGCTCCATTCAGAGCAGCTCAGCAGGGCGCAGGCAGAGGAGCCTTCCCAGCCCACAGCAAGGTCCAGGCTGTCTCAGCTGAACAGCAGCAGGGACAGCAGGCAGTTTTTTGGAGCCCAACCATCCCTGCAGCACCAAGATCCCCTTGATCTCACACCATCACCATGGTGCCAACTCGAGCTCTGGAGCACCCACTCCCTCTCCTCCAGCCCACCCAACCCCTCCAGCAACACCTACCAAAGGACTGCTTTCCAGATTCTCATAAACAGGAGTCCATGCAAGTCTAACAGCAGATATAACAGCAACACACACTCAAAAAGCTCCTTCAGACTGACCTTCTCCAGTTCAGACTCCCACTGAAAGCCCTGCACAGCCACACAGGGCAGGGGACAAGGGGGCACTGCTGGTAGGGAGAGCACTCGTGCTCCCTGCAGCCACATGACAATGACCCTCACGTCCCTGACTCAGCACAGGCATGGCACTGGGGAGCAGAGAGGAAGTGCAGCTGTCACAATTTCTATTTTGGAGCTCTGCGTGGCTGGGGATGTCACCATTGCCACCAGATCTGCCAGACCCCTCTTTCTGACCAGGACCATCCTGAATTCCCAAGGCAGAGGCAGGTGTGTGTGACCAGACTTCCCTGCCCACCTTGTCTGCCTCAGGGATTGCCTTTTCTCTCGTGCTGACTATGGCACAACACAGATTAGGGGCACAATCAGCCTTGAGAAGAAGCCTTAAAAAAGCCCAGTTTTAAATCAGAGACCAATTTTTTCCACTAGCATCATGGCACAGCCCCAAAATTCAACCTCAGAATAGACACATAAACGATAAGCAACCAAACCAAGTGAAAATTCCAGTTCTTTGTACTGCACTGACCTGCAGCCTGAGATTTAGGTACAATGGCAAAACAGGAAGGCTGTAAATAGAAATTAAACAACTGAAACATCTGGGAGGAAAAAAGAAAACCACTGGACAGCCCTCTCAGAGGTCTGCAAAGTTTGTGGAGAGCTCACAGAGACTGCAGCACCCAAAGGAAGCTGCACTGAGACTCCACCACTCCTCCCAGCAGCAGTGCAGAAGGAAGAGACTTGCCCACAAACAGGAATGCAGTCTTGTGACCAGCCAAGGGCTTTTCTTCTTTCACCCACTAATGACATCAGGCAGGTTACTGAGGGATATCAGGAAGAGGAGCCCCACAGACACAAGCCCAGGAGGAAGGAGGAGAGGCAGCAGCAGAGAGAGCAGGGCTGTGGTGGAGGTGGCATTCCTGCCCAGGCTCCTGTGCCTGGTCTCCTCTGAACCCCACTGCAGCCAAGACTTCCTGCATGTTAGTGTGTGATACTGAGCCATGAGACCCTCGGGGCAAAACCAGGTCTGCTCTTATTCCTCTTAGAAATGCACCCAATTAGACTAGGAAATTCAGTTTACATCAGCCTGTGCCAGCCTTAAATGAGCTCTTTTTACTTTCCCTTTTAGTAAAAGGAGACCTGGTAGGAAAAGTCAGCCTTTCCAAAACAAAAGCAGTTCAGGGAAGCAGGCACTCAGATCCAGGTTATTTAACAATTGCCTGGGATCAGCCTTTTCTCTACAGCTCTGCCACATGGAGATTGCATTTCCCATCAACAAGAGGATGCTGATCTGGCCAGGCAAGTGGCCCTGTTTGGCCTGGTCTGCACAGGCCCCATGTTTTGGGTGGGAATCATCACACAGGTGAGTTCCTGGGCTCATGGGGAAGGAGGGCACAGTGAGAAACCTCACAGCTTTCCTTGCTCCTTCAGCCTCTGTTGGACCACACGTCCTGATGTGAAGGATTGCTACACCTACACCTTCCCTATCACTTTCTTCCCACATATTTCCCACATCTTCCCATTAACCAGCTCAATAAAGAAGAGTAGAAAGTAGCAAAGCCTCACACAAAACCAGGGAAGTGCTTCTGCACACTTCCACCAGCTCAGAAATCCCAATCCAAACTGAGGAGCTGGCTGCAGCACCACCTCAAGCAGGGAAAGGAACACAAAAATGATTGGTTTTTTTTGTGAAACAAAAGTTATTCTCACTGTGAAAGGTTTCTTCTATCCAGACCCTGACACACCGGCTCAGACATCAGCAAAACTACTATTTTAGGCACAGGACAAACACAGAGTGTGCATCAGTCTGGATCTTGAAATACTGCATATTTGAGCTTCCACTGTGTCACACTTGCATGTTTTCTGGCCCCTGGGTCTTATTCAAGGACAGCAGAGCAGCTGCAAAAGCAAGGAAGAGAACAAGAACTGTTTTACTGAGGCAGAAAGGAAATCTATGCTATGGGTATGCTCAGGTGGGGGTGTGCAATGAGCCCAGTGCACTGAACCAAAGGATTTAAGGCATTATCCAACACAAAAGTGAATTCAAACCTGCCAAGCTGCCTTAAAGCAAGCTAGAATTACTGAACTTGCACATTTCCTTTCACTAGATAAAAGCCTGACTCCAAACCTTTAACCATGGGGGATCTACCTAGCTTAGGCACTTGGACACCTTCCTTTACAGATTAATGTGAGCCAGCACAGAAAAACATGAATTCAGGGTTACAAGATAAACAAAACCTGAGAATGGCAGGTAACTCACCCCCTGTGAACCAACACTGCTCTCCAGCCCCCCTCCCAGTGAGGGACAAATCCAGAGCACCACACCTCAGGAATTGCTTGAGAGAGGAACAGGGGTCTTTGCCAGCACCAATATTCAGGAGCAGGACAAGCCTGCAGGAGCTAAAAACCACCCTGTTGCCAACTCCATGGGCACCTCTCAGGCAAACAACTGCTCAGGGGGCTGCAAAACCTCAGGAGCAACCCATCCAGGCATGGTACTGGCATGGTTCAGGTCCTGCTGAAGATGTTTATCTAAGATCAAGAGGGAAAATTACGTTTTTTTCAGCAGCCTCTTCTGTGAGTGCTGTACCCTGTGCTGCCACAGCCACAGCTGGAAGTTCCTCTCCTCCCCACAGGCTGTTTGTTCACCCTGTGCCTGAGTGTGTGGAGAGTTGGTGTGACAGGCTGTGGCTTTGCCTTATGCCACCATTGGGAAAGGAGCCCTATGGATGGGGTCAGTAGCCAGAGACTTTGACCTCTTCCACCAGGAAAAGCCTGAACAGCAAAACCCTCCAATGCTGGTCTCTCTTTTGAGAGGTTTCCCTTGAAACCAACAGCTGAAAGAGCACCAGAGGGACAGGGTTAAACAGATCTTGCAAAGTTTTCAGAATTGTCAAGACTTTTGATGAGAACAGTGTGTTTTGGGGATTTATTTATTTATTTCAGGAGAACCAAGCACTGTTTGTAAGGAGCCAGGACATTTTCTATTTGTAAGCCCAGTTTCCTCTGAGAATGGAAGAGCTTTTCAGACATTACAAGCCCATCTCCTGTGTTGCTGTAGGGGATGGAGGTGTCACTGCATGATCCTTGCACCTCTTGGAAACTCAGCACCAGAGCTGTCCTGCTCTGGCTGCCCTATCAGGAGGGTGTGCAAGCACTCTACAAAACCTCCCTGCCTGCCATGGGTCAGCAAACTGACCTGGACTTCACCTTTTTGAAATTATTTGGGAAACACAGACCACTTCCAGCCCAGCCCCTTGCAATCAAACAGAGCCACAGCCACAGCAGACCTCAGAACATCAATTTCATACCCAAAACATGACACAGGCCACAAGATATCAGAGAACTCAGGGGTCACAGGCTGAAAGGCTGGTTCCAAGCTGCAAAAACCACAGCTCTCCAATGCCCCAGCAGAATCAATACAAAGAGAAGATACTTGACACAGGGGTTTTTTGTTCCTTTGTAACAGGAGCTGCTCCTCTTACCTCCAGCAGTTATGCATTGAGTCCTGTTACACAACCAGGACTTGCACAATCCTTGCAGGCATTTTATCAACTTGCTCCTCCAAAGCTTGGAGTTAGAGAGGAGATGCAGCAATGACCCGTGAAAGAGAGTCAATTAATGTGTTTCACAACCACACAGCAAGATCCAGCATCACAAAGCCAGACTAACCAACTCCCCAGGCTGGTAGTTAAACTTTCCCAGCAGACTTCCCATGCACTGCCAGAGCCAGATTTTACCAAGGAGAAAAAACCAACCCCATCTCTAACTCCAAACCTTGCCATCTCCTATTCCACACAGCAAGAAAGGAAGGTAAATAAATAATTACCTCCATTGCTTGTAAAGGAGTGACTGGAGGCACAGACGTGGCTGATTATTAATCAAAAATACTACAGTAAATCTGCCACCATGGGTCAAACTCAGCCACTCTTTGGACTTGTGGCCCTCCAGAAGCCACCAGAGATGTCTTCTGGTCTCTCTGTCTGGATTCCATGGGTGATAGCAGCACGTAATTAACTTGAAATGTTTACTAGGGGACAAACAGCAAGAGATTACAAGCGGCCTGCAATTATTATTTGTTCTGACCTATGAAATTTTCAAGCCTATAAAAAAGCCAGTCTTGGCAGAGGTGCACCTGTCACTGCAGGGCTGGTGATTCACTCTCCACAGCAGTTGTACAAAGTAATCTCATCACTGGGATCAAATGATCACGTTGGGAAAGCAAATTATGCAAGTTCTAAGAATTGTGTTTTTTGAGGCAGGAGAGTCAACGTCAGGAAACAGAACAAAGTTCAGTGGCCACAGAGGTAACTGCAGGTGGTTTTCTTTTATACCAGGGGAGGAATGGCAGGAGCACAAACCTGAGCAGGGAAGCCTTTCCCCAGTCCTTCAGAACTGAGCGAACACAAACTTTGCTGTATCCCAACAGGCAAAGGAGAGAGCAAAGACCAAATGGGATTTCAGTCAGACAGTTCCACACTTTGCTTTTACTGCAGGTAAAGAAACCATCTCTGCCAGCCACCCTCCCCAAACCCAACTGCACCCAGAGATGCTCCACAACCTGTGACACTCAAAAGAAAGGGGTTACCTTGCACCTATGGGTCTGCAAACAAGAGCTGGGGGGGGCTGTGAGCTCCAGCACGGAGGGTGGTGAGCAGCAGGGAAAGTCTCCCTTGAGACAGTTCAAAGAGTTTTGGTTGTATGGCCCTGTCGAGCTCCTCCAGCTGCTCTGCAAGAAACAAAAGAAAAGTTGCAGAAGGCACTTGGCTGTCCAGGAGACACAAACCCAGAAATTACTGACTGAACAGGAGGCAACTGCAAAGTGATGACAAGCAAGAGGTTCTTCTCTGTCACAATTAGAGCAGGACTAATTAACAGGGGGTTAAGCCAGATTTGTGACACTACGCCCTCCTTCCTGCCCACTCTTCACCTCACTCTCCAAGGCTTTCACACTCACAGATTAAAAGAAGGCATTTAATTTTCTTCCTGCATCCTCCCTGCTCCATGTTCTGCAAACACAGTTCTCGTGCACCATCACATCCACGTGCAAAACCAAGACACACTCCATGCCATGCACACCCTGCTGTCAACCAGCCCAAGAAAAACCTGTACTGAGACAATGCTGAGCTCTCCAGGAAGGGTCTGGCCCAGCAGCCCTCCCAGACAAACACTGATTTCCTCATTTGCAGCAGATTAATCAGCGAGCTGCTCTGCATGTGTGCAACAGCTCCTCGGGATTTCTCAGAGAATGACAGAAATATTGGAAGAAAGCCCATTCCCTTCTATCTAGCAAAAGGGATGTGTACAACACTGCACCCCACTAAGCAGAAAAAAATTATGAAACCCCACAGCTCCTCACGACAGCCCACACAAAGTGTAGAGTTCTGCTGTGGAGGGGATGTCCCCACCAACGCTATCACTGATTCACCTTCACAACTCAAACCTGACTTCCTCTTCCTTGCACTTTTCCAGCTTCTCTGCCAGATATATGTTTCTACTTTTTAAACAGAGCTGTAAAAACACAAACCCATTTCACTTTTCCAGACTCATATCAGAGTCTCAGTGATCCCTCTTCTCTGTACACATTCCACTAAGCATTCCCATTTCCTGTCACACTCCAAAAGCTAACCCTAAAGAACAAAGCACACTCCAAGCTGCACCAGCAGTGCTTACTCCTGCAACTAAGACAACTCCCCAAGAACCAATTCCACGCTGATGACTAACTCCCAACACCATCATCCAGGTATCTTCACCCCCTCCAGCCTCAATATTCCCAAAACCAGGGGCTTCCCATTATTTCCATTGACAAGCACACTCCCTAGGTGAGTAATTTCACTCTTCCAAGAAACTCCACCGGGAAAAGTCAGGACCAAACAGTCTTCCCACACCCCAGCAGTTTATAAAGTGAAATAGATGGAGCAACAGCAGAACAGCCCAGCCTGCAGCAAAGGTACCAATTAAACGCTGGGAATAACGTTCTCCAGGGAAGTGCCAGAAAATTCAGCTCGTTAAAGGCTTTTAACCAGCAACAGCCCGGGATGGGGTAAGTCTGAGCAACCCTTCAGTGCTGTGGAAACAAGGCAGGGCAGGCATCACCCTGCTCCAGGCTGCCCACCCTGCCAGGGGTGCTGGTCTGTCCCCACCCCACAGCCCCCGGGGGGACAGGACCCCCAAAGAACAGGGGCTCCACATATGCCAGCTCTCCATACAGGGCACATCGCTCGCACCAGTCTCCCCAGTAACAGGGGCTCAGCACCATCAGATGTTGCTAAATAGGACAAGCTCTGATCATCCCAATTGCTACCAGGTAACAGGGGACCAGTCACATCAGACTCTGCTGATAACAGGGAGCTCTGGCCATGCCGGTCCCCCCAAATAACAGGGGACAGTCAGAGCACACTCCCCAGATAACAGGGGCCACCCCAGTCCTCCCCGAGCCCCCCAGTAAGAAGGATCTCGAAAGGCCTCAGTAACCCCCAGTAACAGGATGCCAGCTCACCCCAGACCTCCCACTGAACAGGGGGCTCTGGTCACCCCAGTCCCCCCCCAAAAGAGATCCTTTCACATCGACCTCCCCGCCAGCGACAGCGGTGCCACTCACCACACACAGGGGACCCCAGCCATGCCCGTAACAGGCAGCCAGCCATACCAGTCCCCCCAGTATAGTACGAGCCCCCACCCCAAGCCAACCCCACCAGGGGATGCCGGACCGCCCCTTCACAGCACAGAGGGCCCCGGCGGCGGAGCTCAGCCCCCCCCCCCCTCAGCCCCAAAGGCCTCCCGGTCCCGCACCCTCCTCAGCCACAAGTCCCCGGTGCCGGGGATCCCCTCACCCACCGCCGCTCCGGCCCGTCTGGCGCTGGCGGCTCCCGCGGCCCCGGCGCGGCCGGCACGTACAGCGGACCTCACCACCCGGGCACACGC
>WBNO01005932.1:265361-281450 GCA_013400575.1 Peucedramus taeniatus | reverse complement strand
GGGGGGCCGGGGTGAAGTGAGGGGGCGTGAGGGGTCGGTCAGGATTGGGGTGTGGGGAGGGGGTCGGTCAGAATTGGGGTGTGGGGTGGTCTCAGGTGGGGTCAGGGTGCAGAAGAACAGGGTCCAGAGGTCACAGTGGGGGCAAGCAGGGGGGCAGACTCAAGAGGGGAGGCAGGGTTGGGGTGACCATTGTAGTTCGGGGTTCAGTATGGGGGCGAGCGTTGGGGTCATGGCGGGTCAGAGTTGGGGTGACAGTGGGAGCAGGGCTTGGGGCACTGTGGGGTCATGAACTGGGGTCATGAACTGGGGTCAGGGTGCTGAGGCCAGGTTTGGACACTAACTCTGGGCTGAGCCAGGACCTGCAGTCCCCTGCCTGTGGCCACTCCTGGGTGCACATGGTGCTGCTGTGGGACTCCCGGTTCCCCCCAAGGTCACCCCCCAGACCAAGGCCCCGTGGGGTTCAAGGGGACCCCGCGGTGGCAGCTGGCACCCAGTCACTGCCATCCTCCGTGGGAGCCCCGGGGCTGCTTCACCCCGGGCCAGCACATGCTCCTGATTTAACCACAGCCCAGATGATTCGGATGTTTTGGGGTGGTCTTTCTCTCGCTGCCACTCCGGGAAGTTGCACAAGCAGATCTGGAAGCATCCCCAGCAGTCCCAGTGGGAGATTTCACAACCTCGGGTCCCACAGGGACTGCTGCTCTCCTCCCTGTTGGTTTTTTTTTTGGGGGGGGAAGCTGGGTTACAACTCTGCTGTTCCCAGCCTGGCCAAAGCCAGAGGCACAGCTTGCCCTGACCCCACTGAGCAGCCCCGTGGCTGTGTGGGGTCACCTCGGGCTGGGTCCCCTCCCTGTGCCTGCTGGGCACTGGCACATCCAAAGTCACCATCCTGACGCCATCGCCGTGCTGACGCTCGCTCCAGAGTCAATAAAAGACTTGGGGAAGGTCCAGAGTTCGAGCTGGGCCTGGCAGGCACCTGAAGAGGTGTGAGGAGGGGGCACAGAGCTGAAGAACATCAGCCCAGGGCTGCAGGGACACCCTGATTCCTGACAGCATTTGAGCAGAGGGTCGAGGGCTGTCAAGTCATCTGGTGCCACTCCCATCAGTTTTGGGACTGACCCCATAGAAGCTCCCCAGGGTGGCTGGTCTGGGACTGTACCCTGTGGGGTGAATGGACAGGGGTTAAAGATCCCAGTGGCCCTGAGGGGACAACAGGACAGAGCAGCTCCATGGTTGGGGTCATCCCATCAGGTGCCCAGATTTGCATTATGGCCCAGCCTGTCCCATTCTGTCCCCACAGGGAAGGGCCTGGGGCTCATCACACCCAGCCCAAACCCCCCAGGGGCAAGCAGCAGAGTCCTGCAGCCCGCACAGACCTGTTTGCTCAGTGATTTGTCTCTCTACCTATTTCTTCCAGCTCTCCTCTGTCCCCAGCACAGTTTGAGGCTGGATTTTGGCCACAGAACCTTTACAGTGCCAGCAAACAACAGGGGACCCCAGGGGACAGCCATGAGGTGGTGTTTGGCAGCGTGCTGGCCCTGGCACAGGGAACCTGGCCCCCAGTCAGGATGTCTGCATGGGTGTGCTTGGCCAAAAGTTAATGACAGGCAAGCAAAGAAACACAGACCTGTTTTCCTTCCAGCATCAATGTCCCCTGCCAGGCCTCCCCACTTTGTGGGTCCCCTCTGACTCCTGCACGGGGCAGCAATGGAGCTCCAAGTCAGATCTGCTTTCCTGGGGTATCCCTGACTCCTTTTCCCTTGCACCACAGTGGGAGCTGAAGAGCAGAGGGGATGGACTTGGACTTGCAGAGCATCCTTCCCGTGGCAGGACAACTGCTCCAAGGACAGGGAACAGCTGGCTCTGCTCCCAGCACTGTCCCCAGACTGTCATGGGGGCAACCCAAGGGGCTTTCTGGACTGTCTGCACACCCTGTGGACAGACACAATCCTGGCACGGAATGAAGGGGTTGTTTTACTAGGAATGAGCCAGAGGCAGAGAATAACAAACCTCCAGGGACAGCACGTTCCCAAGGGCAATCACCCCAGGGGCAGCCATCCCAGGCTGAACCAGGAGGTTATTGATTTTTTAAATTTTTTTTTTCTCTTTCCCTGCTTTAGGAATTTCAGTTCTCTGTCTCCCCGCCAAGGAAATGAGCGGGTACTGCAATGTGTGATCAGTAACATTACTGTGAGCTTAGTTAGGCAGATGCCAAAGCCCAGTGAGCTGATGACTTTTACCTCCCTCTCTTCCAAATTTAAATCCCCTTCTCAGCCTTAGACACATTTGCAAATTCTCATCCCAGCCTATTTCCTCCCTCTCAGCAGCTTCCCTTCCCTGGGTGATGAGTTCAGAATTCAACCCCAGCCCTGAGGAACTGGGAGTTGTTGAACTGCACTGTCCAAGAGCATTTCACTGTGGAATGGACGCAGGGAAAAAGAGAAGAAATCTCCATGAACATCCATCTGAAGGGCCCTGAAGACAGGTCCAACACATTGCACATGACCAGTAGGTGCAGCTGGAGTTGGAACACTCCTGGGGAGATGGTGGAAGCTGTAGAAATCAGAGAGACCAAGTGATCTGCCACGGTCACCGAGAAGCTCTCAAAAAATCTGTGATCAGAAAGAAAAAAAATCCAAGCTGTGGTTTTGTGCTCAGTCCTGTCCTCGGGGCTCACCTGGAAGGCTGTGGCAGTTGTCTTGTCCCAGCAGGGAAAGGTTCTGGCTGGGACCTGCTCCTTCCCTCCTGGAGGGAGGTTTGCTCCACCTGGGACTGGGGCTGTTCCCGAGGGCTTCCTCTGCCCCAATAAAGCCAGGAAGCTGCTCCCTGGAAACTCGCCGTCCTTCGGCAGCTCTGCGGGGAGAGCGACTGTCTCAGCAGCCCGACTGATGGAGCTGCACGAGGAAAAACAACCGGATTCCAGCGTTTTCCAGCGTGCAGTACCGCCCGTCCCCAGTGCTCGTCCTCAGTGCGCGTCCAAAGCCACCAGCCCGACACGGAGCCCATCCCACTGATCCCACTGATCCCACCCCACTGATCCCATTGATCCCACCCCACTGATCCCATTGATCCCATCCCATTGATCCCATCCCACTGATCCCACCCCACTGATCCAAACCCACTGATCCCACTGATCCCACCCCACTGATCCCACTGATTCCAACTCACTGATCAGACTGATCCCACCCCACTGATCCCAATCCACAGATCCAACTAATCTCACCCCACTGATCCCACTGATCCCACCCCACTGATCCCAACTCACTGATCCCACTGATCCCATCCCACAGATCCGACTGATCCCAACTCACTGATCCCACTGATCCCAACCCACAGATCCCATCCCCTGATCCCACTGATCCCATCCCACTGATCGTGCCCTGCTGATCCCATCCCCCTGATCCCACCCCACTGATCCCATCCCTCTAATCCCACCCCACTGATCCCACTGATCCCGTCCCACTGATCCCCTGGAGGGGCACACTCCAGCTCCCCACTTATAAACAAATCCAGAGAAAACCAGTCCCTCTTTCAGATTCTATTTCAAGTTCACATTTTGGAGATACACAACATTTGTGATTGCTATTGATCCTCATCACCCTTCTGGAAAAAATCAGTGGTAAAATTCCTAAGTTTACAGGCGAGGATTTCATAAGGAGGAAAATCAAGGCACTAAAAGGAGTGGAGTGTCAACATTTCAATGTTATCTCTAGCATTTCTTTCCTGGTATTAAAAACATGCTTTTAAATTCCAAACAAGCTCCTTGTCCTGCTCTTGCTCCACACTAAAAGTGTAACAATGCAATTGCTGTCAGCAGGAAAAACAGGACCATGAAATCAAATCCGTTTGTGATCCCACAGAGGAGAGAATTAATCAGGTACGAAACAGAGTTGTCCTCCAACTCCCAAGTTGGTTCCCAAGTTGCTGCATCCTCCTGCTAAAAGTCCTGCCTGGGGTGCTCACCTTCACAAGAGCTTCTTACTCATGTCTCACTTCTGTGAGGTGCAAGTTCTCAGCACTGGCTTTGGTCTCCTCCAAAAGGAAGCCCCTGCTTGGTCCACATGGGACCATGGCACTGATTCCAGAGGGGCTGCTGGAGAAGTAAAGCACCTGGATGACAACACAGGGTTTGTTCAGACTCTGATGATGGAAAAATGAAAGAGGCAGGTGTGGGAAACCAGGACATCCCTCTTGTGGCTTTGGATGGGCTGGGACCCGGGCAGGGGGCTTGGAGAGCTTGGAATGGAGCCCAAGACCCCTCTGCCCTCAATCTTGAGCCATGGAAACAGTTACCAACTTTATGTGAGGAGTTACAAACCAGGGAAAGTAGAATAAAATGAGTTGCTTATCACTGAGTAGAGAAAGAGAATGTTAAGATTCATATGAGAAGTGTACAGGGGGGTCAAGAAGTGTACAGGGGGGTCAGGATGGAGGAGTCTGGGCGTGCACTGCCCTCCTTCCTTCTTCTTCATGGCCTCCATCTTCTTGGTGAAGGTGGCATTTTGTGATTGGTTTAGAGTAGAAACTCACTGTCTAACATAAGTGATAGGTATTGGGAATGAAGTGTAAAGTAGTTTATAGTATAAAAAGATACCACTGCCCTGAGGGTGGGCAGAGTGCCTTGAGCTGAGCTGCTGAGAGCATCTGGGCTGGGCAGGGAGAACATGGTATAGATAAGAGATAATGAACAACCTTGAGAACTAAAGCCAAACAGCTCTGACTCTTTCTTGGATCACCTGGCTGTGAAAAAGGACTCTCAGGAACATCCCAGGCAGGGGATTCTTGAGAGCAGGGACGTGCTTTGGAACGTGCAGCTGCCAGAGCTGCCTCTGGCCAGGCTCACCGGGAGCAGGGAGGAGCCCCGAGGCTGTTGAGTTTCTGGGGGTGGTGAGCACTGCAAGAACATCTCCCAGGGCAGGAATGGCACTTTGTGCTTCATGGAGCACTTTTTTTATGGAGCACAGCAAAACTCCAAGTAGAGTCAAGGGTAATTGTTGAGATCCTGGCTGATTTACTGACACAGAGACAGCAGATTCCTCCTGGGCACTGCAGAGTGGGCTACACAGCTGGGGATAAAGCTCAAATCCCAGCAACTGGACCAAACTCCTTCATTACAGCCTCAGGCACCAAACAGTGAATGCTATTGTAAATCCCTGGCTGAAAACTCCCCTCTCCCACACACCTGCCCACCAGCTCTGAAAAAAGAGAGATTGTGCTGATATTGGTGGGTGAGATTTCTGAAGCTGAGCAGTGTGAACACCCCCAACAGCACTGCTGCATTCCACTTATTTCTTCTAACCCATTGTTAAGGTCCCTCCCAACTCCTTGGATTTATAAATATTTGCTCCACAAAGGGCCAAAGTCCCTTACTGAGAAGTCTCTCACTGCTTCACAGGCATTTGAGGTTGCCAAGTGCTGGTGACATAGGCTAAGCTGGTGCAATGCTCCCAGAAAATGAAGGCAATCCATTGATACAGGCACAGGACCTTCAGCATTTTAGAGCTGTGTTCTGGGGCAGAAGAAGGTACTCTGTACTCTATCCTCATACCCCAGGTTGGTGTAAAAAGCCTCCTTCAAGGCACTTTCTTAAGTGGACAGTCACCAGTAGAACAGACATTGTCCTCCTCCATTTAATTTTAAGTTACAAACTAAGGCTCCTATGATTCCCATTCCTTTTGGGATCTAGCTACATCACACCTGTAAAAAAGACAGGAATGTAAATGGAAGTGCTTATTGCTGCAGCTTTGTTAAACTCCAGATTTGCTCAGTGTTTTGCCAGTGAGGTTCCTACCTTGGCCTGCAGAGCTGATGCACTGGAAGTCCAGTGGACTTGTGAAAAAAGGCAGCTGCTAAATGCAGCAAAGAAAAAAGACTTAAAAAAGGATGAGAAGTTCACGGAGGTGATACAGTTCCCATCCTCAAGCCACATAAAAAAGAAAGTATAAAAGAAATATAATTCAAGTAGACTGTACCAGGGAGCAGGGGAATGGCCTTCACTGGAGCTACCAACACTGACCCCAGACACAGCACAGATCCCAGCAATGCTGTGCGAGCCTCACACAGTGGTCCTGCCCCTGTGGGAGTCCTGCTGCTCTCTGGAGCATCAGTACACCTGGACTCTGGTACATTCAGCTGAAACAGGGGCCACTGGGGCTGCTGGATACCCTGGTGCTTGCTGAACACCAGCCAGAAGTCCCGTGGCTGTGGGTGGCTGTGGGACAGAGAATTTGCCCAGCTGGCAGCGCTGTCCCGGCGAGGCTCTGGCCTGGGCCAGCCCAGGGCACTCTCCAGAGGCACCTCTGGCTTGGCAGTGGGAAGAAGTGAGGCTGTGTCCTGCAGCAGGGCTCTGCTGAGGTGCCTGCTGTCCTGGAGCGTGGCTGTGATGAAAGCCCTGGCTCTGAGCACTGGGGTGAGCAGGAAGAGCCAGAGGCGAAGGGCAGTGGTAGCTCTGGGTGGGGTAAGTGCCAGGCACAGCCTTAATCCTGGGCAGGAAGAAAACAGAAGGTTACACTGTGCTCAGAACTGACATTGCCTAATTAGTGCTGGAAATGCCCTGGGGGCAGATTTCCTCCTGACCAGCGCTCAGAGAGGTCACTGCAATCCATCAGAGGGATTCACTACAACAGAAGCTCTTATTATAAGCAGCACTTGAGTAAAAAATGGCTTTAGTGGGCTCCCAGGACAGCTGTTCCCAATCCCAACCCACTCTCACTCCACACCCACTGAAGGAGCATGGCTCTTGGCCCCAGACTCTTTGTGCAAGGAATACACAAAGCCAAATTTCAACATGCTTTGAGATCTCTGTGCACATCCTCCCTGCCCTGTGAGTGACACATCTGCCAAGACATTAATCAGGAGAAATTACAGCTGCCAAGTGTTATTTATCAAGAAAACACAAATGCCTTTGGTGCAAGAGCCCAGAGTATGGAGCAAAGAAAAAAAAAAGAAGGAGGAAAGAGTTAGAAATAAAAGAGAAATAAAATTAATCATTCAGAAGCAAGGGTTAGGAAGTGTTTGCCAGTAGAAGGCATGACTCATCCTGCCAAAACCTATGAGGAGAGAGGCAATCTGCCTGCAAGCCTCAGCCTCTGGGACTTCAGGAGTGCTGCTCAGCCCACGCACATGAGGATGAGAGCTGAGAATCCAGGCAATATTCATGAAGCCATGAGTGCCAAGTTCCCAGCAAGAAGAAGAGACTGGCTCATGCTGGGGTTTTCAGGCTTGGAGATTTCTTTTTACTTATTTGAAGTGTGGGTTTGAGTTTGGATTTTTTTTTTTATTTGTGGACACAAACATGATGCCAAGGCCTGGACTTCAAAGAAATATCTCCTGTCTTGCAGCCATTTAATGCCTGAACCTTATGAAAATTTAAAATTAAAACAAATCCCAAACTATTAAGAGCTCTTGCTTGGAAATCAGAATAAAAATAATAAAAATTAAACTCCAGAAACACTTACAGAAGTTGTATCTAAGACACAGACATGCAAATTCAGCTGCAGCAGTGGAAGCATCCTAGAAACACCTTCCCACGCCCTGCTTGACAGTCAAATGTTCATGTAAATACCTTTGTGTCACAGCAGCCTGTGTCACCTCACCAAAGGAGGCAGGTTTAGACACTGAGGTGCTCTGCACAGCAGGATGGGACTGGTGCTGACACAGCCTCAGCACAGAGCCAGGCTCCCTCTCCTCCCAAAAGCTGCACTTGCACAGGAAGGAGAGAGGCAAAACACAAATTCTGTGTCTGTCTGGCCTCCCTTGCAAGCACTCACATGTTTTGAGTGTCCTGATGGAGCTGGGGGACACTCCTGCTTCAGGCAAAGGTTGCTTTTATGGTTTCCCATGGGTGGGGGCAGTGTAAACACCTGGGAATGCTTCCACTTCAAATAAAACTTTACAGCAAGCTGATGGCTCAAACAATACACAGAATGCAGCCCTGAATAGAAAACTATTTTCCTCTGTGAAATTGAAAGGACACCTTAGAATAAGTAAATATTTGACCTACATTTTCAAGCTTTTTAGAGTACAAGTGAATTCTCATAGTTTGTGTTAAACTTAAAACCTTTCCTGCATGTCAGTTGTGGGCCCCAAGGTTTCTTTTGTGTAAAATAACATTGCCTTGGCACTGAAAACCTGCTGAAAAGTTAAAAGACACCAAAAGGTCTGCACTGAACTTTTTAAATATCATCCTTAATTTACAAAGCTCTGGTCCTATGTAGGTTTGGACACAACTCACTTCACAACATTCCTGGCAGGAGAGGTGGGGCAAATAAAGACAAGGATCATGGCCCAGGGAGCCATATAGCCAGGAACAACTGCCTAATGCTGGGGCAGAGTTACACAACTCAGCTTTCCTGTCAGCCAGAGCTCCAATATTCCCATGTGCACACACTGCCCTTGCAGCAAAGGAGAGGTCTTTAATCTCCATTTAGCTTTCACTAAAGACCTGGTTGAGTTAATGAGTGATTCATTAGTCACACTAATGTCACCAATGTAACATCAGTGGGTGACTCTGCTCCCCATGGCACCCATGATGTGAACAGGAGAGGCACAATACAGCTTTTAGAGATGATTTAAGACCTCTACTCACACCTCAAAATTCCCCTACGAGGTGTTTCAGAGGAAGTCCTGTACTTACGTGCTGTTTTCAGAGGCTCTTCTCTCTGCTAAGGACCCTGGGATGTATTTCAGCCCTGGTATCCTCTTCAGCAGAGTGAAAGGGAACACCCGGTCCAGCTTAGAGCCCACTGACTCTGGAAAATCCAAGCAGAAACAGTAGCCAAGACCATCTGAAATCAGGAGCTTGTTAAGGAGAGCTGAGGACAAAAGACATTCATTTCTGACACAGCCACACAGAGCCCCCTCTGCTCCCAAACCACTTTCTCTGGAGAATTCTCCCAGCTCTACCCAGCACCACCTTGAGAGACCATTGCCCTCCTCAGCCCCACATTCTCTGCAGGCACTGAGAAGGGGCAGTGTCAGCTGAAACACAAATGCAGAATAGGATGGGATGAGCAGGAGAAAAGCCACTGAGGGTTTAGTGCAGGACAGGAGTCCAGGGAAAGCCAGTGCACCTCAGCAATGAGAACTACAGCACTTCCTTCCCACCATGATCCCACTCTGGCCCAGGGCTTCCCACTCAGTGTCCCAGATTGCCCAGCAAGATGTATTCTCTTTGCCATCTGTGTGGCAGTTATCTTCTGTTAATGGGCAGTTTTCCTTATCTCTTCCACAACCAATCCTCCCTCTGGGGAGCCATCTGCTGATAACAGGCCATTGAATGTCCCTGCATGGCTGATAAGAGCCACAGCATCCCATTGGGAGATGTTCCACCCAGGGGGAGGAGCCAAGCATTCCTACCTGGATATAATCTGAGCCTCTGGGACAGCAGAATGGCATTGCCACTGGATTCCCAGAGGAACAGCTGCCTCTTCCACTGGATCTTCAGAGGAAGACTTCACCCTTTCTACAGGGTCACTGCTCCAACAGAACCACACCTGCCACTCCAGGAGGAGCAGCCACAATTCCAATGGGACTGCTGCCAACACCCTGACCCACAGGCTGTCAGGTTGTATCCTGACTCTGTCAGTGTTGTTTTGATTCACTGCATTTTTTTTTTTTTATTTTCTTCCCTAATAAAGAACTGTTATTCCTGCTCCCATGTCTTTGCCTGAGAGCCCCTTAATTTCAAATTTATAACAATTCAGAGGGAGGGGGTTTGCATTTTCCATTTCAGGGGAGGCTCCTGCCTTCCTTAGCAGACACCTGTCTTTCCAAACCAAGACACTCAGAAAGGATACAGGCTTCCCCAACCAGGAGCCCACACAGGTTCCCCAAGAGGGAAGAGTGGGGGACAAACCACGCCAGGCAGAGCCCAAGCCACGGCACCAGCACCACAGGAACTCTGTACCCCAAAAGCAGAGTCCTCTTCATGCGGGAGCGGGTGGTGGAAACCCCCAGCATGGCAAAAGCCACTGGCATGAACCCTTTGGCATCTCCCACTTGCAGCAGCCTGGAGACAAGGGGCTGGAGGAGGAGGTACAGGAGGGCAGAGAGCAGGGAGAAAGTGGCAGTGAGGATGCAGTGCTTCGCTGTGCCCACGTTCTTCTCAAAGCTGCCAGCAAAGTACCAGATGATAACAGCACCACAGGCCAGGGAGATCAGGTCCTCGTAGATGAAGATGTAGGTGATCAACCTGTGAACTGAGCAAAGCAGCACCTCAGACAGGCACAGGCAGCACTGGGGCTGCTATAAAACAATTACAGGCTGGAGCAGAGGGAGAGGGAGCCCACGGGGTTAATTAACAGCTTTCATTTCTATCCTGGCGTAGAAGAGAAGGAACCTGAGACCTTTAAAACCAGGCATAAATAACCAGATAGAGTGGAAAAAAAGTGCTATCTTGGGTGTCACAAACATATGGGCTGGCTCTTGCTGCTTCCTGGGAAGCTGCCTGGAAAAAAGCAATAGCATCTGTAGTAAATTTCAGTCTCACTAAAAGAGAAAGCAAGAGACATAAAAATAACTGTTACGGTACTGATAATTTTGGCAAAAAGATAAACACTTCTTAAATTGCTGGCAGGCTGATTTTCATCACCAAAAATGTCTGGGGGTTATCACACCTCAGAAGTGCTTCCACACCCTCTGTTTAGGTGTTGTCCTAGGCACACAGCAAGGATTGGGACAGATTTCTCTATCACCAAAGGGGTATCGGGTGCAGACAAAGGTGACACAGAGACTCCATCATCAGAAGGCATGAAAAGCACTTTATTATTAAAAATCCACAGTTCTTATAGAAACAATGGTGGACCTAAAACCTGATTGGCCTTTGGGAATCTTCTCCCACCTACTGGTCAAGAAGGGACAACTCCTTCTTGTAAACATCTGTGACAAACAGAGACTGCCTGCCAAGTGCAGAGACTGAGATTATAATTGTTTTAATTCTTTCTCTGAGCTTTCTCACAGCTTCCCAGGAAAATCCTGGGAGAGCTCTGTCTCTCTGTTCAGAGGATATGTGATTACCACAACTTCTCCACCTCCCTCCCATCAACCTCAGCTCCACAGCCAGAAAAATACCAGCAAGAAACAAAACAAGGCAGTGCAACCCCTGGAGACACCCATCAGCTCAGAGCCCTGGACTGACAAAGGAAATCACTGCACGGCGGTGAGCTGGGACACGGGAATTAGAAGTGTGATAAAAATCATTCTGGGAATACCGCAGGGACTGAGAAATGCAAATCCCTCAAGCTCCCAGCGGTGTTATCCACCGGGCTGACTGTCAAAGGACAGAGATGGGGGTGCGGGGAGCAGCCTGAGGCCGAGGGACTGGAATGGGCGCCCAGCAGGCTCGGTGCAGGTCAGGGGAAGCGCATGGAAAGCGGGAAGAGAAGGGACACGGAGAGCGGGATGGGGGGGAGCAGAGGGCTCGGGAACGGGCTTGAGGAAATGCACAGAAATGGGGACTGGAGGGGTACCACGGGATCCCCGGCAGGACAACGAGAAGGAGAGAGGGGACACAAAGGCTCTGCTGCGATTTGGGGAAGGTCGGAGAGAGGGGACACAAAGACTCGGCGAGGGTTTGGGGAAGGCCGGAGAGAGGGACACAAAGGCTCCGCTGCGATTTGGGGAAGGCCGGAGAGGGGAGGACACAAAGGCTCCGCTAGGATTTGGGGAAGGCCGGAGAGAAGGGACACAAAGGCTCCGCTGCGATTTGGGGAAGGCCGGAGAGGGGGGACACAAAGGCTCCGCTGCGATTTGGGGAAGGCCGGAGAGGGGAGGACACAAAGGCTCCGCTGCGATTTGGGGAAGGTGCGGGATAGGGCGGGCAGAGGGACCAAGGAGGCAGCGGCTGCGCCCGCCAGCGGCCCCGCTCACCTTCCCCGTCGTGCAGAGCTGCGGGGCGCAGTGCGGCGGCGGGGAGGCCCCGCAGCAGCCCGGGTGCGGAGGCACCGAGCGACAGCAGCACCGTGAGGGCGGCGGCGGCCGGCGGGGCCATGGGCGCCGCCATTGCTGCCCCGCGTTCCCGCCGCTTCCGGGCGCCGTCGGAAGGCCTGGCCGTTACCATGGCAACAGGAGGCGCTGTGGGGTCGTTACCATGGAAACAGGGGGGGTCTCTCGCGCTCTCTCTCTCCTCCCCGCCTTTTTAATTTTTATTGAATTATTGTAATCTTTTCGCTGTTGAGAAGGGGAGATATCCCAGCGAGAGGTGTGAGGTCTCACAGGGTTGGGTTGTAGCCGGGTGTTCCCACACGGACCGCCCCAGGGTGTGGGAGGCCCATCCGGACCCGCAGAGCCACCACTCCCCCGAGCCGCGGGGTCTGGCTGCTGGGAATCAAAGAATCGATCAGCCTGGAAAAGATCTCTGGGGTCATCGAGCCCAACCCGTGACCGATGAACACCACCATGTCAACGGGAGCAGAGCACTGTGTGCAACATTCAGTGTTCCCATAAACACCTCCTGGGATGGGGACTCCACCACTACCCTGGGAGCCCCTTCCAATGTCTAATCACCCTTTCTGTGGAGGAATTCCTCCTCATGTTCAGCCTGAACCTGCTGTGATGCAGCTTAAAGCTAAATCCTCTCACCCTGTGCCTTGGAGCAGAGCCCAACCCCTATCCAGCTACAACCTCCTGTAAGATAATTGCAGAGCAGAGGAAGGGCCCCTCTGAGGCTCCTCATCTCTTTCAGCCATTCCTGGTGCTCCAGACCTTTCCCCAGCTCTGCTTCCTTCTCTGGACACGCTCCAGCCCCTCAATGTCCTTCCAGAATGGACAGCCCCAGAATTGGACATGGGACAGGAAGGCTGAGTGTTTCCCTTCAGGTGGAGCTGGAGAATGTGAAAAATGCCATTCACTTGTGTTAAAATTTTAGAAGTTTAATAGCAATGAAAATAGTAATAAAAATAGTCATAAAAATTAGGACAATAACAATTTGTACAATCAAAGTTAGGACAATAAAAGACAATAAAAAGGAAAGAATTAGGGACGTCCAGATGCCTTGCACTCTGCCACAAAGCACACCTTGCCAACAAAGGATTAACCCTTAAAAGCAATAGCCTATTGCATATTCATATATCTCATACATGATTCAAACATTCCTTTCAAACCAAGGTGTTTCTGCTTAATTTCAGCTTCCCCCCTTCATCTCATAAATCAATCTTTTTTGGTTCCTCGAAGTCTGGGCTTTCCCGATAAGGAGGCAATAATTCTTCTCTTGGAATCCTGTTGTATCTCCATCCAGAGAGGATAATGCAAAGAATTTCTTCATTATCTTTTCCATTCTTTGGGCTAGTTACAAAAAAGTAACTTATATCACATAATTTCTATTTTAATATTATGCTAGAGTCTAAAAACTATCTTTTCCACACTACTTTAAAAGATTAATACAGCACTACTTAAAAGAGAATAATACAGCATAACCTTCCAACATAACACATATAGTATTCATTTTAATATTTGCCAAGAGCCAATAATAAAATATGCATTTTTCACAGAGAGGAACATGCACACCACAGCTGCTCATCCCAAAACCTGTGGGAGGTTTGTATTCTGTGCACTGTCTGCCTTCAATTCCCCAGAATATTGGCTTCATTTTTCGGCCAGTTCTAGTCAGAGCTAGGAGAGGAATCTTCAAAAATGAAGACACCAAACTTCTTGCAGGTCTTGTGGACATGAGGAGATGATGAAATGTGGGAAATAGCAAAGGTAAGTTTGGCTGCTGCTGGTTGTACATGAGTTTTTGCCATCTTTCTATTGTCTCAACCATATCATGAGGCTGATGCTGCTGTAAAAGCTCAAGGAATCCCAGCAGTCCCATCCTGTTTGTGATAAAAAACTCCAAACACAATGAAGTAGGGAGAGCTTAATCAGATTCTGTGGGGAATTCTATCTAATCTTAATCAGATTTCTTGAGGTCGGGATTGAAGGCACTTGAGATGGTATTTCATGTTCAGACTCAAGTTTATTATTTCTTGTCAGTAAAACAGCCTCACAACCAGGAGTTCTGCAGCCTTTCATTAGCAAGGCACAAAATGGCCAACTATCTCTTGTTCCAAGGTCTTTTAAGACTAAATTATCCAATTAAGAAATGACACCTAGATTATTTTCCCTTTTAACCAAATAACTGATCCCTCAAAGCCTGCAATGGGGACTTTTCTGTCCAATTACAAAACACCACCCAAACCCATGAAGAAGGAAGAAGGTGAAGAAGAAAGAAGAAGAAGGTGAAGAAGAAGGAAGGAAGAAAGAAGGAAGGAAGAAGGAAGGAAGAAGGAAGGAAGAAGGAAGGAAGAAGGAAGGAAGAAGGAAGGAAGAAGGAGAACGACCTGTCTCCACCCTAAAACCTCCATCTTGCTTCATATTTATTTCTATATTCTAAAACCCCAAACTCTAAGTTTTCCACCCTGTGATTGATATTCCACTTCTAACCAACTACACACCCATAATCCCAGTGCTATCATTCCATTTTGGAAGCCTTCTCCACAGCCTCAGGTCAATTGTGTGTTCTCTTGTGGGTCTGTGCCCTTAAGCACACAAAGTTTAAAATTCTCAGCATCCAGGGCTCCAACAAGATTCCTTTGGGGTAGAACTTCCCAGTGATCATGACCATTGGCTAGTTTTATAACAGTTGCCCCTAACCACAATTGCACCTCTTCTTGAGCTTGTAGTTGGGGGTGTAGCTGTGGATATTGCAGTAGGAAAAGAGTATATTTGCCCTAAAGGAGAAAATTGTGCATCCCACCTGGGTGTGTTCCTGTGTCACCTGCTCCAGGTGACCCTGCCTTGGCAGGGGGGTTGGGCTGGAAGATCTGCAGGGGTCACTTCTAACCCTGAGTGGTCCCTAAGTGCCCACACAGTCTGGCTGCTGGTTCACAGAATCCCAGAAGGGTTTGGATTGGAAGGGACCTTAAGAAACCCACCTTCCCACACCACCTCTGATTTTGCAAGGTGGAGAAGGATTTGAAGCAGCTGGGATCATTTCCAGCCAAGGGTTGAAGGGCTGATGCTTTTTCCACATCTCAGCTTCAAAGTTTTTGATTGGGACCATAGCACAGATCTATCAGCAGGCAGGCAGACACAAGCCTGAAACTCTCTCTGAATTAATTCCATTTTCCACGTATGAGAAGCTCAACCCCATTTTCTTTATTTTTTATTTTTTCTTTCTTTTTTTCTTTAATTAATCATTCCAGTCACTGCTTGTTTTGCAGAAACTTATTTTCGGCTGTGGCAGTGGGATTTGCCTCCTGCTGCTACGCCCAGGGGGGAAAGAAACAGCCCAACTTCTCTGCAAATCTGCTCAAACCATTCAGCTGAAATCAGAGAAAGCTCCTCGCTGCCTTTAAAATTAAAAAAAAAAAAAACCAAGAGTAAAACCTCACTGTTTTCTGGGTGCATGTGCAGACTGTCCCTAGAGAGAAAGGTGCAAGTGTTAACTTACCAGCTCTCACAAGAAGGTAGTTTGATGTGAAACAAGAAATACAACTTTTAAAAGAATCAGATTAAATAATCAGCGTTGCTTTTTCTTTCTTCTCAGTCCATCACTCCTCCTCTCTGAAGCAAACCCTCACGTTTCACAGAAGTGGCTCCCAAGATTATGACCCCTCCCTTTCTTTGGAAAACCATTCTCCAAGTTGATATTTGGCTTTTTAGGATACTCAGAAACGCCGGCAAACCTTTCCTATTTTTCCTTTAGGACCCAGATTTTGGATGTTTTCTCTAACCCCATTCAGCATCTGCTACAAATGGGGGTGATGCACAAGTGGGGTACTGAGGGAAACGGGGGGCTGCTGGTGGGGAAAGCCGGCCGTGCAACTCCCCCCCCATTTCCCTCTGCGCACCCTAACCATGCCCTGCGCGTCTATTAATTTTATTAATTTAATTAATTTAATTAATTAAATCAATTTAATCCTTTGACGCTGCGCCCGCACCCCCTCGCCCCCTTAATACACCCCCCCCTCGCCCGCCGTACCTTGGCACGGCCCTGCTCACCTCCCCTCCCCCCCCGCTTCCCCAGCGAGTGGTAGGCGCCGCGCGCGCTGATTGGCCGCCCGGCCCCGCAGTCCGCGCGAGCTGCGGGTGCTCAGTGTGCGCGCGGCC
>WBNO01005932.1:239346-265123 GCA_013400575.1 Peucedramus taeniatus | reverse complement strand
TGTCGCAATGGGGGGCCCGTGGGGGCAGGGTCCCTTTGGGGTCTTGTGCTCGGATGATGCGTGGGGTGCAGGCCCCCCCCTTTTGGGGTCTAGGCTCCTCACCGCATGTGTGAGCCCCCCTATGGGCTGTGCCACAGCCCCCGCAGTGTGAGGTGTGGACCCCATTTTGGTTCATACTTCCCAGTGCAGGCCCTCCCGCCTTGGGTCCCTGTGTGTGGGATGTGGGTCTTGTTTTGGTTTATGACCCCCACTGTAGACTCCCCTACTCTTGGGCTGTGTACCGTTCCCCCCGGTGTGAGATGGAAGCTCCCCCATTTCGGGTCACAGCCCTTTCCCTGTGTGGACCCTGACTTTGGGTTGTGGTTTCCCCCCACACCCCATCCCGGTGTGAGCTGGGGATCCCCTTTGGGTCTTGCCCCTTTCCGTAACTTTGTGTGCTCCCCCTTTGGATCACGCTTTCCCATGCTTTGTGTGCTCCCCCTTCGGAACAGCACCCCCCATGGAATGCAGGCACCCCCTCCCTGGGCTCTTACCCCTCTTTAGCGTGGGAAATGCCCTCCCCACCCCGCAGCAGGGGAGCCACCTTTGCATCCCGGTATGTGCTGCCTCTGCTCTTCACCCAGCGTGAACTGGGGGGGCTTCACCCCCTCTGTGGGCTTAACAACTCCCGGGCTGGGATTGTTTTCCAGCGGGGCTTTAGCTGAGCAGGGAGGCAGGATCTGCTCTCCCGGCTGACCTGACACAGCCCAGCTTCTCCCGGGGCCTCTCTGAGCACAGTGTGCTGTTCCTTCATCCCCTTTGAGGTGTGGATGGTTGGTCCCCCGGCAGTGAAGCCTTGCCTAGGGGTGGGTACTGCTGCATCCCAAAGCGGGAGGAGGAATTCCGAGCCTGGCCGTGCTTTGTGGAGCGAGCCATGTTTTGTTGTGGTCGAGCCATTTTGGCGTTGTCTCGTGCTGCGTGTGTGAGTGATAGACAATACAAACAAAGCAAGGGCTGGTGCAGGAATCCTTTCATTCCAGGAGCAGTTGTCAACCAGGAAAAGCAAATGTGTCCAAAGGTACTAAAATGAGTCCAAATCACGAATTTTTCTACTGAATGAGTAAAGCTTGGCAGTCAGTTGCATCCACTTTTCTCCCATCTGTCAGCTACTGACCAGTCAAGCACCTGAGTGTCCCCTCTGTTTTTCAGTGATGTTCAAACATGTTCTTTTTCTCTGGAGGATACTGAGAGGCAGTGCTGCTTCTTTATATGAATTACTTCATAAGAGAACCTCAGTTTTCAAATGCACAGCAAATTATTCTATCTTGAGAGGAATAAACCCCCTGAGTAGTGCAAGGTGATTAGGCTGCTATGTCCCACTTCATTAACAGGAAATCTTTCCATGAACTTTTTAAACATTCAAAAAAAAAAGTCAGTGTAGGAATTTCCAGAATAAACTGTTTTTTCCCAAAAATACTTACAGACTGTTGTCCCCATTGAACCCACGAAAATGAATTGATCAGAAGTCTGTAAGAGGTCCAGCAGAAGATGTAGAAAAATGTATAAATAAAGGAAGTTCCTCTGATTGCATGTTTTCATATTTTACAGGCTCCTTATCTGGTTACTTTCAATTTTTTTTTCCAAAATGTTGTGGTTTGGTGGAAGTGTGTTAAGGAGAAGCTAAGGAGATTAAATGCAGTTCTTAAATTTATAGCTGGTTACATCCTTACTCAAGAATTTTCTGATACAGACATTAATATTCTTTAATTAGCAGTATTAATGGCATATAAATGTTAGTGTTAAACCACAGCCATGTTTCACAATGTGAATAGTAATCTTTGTGATCATTTAAATGGAAACTGTAAAGATTTTACCTTACCCCTTAAAAACTAACTTGAATTGCACCTCTACATTGGGTTTTTAATTGCTTTTCAATATGAAAAAGCAATGAAATATTTATGTAGCAGTGCAGAAGGAGGAGAAATTCACATCTAAGTGAAACTGCTTTATAGGACATGTGAAATTTAACCTCCTTTCATCTCGTGGTAGCGTTTGGTAAATGTTTCTGTTACAGAATGTGAAATTTGATACTTTGTGTTGCTTTGAGGAGATAGGTTACCATTAAAAACGCTGTTTTGTGTCTGAATATCTCGGGTGATAACCCCCCCCAATCTCACATCCATCACCTCAGGTGATGCCCTCATCAAAGCTCTGGTTAAGTGTCTGTGTAAGCACTGGCAGGGTTGGATTTATAACCTGCTGAGGGAGGTATAATGAGCAGATTCACCAATCTGATGAGTGTTTTGATTGGAAAATGGTCGCAGTCATTGATGACATTTACCCTGCCTTGTAATTAATTCTCGGTGTCAGCGTTTTAGGCACTTCTGGGGATAGAGGCTGGAGAGAGAATGTGGGGGAAGGGTGAAATTGGGGATGAGAAGCTCCTGAGAGATTTTATTAGACCATGGCACAAGAGTATTTATATAAATTCTTGAAGTGATTGGAAGAGAAAAATTGCAGGGCTTATCCAGAATGTTTGGATTTGGACAAGAAGGTGGGAATTTCCAGCAGATTTCACTCCTGCCTGGGAAGTGAGAGGGATGGATCTGAGCAGTGCAGAGGCTGGGAGGGCACAGAGCAGAGTGGGATGTGAGGAACCTCTGCAGAGCTGGGCTTGGGATGGATGTGAGGCTGGTGGAGCAGTGTGTGTGTGTTCTGTGTGCTGCCTCTGTCACGTGCTGCTGAGCTCTCAGCTGGCTTTTTCCTCTTGCACTAGGAGCAAAGGGAAGTGTCAGAGCTCCTCCATCCCTGATTTTTCATCTCCCATTCTGCCTGTGTTTGTGCCCTTTAGAGCATCCCAAGAAGGGGTTCAGCTGCACTGACCTACTTAGCTTTGCTTGATTAGTTAAGCTGCTGCATTCTGCTCATTGATGATGAGCACTGTACTCTGTAGCCATTAGAGGGGTTGTACAGTTCTGGGTATTTGAAAAGACTCCTTGAAAACAGAATTCAGATTCTTCAAAAGGGACATTTCCAGGTGTGTTGTGTCCCCCACACCCTGTGCTGCTGTCATTCCAGTCTTCATATTTTCACTTTTGTTAATGAAGAGGAAGCTTCATTCTGCAGGGATAGTGGTTGTAATATCCAGTGTACTTGAACCTTTCTTCCTCTCCCCAATTTTTCTCCTCTAGTAAGTAGAGACTGAAATGTTAGTTGGAAATTCTCAATATGACTTACTTTTTTTTTCTAGATTCTGGAAGTTACAGTCAGTCTGGGGGCCAGCAGAGGTATGTGAGGATTTTTGCTTTGCTATTAGCAATTACATCTGCAAACTGAAAGACCATTTAGTATTCCCAGCATGATGGCTGATTGTTCAGGATAGAGTGTTGATAGGTTTTTGGAATTAAGGATGCAGAAAGCTTGCACCTGGGCCTTTCTCAAGATGTCTTGCAGAACAAGAGAAATCAGTCTGTATTCCTGAAAAGAAGACAATTATCATGTAATGTAAATGGATGTAAATTGGAATGACATCTTGTAATAGTAAGAACTTTTGAAATTACATTAATATAGAGAAATACTTTTCATGTGACAGCCTTAAGCTATTCACTAAGATTTTAGCCAAAGGTTATGATATTTGTTTTATGGTCCAAGGCTGCAGGGCATGTTTTAATCAGTGAGACAAGTGTTTTTATGGCAGTATAAAAATCATGGCTAATGCTGCCTGTGCTAATGAAGATCATGAGGCTTTGTGCATGTAGCACTGCCTCAGTTTGGGTTTGTATCTCAGTATGATGAGTTTCAGCACGTGCTGCTTAAGTGGCAGAATAATGAGTAGGTATAATATAAAATTACAGCAAACCCACAGCTTTCATGTACTTAAAATTTATATTTGAAACACAGCAGAAATTAAAATAAGCTCTTCTGGCTTCTGACAATCAATCATTAATTCATTGATGCAGCTTTAATATGCCTGGAACTGCAGTACTTGGATTAAACACCTAGTTTGGAATGAAGAGAAACTTAGGGACACCAAAAATACCTTTACTTTCCAGCCTATGTGAAGGCCACTCTAAACATTTCCTAAATGCATTTTTCTCTTCCAGCTACTCGTCCTATGGCAATCAGAGCAGTCAGAATTATGGACAAGGACAGGTATGTTGAAAAAAAAAAAAGTGGCTTTCAAAGCAGATGTTCCTTGAGTGAAAATAATTGTTCCTGGGCCAGGAAGAATTCCAGTCTCAGCTGTGCTTGATGTTTGCAGTTGTGTCTAGCCAAGGAAAACTGTAATTTACTGCTGTGGAAGTTACACTTATTTGAGTACATTCTTGAAATTACAGGGATATTCTGGTTATGGGCAGAGTGGAGACAATTCCTCCTATGGACAGAACTATGGAAGCTATCATGGGAACTATGGACAAAATCAATCAGGTTTGGCTAGCTTGTTACATTCATTGGCAGGATTTAAAAGGTGAATATTGACTAAAAATTTTCTTCCTCGGTTTCCAGGTTATGGACAAGATTCCCAGGGATACGATGATGAATCCAATTATGAAAATCAGAATCAGAGCTCATACAACCAGCAGTCCTATGGCAGCCAGGGGCAGCAGAAAGGGTCATCCAGAGGGTAAGGAAGAAGAGTTTACCAGTGTCTATTTAAAGGACTGTCTAGTAGTTGTACATTCTTAACTAGAGCTATAACATATTTCTTGCTAACATTGCTGAGAAAAAGACAAATATTTGAAGATCCACGTCCTTGAAACATGTTTAATGTCTGAAAGGAGGTACAGGAAGAATATTTCTTTATGTAAGAAGGATGGGTGTAGTTGTTTTGAAGTCAAGCTGTATGGGGACTTACACTTTAGAAAGTATTTGGATCATGGCTACAATGAAGAATGGACTTGGCAGAGTGTTTTGATTAGGAGAAAGACCTATCAAATCCCTCTCCAATCACATTCTTTTGTATAAACTTACAGTGCTCTTTTATTAACTTCAAATAAGCTCTTAGCAAGGGAACTCTTAGCTGTCTCAGATTGCAGACTGCTTATCTGGCTCGGAATACCTTTTCTTGAAAGAAAAAGGATTCAAAAATGTCATGTAACAAATATATTTTGGTTTTCCAACTAAGTAGAGTTCTCAGAACATGGTGGGTTTATATCCTCATCAGGAAATTAAATGTACACGTGCATGCTGCACTCTGCTATTGCAAATGTGTTTTACTCATGATGTTGTATTGGATTCAGTTTGAGGAGGATTAATGATACAGCTTTGAAAGTACGTTGGAAAATACAACCTAACTTCCCAGAATGACTTAAAAGGCCACTTAATGCTAGAATGCCTCCACTGTCTGCTTTACAGGCTTTGTGCCTCCACCCCGAGGTCACTGCTTGTGTTAGAGCTTTACTGAGGATCATGTGGTCTCTTTGAAATACTCTCTTGAGTACTAAACCTCATTCTTGTGTCCAAGGTCCAAATGGTTTTGTATTTTTTACAAGGTGATAAAACAATCTAGACTTGAGCAAACCTTTACTTGGTTTCTGGTTTTGTAGTTCTTATTATAAAACATTTTAATACTAAAAAAAAAATCTTAATCTGTCAGTAATAGGTGCTTTTACTCAGATGTCATTTTTGCTTCCATAACAAAGGCAGGTACACAGCTAAGTTTTGTTTTGCTTTCTTTTCTGAGTATTTATTAGAGCAGTACAGAGGTAATAATGTGGTTTTTATATCTGTAGATGCCCGTAGAATAAAAATACAGCACATAGGTTCTCCAATAAGTTGTTTGTGATCTAGAAAATGAAGAAGAGACCTTGAAGGGAAGCTTCTCAATGTAGGGCTGTAACAAATATGGAGAAACTGAGACATTAAATGGTAGCAGCTTTGAAGAGGGTGGCTACAAAACTGTAGCTGTTACATCCCAGGGGAGGGAAGGGAAAGGAAGACAGCAAATAGTGGATGCTTTCAACAATGCTTCCTTTGGTGGTAAAGTTGCAAAGGCTAAAGCAGAGCTGACTTTTTTGAAGTGAAGATAATAACAAAAATCTTCACAAGCTGTTTACCACTGGGATTAGCAAAGTTAAAGCTGAGATCTAGGCTAGAAGTGTGAGAGAGCAGATTAAATGGTATTTACACAGATGGGATATTTTGGGATTGGTTAGATCCAATGCACTACATCTGAAGGTGCTTTGAAAAGCTGGTGGAAACTTCCTGGAGGCTCTTGTAATTTTTTTCCCTTTTTCTGAGATACTTTCACTAGCAAGTAAGGTTGCCAAAGACTGCAGAGTGGCAGATCTAGTGCCTCATCCTTTGAAAAAGGGTGGAAGCAAGGAGGGGGAAGAGGAGAAAGGGTGACAGAAGCCAGAGAGTCTCTTCAGTTGCTGAAAAAATAAAGACAGCTAAGGCACAACTAAGTACCTGGGGGGAAACAGAGGAATGAGTAACAGCCAGTGTTCCCTGGATGCAATTTATTTCTCAAAAATCTATATTATGCCTTGCCATGAAAGGCTGAGAGAACTATTGTCTCATAGATTTTCAAAATGCTTTAGTTTCTACTTCAGATGCTGAAGTAGCTTAGGCAAGTGTGGGGTAGGTGAGATTCCCTTGTGGTTGCTCTAAAGTTACTAATCTTAATCTTAGAGAAGATTTATGACTCCCTCTTGGAATGTAGAGCTGCATTGTGTTGGAGTATTCTGGATGTGATACTGGGCAGTGTTTCTCATGAGGGCTGCTGGGATAGTGTAGAGGCACTGAAGTGAGAAGAACCACAGGTATGTTACAGGCCACCAGAACAGTTAGGAAAATTCTTTATAAATTGCAAAATGCCCAGAAGAAGAGAAGCTGCAATTCAATGAAAGCAAAATGTTGGGATTTTTTAGGCAGCAAGTCTCAGCTGCACTATACAGCATGAGCACTGAGGCTCTGCATGCAGGTCCAGAGGGAAGGATTTGGTGTTCAGCAGGTCACAGGCTCTCCATCAGCCATTGATGGTACTGGGAGAGGGGGGAAAGCAAGTACTGGACTGGGACATGTGAGAGGAGTGATGCTCCTAAGTTATATAATGAGGTAACTGCAATTAGGAAATGTTAGCAATGTCGTGAATTTTCAGCCGTTATTTTGCTCTCTATTCTGTGAACATTTAGCTATTAATTCAAATTCTGTTTGTTTTAAGTGGAAGAGGCTCTTATGAACAAAAGTCAAACTATGGTCAGCACCAAAGCTCTTATGACCAGCAGTCAAGCTATGGACAAAACCAAGACTCTTATGACCAGCAGTCAAGCTCCTATGACCAGCAGTCGGGCTATGGCCACCAGGGCTCCTATGACCAGCAGTCGGGCTATGGCCACCAGAGCTCTTATGACCAAAAGTCAGGCTATAACCAGCACCAAAGCTCATATGGGCACTCCCAGCAATCCTACCAGTCTCAGAAGGGAAGCTATAGCCACAACAGCCAAGGTAAAATTGACAGCTTGAACTCAGTATTGGCTAATAACTTTGAGCAGAAGCTTTGTGAAATGGTTGGATTTCCTTCTGCGAGCAGTTGATTTGATGAATAGCTAAATTCTTTTCCATGTTGATATTCTTGAGGGATGTTTTATTTGTGAAGACTTTTAAAACATTATAGGGAGATTAAAATCTCTTTGGACCCCAAAATGGTTGCATTTAGGTATGTTAGAACAGCCTTGCAGAGCCTCTGTCCCTGAGTTCTGCAAATTCTAGATGGAATTTTTTCCCAAGCTATTTTGAACTCTCTTCCTGCATGAGGGTGACACGTCTTGATCAGTCATGAAGAGCTTCTGCACTTCACATTCCAGCTTTATGCTGTGTAGGTGAATTGTGAGATAGAAGGAGAAGTTTAAGATGAAGCCTTTTTTTTGCATTAATTTCACACCAGCAGCACAACCCACTCTATTTATCCTTGTTCTGTCTTCAGTGATGTCTTTTGCAAACTGGGAGGACTGTATGGAAGTCAAATGGAAAGTATATTCTAGACAAAATGTGTTTAATGTTTGGAAAATGGAGTGTAATTACAGAGTGTTTTTTACATTTTGATATACTCAGTGACCCTGGAAGCCAAGGGAGATAATGGAGCAAAGTTTGGTTTGTTGTTTGTTTTTTTTTTGGCACAGAGAGAGATTTAGGAGTTGATACATTTCAGATGTAAATGGCAGAGTTAATGAAGAGGAGGTGGGAATTCCAGGGTGTGAATTTTCACTGTGCTGCAGTTTGCACTACAATTGACTCTGTTTGGTTTGACTCATTCTCCCAGATGATCGCCGTGAAAAGAGCAGGTATGGAGAAGATAATAGAGGATATGGCGGGTCACAGGGAGGAGGTAGAGGGGGATATGACATGGATGGAAGAGGTCATATGTCTGGATATAGGTAAGTGATCTCATTCCAGTGCCTGCAGCTCCTTACCCTTGTTTCCTATTATTTAGCTGATTTTCATTTTTGTTTATTATATGTCTGTTCCTAAGGTGGTTCAGGTTTAGATTTCCAAAACTGGAAGGTTTCTAAAATTAAACCTTTCTGCACTGCACAGAAATGGGTTTTGCCTAGGGGAACAGCTTTTAGATTCACGTAGATTGAGACCAGGCATTTGATTGTTTTGACATACAGCTGTATTTTATTTGCTTGAGTTGCAATACAAAAACTGCCCCAGCCCATCTCTTGCTTGAGAAAACCAACAGCCAGTGATTGAGAAAAATTTATGAAATTTGTACCTAAGGTAGCTCACATTTTACCAGGGAGATATTTTGGCCTTGAATAATTTAGTAGTAACATTACTTGTCCTTTGTTGCTTTTTTTCAGTTTTAAATTTATATTAAAATACACATATTTTATTATTGATTTATTTGTCAGTCTAAACACGTTTATTTTGGGTAGATCTGAAATACTAACAATGCTGTCACCCCTTTCCCCATTGCCTAAGGCCCTGCACTGTCAAGAAAATTTATGCACATATTTAATTCTGTGCTTGCAGATGATTTCATGCAGAGGTCTGCGATAGGAACCTTGGCCTTAAAGCCTACTGAATTAAACATATGACATATCATTTATTAATAACTCACACAACTGGCTCCCCTTTGTGTCCCTCTGAGTGCTTGGAGGTGCAGAGGGCTCACTGATGCAGGGCAAGAATGGTGAAGCTTGCAGAGAGCTTTGAGGTGTTGCTTGTCAGCACCACTTACCCTTCAAAAGGCTGCACAGCTCTGGGTTATTCTTAAACTCCAGATGAAAAGCTCTGTAATTATACAGTGTTTTCTGTTGGAACTGATCTGATTTAAATAAAATAATCCACTGCTTGGTTACTTTTAAAGGTATTTCTGTTTAAGTCATATTTAAAATCTGTCTGCTTCTGAGATGCTCCAAAATTGTACTTAATGGCTTGTTTATAATGATGTAGGAGGGTCTTACCTCTTCTAATTAGGTGTGGTAGCACAATTAGAAAATCATAATAGTGTTATTTTATGTTTGCTGGGGTTTTATATAATATAAACTTAATGCATATTTTTCTGTAATATTTTTTATAATAAACACAAATTTATGTACTAAAAATAAACATAAGTATATATAACAAAGAATTCTATAATATATAGTACCTCACATAAAACAAACCAAGCAAAATAATTTCTAGGTTATTTTTAATTTTCAGTTAAAACAGAACTTTTTAAAAAACTACATTTTCTTTGTGGATGAGGATTTTCCATATTCCTGTGATAAAAACTGATTTTTTTTTAAAAATTTCATAGCTAAGTCCTTTCCAATAATACCAATGAATGTGAGCTTCAAAAAACACACTGCTGATAGATTTTGTCACTTTGAAACAAACTTGGGTCTTTGCAAAATAAAGTCAAATGTATTAATGTCTGTGAAAATAAAGCCTCTTGCCATATTTTCCCAAAATGTAAGGAAATTTTTGCTCACACATCTGTGTAGACCATGGAGCTTCACTGAACTGGGAAGCCAAAAGAAGGGAAGGAAGGGAAGTGAATGAAGAAGTGGAGGAAATTCAGGGAAGTGGGAAGGCATTTATTAGGAATTCTGTCTGCTTCTGTTAAGTGATGTTGGCTTTAATGGTATTTTTTGTGGAAATTTTCTGGAACTACAGTGTCATATATCTTTATTCAGTCTTTTTGCATAACTGTGACAGAGGATTCTCCTTCTGACATATGTATTTAACAGACATGCTTATTAGAGAAGTCTAAAAGGTTAAATTAAATAACAAACTCTGTAATGAAGGGGAAAATAACTTGTAATAAGGTAAGAAATCATGTTTGGTCCTGTGAAAATGTGGGGTTTGAGGGTAGGGGTTCTTTGGGGGGGTTATATTCTTGGGTTTCTCTTATTTATTTATTTATTTGGGAAAAATACGTGTAGGAATATCAGGTTGATCTTCAGTAGCCACCAATTTCAGTTGTTCTGGTCCCCTTTTAATGCCAAACCATGAAAATTCTATAGCCATCAGGAGATAATTTATAAATCTTGTCTGCACAGATACTTTAATGATGCTGTAATCACAGAATTCCAGAATGGTTTTGGGTTGGAAGGGACATTAAAAATCAACTTTTCCCACCCTCTGCCATGGACAGGGACACCTTCCACTATCCCAGGGTGCTCAGAGCTCCATCCAACCTGGTCTTGAACAGGGGATGGAATAATCATATAGGCTTTGACTTTTATAGTGCTTATAAAATATCACATAAAAATTGCTCCTTGACTTTACAAACAAATTAATATCAAATGTGAGACCACAATGAATGGATCTCTTGTTCTTAGCTAATAATATGACATTTAGACACAGGGAGAACTTGATGCAGCTTTACAGGTGTAGTTTTATTCTGAGAACCAGAAGGACGTGGACATGTCCTGTACTGAATGCTTTCAGCACTCATTTTTGTTTAGTGCCTGTGCAAAATCACCCAGCACTGAGGAGAAAATAGCTTTTGAGAAATTCTGTTCAGATTTCTTAGCTGATATTAGTCCAGTGAAGAACAGACGTTTTGTCATGTGTTAGAAGTTCACATTTTAGTTTTAATAACTTAAGGTTTCAGAATTATCCTAGAGATTTTTTTTAATGGTCTTGAATTGCATCTTTTGGGATTTTAGTAGAATTTCCCCACCCTCTTGTTTTGAAGCTTGAAAAATTGATGATCTCACTAATTTTTATTCTGGCTAAGAAATAAAATATTTCTTTTTTTCTTCATAGTTAGAAGAGTGTCATCTTTTGGTTAGAAAGCAGGAACAGCAGGTCTTGAGAATGCAAGAGTTTTACTTTAAGATATTCACCCAAGCTTTTTAGAGTCCTCATCTGAAAAACAAGGAATTAATGGCTACTGTGGCTGGGGGATTGAATTGTTTTGGTTAAGGCTGTAAGTGGGGAACACAGGAGCAAACAAAGCAGGTGAGAGAAGCTTTGCTTTTGGCTCTGCTCACACAGGAGGAACCACAGAGATGCAGTGTAGAAAGGATTTGCCATTGTGTTAGGATTTGTCATAGAAATCCTGATTTTGCTCAGCATAGATTATTTTTTCTCTTGTGCAGATTTATGGTGATTTACTATAAACACAAGCTACCTATGCAGCTTAATTTATCAGCTATTAGGAGTGGGGATTAGTGTGATATAAAGGAACTACAGCATAGTGCAGAGGTGTTCTACAAGTGTGGTTTGTGTTCAGAATTAATATTTTGACTTGTAACAGATATGCTTGAGCTTAGCCTTATGGAGACTTTGGGAAAATGTGAACAGAGGCAGTAAATATAAGCAAGGGAAAAAAACCCATCTGTTAGTGACTGTTGGTGCACTAAATATTCCTTTCTTGTTTGTAAAATACACTCTTAGGTGTTAGGGACACACTTGGTGAGACAGATACACATTGCAGGCTGAAATTTGTTTCCTTAATTCTTAGTGCTGCTTCTGCCAGTATCTGATATTTATAAAACTGCATTTCTTGTGTGTGAACTCCCCATATTACCTTTAATTTAAAGAGCTGTTCCCAGCTGGATTAAGCAATATCCAGATGAAGTCCAGTTACAGTCTAGTAGGAGATGATAAATCTGTGATTGAATATGGGAGGAAAGAACAACTGAGGACTTCACTTTCATAGCAGCAAGTGGTGCCTTGTCATGTTCTGGCTGCCTGCAGTTCAGCCTCTTATTTATTATCTTAGTTGGTGGCACTGCTGAATTTAAACTGCCTGTTCATCTTTCTAACACAGGATATTAAGACTCCAAAATCCATCTGGTCACACATCTCTGAGGTCTGTGTGCAGGCCTGGTAAAGCAGTGGGCTGTGAAATGCTGCAGTTGTATTTTCCACATGTTTCATGCCAGTAGTGTGGGGAACTAATTCTGCTGAGGTTGAATTTTGGGCCTCAGTGAGGGGCAAATCTGAGACTGTGGCATCAGCTGCTTGCAGTTTCTGTGTTTGACTTGCTGCAGGATATCTGCCTGATCCCAGGGAATCTTGGCTACCTTTGCCCAGCAATTGCAGGAAGGTAACAACTGCAGCTTCATAAATCACATATCAAATGCCACGTAAAGATGTAGGAAAGCATGAATCCATTGTCAAAGGTGTCTATCAGTAGATTGTTCCAGATTTTTGTTGGGTTGGTCATGTGTGACTAAGCAGAAGACAACATGCCGAGGCATACTTGGGCAAAAATGTATTTCTGTGGACATTAATTAAAAAAATAATTAAAATTATTGATTGCACTCATTAGAGCAGAGTGCAGAACTGCTGTATCACAGAATTAAGGCATTGGACTGTGACTTCTTTATATTTTCTGTATTCATCTCCTACTTTTCAGGATTATGGTGCACACATTTTCACCCCAGCATCCTACAAAACCCTCACTTCCAGCAAAATCCTGGATGTGTTGACACAAACTTACTTTATGTAAGTTTTTAAATTGTTGGGGTTTTCTAACTGCCATACACTTCCACATCAGAAAATATATTTGTTCTGGATATTGCTGTCCTGATGAGCTGGGACCATAATCTAGGGCTGGTGAATTTTCATAACATTTAGATGGTTGATATTATTCACTGTTGTTGTTTCTAAGTTAAAATCCAAAAAAACCTGGCATCCTACTAAAAATTGTTGTGTCATAACAAAGTTTTTTTTTTTAGCCGAAGTGAATTGGAGGTGGCAGAAAGGTATTTACAGTAATTTTATCATCACCATTGTGTTTTTAATCATCAGTCCTTGAAAACAGCCTTGAGTAAAGACCAGCACTGATGCTGCATGTAAAATCTTTAATGAGCAGAGTGAATTAATGAATAAATGACACTGCAATTTAGTGTGCAGATTTCTTCTATTGAACAGCAATAACATCTGCAGCAAAAATTTATTTTAAGAAAGGTTCCAGTAAAAGTGATATTGTCTGTTGTGCCAAACTGTCCCAGAATGTCAGTCACCCTCCAAAGAGTGTCTCTTAATCCAGGTTTGATAATAAGCTATCGAAAGCTTATTTGGTCCTCACTTTGGGCAGATTTTCTCTCATAAATGTTAAGTATCAGCAGCTTCCATTTATGACTTTCCATTTGCTGTAACAGATGGACAGGGTGCCAAAGAAATTACTCCCTAATTTTACTTCATTGCCTTTTGGTGGGTGCTTGTGTGCCCTGTTTGGACTGATGTGTGAGCAGACAGATGGAATTAACACCTGCAGTGATTTCCAGTCATGAAGTGCTTTGGTGAGGAGGCACAATAGCACAATAGCTGGAGATATTTCTCTGCAGCAGGGTTTGAGCTCACACTGCCTTTAGCATGGTGAGAAAGCTCTTGGGGTTAGGTGATCCTGCCTGATTTTGAGGTGGCAGCTGTGTCCCTCAGGACAAGGAGGACAAGCAGGCACTTGTACATGGAAGTATGAGAGAGTCCTTCTGACATTTGGTTATTGACTTTCTAAAAAACCCAGTGGTTTTTTTTCTGACTGCTCTGAGTATTGATTACCTTGTGTTCATAACATGGATACAATTAAAAATGCTGTTGTGAAAAATCCTTCCAGTACAAACCTTTCCTGTGAAAAAAGAGTGAGGGTTTATTTTCATGCACATAATTGGAGGCATAACAACCTGTTTTAAATCCCCTTCTAACCTTTGAAAATTGATGTGTGTATTCTCTTAACTTGGTCTACATTTTGTGCCACAGGTTTCAGAATGAATGAAATAAAACTTCACGGCCTCTGCTTTTGAAGCTCACATACACACACACCTTCTCTGTAATGCCAAGTGCTGTAGTACAGTAGGTCCCCACAGACCCTTGCTCAGAGAATGGCTCATTCTGCTAATTTATCCCCTCTATTATGAATGCATAACAATAGAGATTAATTTTAGCTCTTTTGACTTCTAGGAAAGTACTAAAGTACTAATTATTCCAAAGTAGCAATTACATCTTCATTTAAAGCCCACATTAATCTTCATGAAAATAATGGTTTTGTTTTAAACCCCAGTTTTGAATAGCTGTTATTTTGCCTGATGGGATGGGAGAAAGTATTGAACCAACCACATGTGTATGGGTTAGTTTAAAATACTCCTTAGGGCTTGTCTTCTCCAGTGCAGCACGCTGAGAGATTTTTTTTTGTAATTTAATCTTTGAACATGAATGGGTAGTGAGGAGAACGTAGACATGGTGCTTTAGCTGCCAGACAGTAATTCTCAACTTGTCATCAGTTAACTGTAGATTGAGCCTTGGGCTCAGCACGTAGAGACTTAAGGAAGAAATCATTTCTTCAATTTTTCCTCTGCAGTGGTGGTGACCGTGGTGGCTTCAAAAATTACGGTGGTAAGTGCCGAGTATCCAAAAATGTTTCAGTGGAAATTCTTTATAAATCTAAAAGCCACCAATATCTTGTTACTATCTAGTAGAAGCATTATAGAGTTTTGGTGAGGCTGGTGTGTTCACGAGTTTTAATAGCCAAACTTGTAGCAATAAACTGGATTTCTACTTTGTCAAATTGCATGAGAGAATTTGTGGAGACAGTGACGTTCACCGGATTATTTTTTTTTTTCTTTTTTTAATTTTTGTTACAAATGCTTCTTAGAAAGGTACTAGAGGTAGAAAAAAAAGTGGGAAACTGCTTGGTGATGTGACAACCAGCATTTGCAAGCGAACACCAGCACAGCATCAGTGTGGCAACTGCCACATGCTGCAAGTTAAAGAACACGTTAACGTCCTACAGACACCTTCTGTTGAACGTTTAAATCTAAATACTCTCTAAATCTCTGGTGAATGTCTTAGATCTTAGATGCATTGCATACATTCTTTGTATATTTTCTTGTTGCTAAAAAAGTCAGTTGAATGTGTTGTGCTAAAAATAGTATTTTTTCTTCCTTTTTTTTTTTTCTTTCTTTTTTTTTTTTTTATTTTTGGTCAAACCCATATCATAGGTCAAAGGGATTATGGACCGAGATCAGATGCTGGTAAGGAAACTAGCAGTGAGTGGGAGTGGATTGTAACTCTTAGGTCACTGCTTTTAAAATGTTTGTCTACAAAGATGGATGTGGCTGCAGTTCCCATGGCTCAAAAGCTAGCAGTTCCCTAGCTAAAGCATGCCTTTCTTGAAAGAAATATATTTCATTAAAGTGCATGTGAATTTTCGGATGTTAATGCAGCAAGTAAGAATTTCCTGTTGAATTCTGAATGTGCTTGAGCCAAGCAGCTACTTTCACTGCCATCACACTTCTGCTAAGCTTGTTTTATTTAAAACACACGCTGCTCTGGTGGGTTGGGATGCCCAGCTGCATGAATGCTGGGTGTAAGGCAGGGTCAGCTGTCCACTGTACTCAGTTGATGGTGTTAACCTCAGAATTAAACTCCCTGCTACTGTTATTTCACACAAAATGTCTCTAGGATTTAAGGGTCTGCTACTGGGCAGCACAGAGCTGAGCTCAAAATATTGCTGCAGTTGCTCCCACAAAAACACATGGTAAATATAGCTTAATTTTCCACAGATTCAGAGTCTGACAACTCTGATAATAACACCATCTTTGTGCAAGGACTCGGAGAGGATGTTTCAACAGATCAAGTGGCAGACTATTTCAAACAGATTGGTATCATAAAGGTATGTGAAATGAGAAATCATGGGTCATAAGGAAGGGAATTGGTGGAGCTGGTGTACTGGAAATGTACTGGTATCATTCAAGGCAGAGTTCTCTCTGACTCCACAGCAGTTGTAGATAATATTTTATCTGGGTTCCCAGCTGACAGCTCATTTGTAAGCTGGCAGCACTAGCACCTTTCTCCTAGTGACATTTAGATTGCTTTGTGTCTCTTCTTTAGGCTTTATAGCCCTGACACTCTATCCATTGTGCCACCCTCATACTGCAGCACGTCTGCCTCTGTTCTGTGGCTGCTGCTTCTGGTTCTGCAATTCTAAATTAGGATTTTGTGCACTTGACCTCTTTTTTTTGTTAAAACTGGGCCCATCATTACTTCATGGAGAAGGGCCAGTCAGCATCCTTCAGTCAAATCCCTGTTTCTGCAGGCCAGCTCCAGCAGAATATTCTCACTAAAGATACTTAGTGTTACACTTTATGCTCTGAACTGATTTCATCCGTGTTTCTGCTATGCCAAGTGTACAACCTTTTTTTTCAGACCAACAAAAAGACTGGCAAACCCATGATAAATCTGTACACAGACAAAGATACTGGCAAGCCAAAGGGAGAAGCCACGGTGTCTTTTGATGACCCTCCTTCTGCTAAAGCAGCAATCGACTGGTTTGATGGTGGGTGAGACTTACCTGTTCTTTGGCCATTTTTGAATCTAACAGGCAGTGGAAGAAGCAAATAAATTTTATTTTGAAGGCCCAATGCTGCTATTTACGTAGCTTTTGGCTGGGGTTTTTTGGTTTTGTTTTTGGGGTTTTTGGTTAGGTTTATAGTTGGTTTTGTTTCTTAAACAAAGAGCTATATTTCATGGTTTCTTGTGTGTGTTGGATTTCTCTCATTTCATTAAACAGCAGATAGAGATTTAGACCAAAAATGTGCAGTGAAACTGAGGGTTTGCTGCTGTACCTCAGTCACCCATGCACAAGGTACGAGAGGTGGTGTTTGTGTCACTTCTTGTTTAGACCAAAGAGCTGTAATCTGTGTTAGCAGCTGGAGGGATTCCCTACTGTGTTGCATTGATATTTTTAGTGTTGTGGGAGCACTTTTAGAGTTTGGGAAAGGTTCTGGCAATCTTGTGCTGAGTGCTCTGTATATACACAGTGAAGAACAAGGTTTTAAAATTATGGATTTATACCAGAAATATATTGATGTAAAACTCCTCAGACTGCAGGAAATACAGTGACAGTCTTGTACTAATAAACTCAAGGGGGTGAGGGAAAAGTGCCTTCTCCTGTCACCTTGTGTGTTCACAGAATTTTAGTGATACTGGGTAGAAACAGAAGGTCATACTCTGCATCTAGTGGGAAATGATACTGCTTAAAAAAAATCAGCATGGCATGCTTGTCTGATGTTTGTATTTGCTAATAAAATGCAAATTGACTTTTGTTAGGGAGGGTAAGGCAAATATGACTATATTAGACACATGTGCAGTGCTGTTTGTCTGTGATAAACATTGGATCTATGAAGAATCCAGTCACTGAAAACCATGAACTTTATTTAAATGCACTTGGGAGTTAAATTTTGGGCTGGCTATTGAGTGGTACAAAAGCCTTGTTGCCTTGGTGGAATTACAGTTCAAACACCAAAACTACTTCCCCGTGAGCATAGCCAAAAATCTTTTAGACATTCTTATGTCTTTAAGTTGCAACTTACAGATCTCATTTAAACTAAAATTTCTGTGGGTTTGTGGAGAGTTTAGCAAGTACATCAGGGTTTCCATCTCACCTTTGGACCAGTGCTTTCAAAGCCAAGAGATTTACTGCAGCTTCCCTGTGTCTCAAGAGTTTTGTGTTCAGTCTGGGTGTGCAAATCACTTCTGCTCTGCTGGGCTTGCTGCTGTGTTGTTGGGAGCTGTATTGATCCTTTCTCTCCTCCCACAGGAAAAGAATTCAATGGCAATGTTATCAAAGTTTCTTTTGCAACCAGAAGACCTGAATTCATGAGAGGAGGTGGAGGTGGCGGGCGTCGAGGTGGGCCTAAAGTCTGTAGAATCCTTGGTTTTGCACAGTTAAATGCTTTTTCGTTATGATTGATTTATTAAAGAGAAGTTGACTTTGAAGCAGTGATTCATCAAATGTATGAGCCTTTGGGATTCTGCCAGGAAAGGGAGTAAGAAGGATTGAACCCAGTTAAGTAAACTGAAATCTGTAATCTCTTCTGCACAGCACAGAATTTATGCTTTCCTTTAGAACTGGAAAGTCTCCAGATCTTGTCTCATCTTTGCTTTTAAAGAGAAAGTGTAACAGAGATGTTGAGCTGTACCAGCCCCACATATATAGGGGGGCATTCCCCAGAAGCATTGAGATACTCTGTTTCCAGCTGGGATTAAGCAGGATACATAATTCAGCTGCTGCTGATTTGGAGCAGCAGTTAGATTTCTGATTCCTTTAATCAAGGCCATATCAATCTCCTTCATTCTCTGCATATGCATTTTTATCAGTAATCCACTGAATATTCATTACCATTTTCGAGGAATCATGCTTTGGGCAGTGACTGTCACCAAATTCTAGTTTTGAAATCAGGCACTTCTGTAGGCTGATGGAAAAGGATTCTTCAGCAACTTCACTTGGTATAAAAGTTCTTAATTTTGTGATGCACAAAGCAAGAATGTTGTCCCTGTGCCTATGTCAGAGGCATCTGGGGATTAATCCAGACTTTTTATTGTTAAATTTTTGTTCTGTGCCTAAGTCTGGCCATAAGTGACTGATCTTATACTTTGTTAAATCTTTCTGAAATTTTATTGATGCATGTAGTGGGTTTGTATTTACCCAGTGGCAATTCCAGCAGATCGGGTTTCCCTTTACTGCTGAAAAAGAATTTATAATAAATAGTGGGAATATATTTGCATTAAACACTCCTTCCATCTGAAAAGTTTGTCTGTCACTGAGGGTCTGAAGGCAGTGACAATCTTTGATACCTGTTTGTCATGTGCAGTTCATAGAACTTTATTCTGATTATAATTTTGTCTGCAGGTTCACGTGGTGGCTATGGAAGAGGTGGGGGCTTCCAGGGTAGAAGTGGGGAACCCAAAAATGGTGATTGGGTTTGTCCTAACCCGTAAGTGTCGTTTTAATTAGGATGGGGTGTTTCATGTGTGCTTCACCTTCACAGCTCATCTGGGGAATCCTTGTCTGTTCCAGGTCCTGTGGCAACATGAACTTTGCTCGCAGGAATTCCTGCAACCAGTGTGGGGAGCCCAGACCGGAAGATTCACGTCCATCAGGAGGTGTGCAAAACCAGCTACACCTCTTAAATGTTCAAAGTGTTCATATCATCTGCATCTTTCTGAAAAAGCTGATGTATTTCTGTGTTTTTCCCCAGATTTCCGTGGTCGAGGTGGCTACGGAGGAGAGCGGGGCTATCGAGGGCGCGGCGGCCGAGGCGGCGACAGGGGAGGTGGCTATGGGGGCAAAATGGGAGGAAGGTAAGAGGAGCCTTTGCCCTGGCTTGGCTGTGGGATTGATAGGGACTGTGGGAAAAGCGTTGTATATGTGTGCAAATACAACTGCCATGAAAATATTATCTACAGACAGTTGAGTTTTGTGAATGTTTCTGGATGAGGCTCTATAAACACAGAGCAGCACACGGACGTCATTGCAGAAATGTTTGACTGAAGGGACTGTTTGTTATTTGCTTCATTTATTACTTGCTTAGAACCTTTTCTTTCCATTACAGAAATGATTTCAGAAATGATCAACGCAACAGACCATACTGAAGACCACTGTGAATGTTTTGTTTGTCTTCTTGATGCGTTTGATAGTGAAATTGCCTGCAGCTTCACCCATGGCCTCTTTCGATAGTGGAATTGAGCGAAACTAGATTTTTATTTTGGTGGGAGGGACTGGGGTGGTTTGGGAGGATTTTTTTTTAAGCAAGACATTGAAATTTAATCCTAATTTCCATATTCTCCTCTTTTCTTCCCCCTCCCCCCCATACCTTTTCAACAGGCCCCAAGAAGGAAAAGGATAAACTGTAAAATATTGCCAAAATATGAAGTGTTTTGTAATACAACAATAAATGCTGATTGTTTTATTTGTGAAATCCTACTGTTTCACAATTAATTGAATTGGATGCATTTCCTTACATATTCCCAGTGTTCCTGTGGTATGGCAGTACATAGGCACTTGTTTGGAATGGCACTGCAGCTCTGACCCAAGCTCTGTGTGTTCACAGAATCTGCAGTCAGGTCAATGATGAGCCTCCTTGCTGTCCATGGCCTCTCCTGAATTTGCAGACTTGTCCCCTGCTCCTTTCCTTTTTCCCTCCTGTGGTGCCTGCAAACCTGCTTTGGTTGCCCTGCACCCTGAGGGGAGCAGGCAGACAGCAGTGTGTGTGTGTTCTGCTGCTGCCAGGAGACAGAACAGCTCAAAATCCAAGGTGGGATGGCTTACAAAAAAGTTATTTGCTACATCTTGTCATACTTGCTGCTTTTGGAATGTGGGTGTTGGAAACAAGTGCTGTGTGCAGCTGCTTTATCCTGGAGGTCAGGTGCAGGTGAGGTTCAGTAGGTGCATTGTGAGCAATTGGGATTCAGCTCTGCAGCCAAGGGAGAGGAAAGAAGGGAGGTTAATTGTCCCTCCTGCTCAGATAGGTCACTGCAGAGGTGAGCAGTCTGGGAAGGTGGCACTGCCCCAGTCAGGTCATGGCAGTGCTGCCTCTGCATCACAGGCCTTTTTGAGAGAGAACCTCTGGCTGTCCAATAGTCCAGTGGGCAGCACTATAAATACAAGTTCTTGGGGTCTGTGGTTACAACTGGACATAGAGCTGGGCCATATCTCACTGAGAAATGAACAGAAATGGCTTTTGTTAAGGTTTATGAGCCTCCTCCCCAGCTTGGTGTGCATTGATGGTCATGGTAACAAAGTTCAAACCAGCATTACTCAGGGTTGTAAGTGTGGTGACTGCTGGGCCTTTTTCAGGTTTCTCCTGGAAAGCATCTGCTCTGTTAGAAAAGACATTTGTCACAGATTGTGGACAGCTTGTCTTCTTAAAACAGTGGAATTTGAGGTATATATGTACTAGTGACAGTATAAAATCCAGTGTATGGCACGTGAGGGTTCAGAAAGTTGATGAACTCAGTATCTGTTGTTTTGCTGGCCTAGCAGAGTTGGCTGCTGATGGTTTTGAAGCTGGAGTTACTGTTTGGAGGGAAGAGGCTAGAGGGTGCTCTTGCCCACTGCTGGCAGATGTAGGAATGGTGCCAGCTGGATGGGATGGAAGGAAAGCAGGAATCAGCCACTGAGAACAGCCTCAGTATCCCTGCTGAGGTTTGTTCCCCAGCAGAGCTGACACCTTGCACTGCACAAACAGCTCCTGAGGGTGCAGCTGGAACCCTCAGAGGTGAGCACAGAACTGGGAATGGCTGAGCTGAGCAAAAAAAAAAAAAAGACTAAGCTGGTGCAGCATAACGCCTCTGCTCCCTGGTGGGGCTCTGGCTTTTTTTCCCTCCTGGAGAAGGGCTTGGTGGTTCCAGAAACTGGTGCTTCCAGCATTGGGAGCAACAGTTGTAGCTGCCTTTAATGCCAACTCAGCTTCCAACCCTGCTTTCTCCCCCAGGCTAAGCGCACTTTCCTCTTTAGTCACAGCCCAGGATTACCAAGTAGATGAGTTTTCAAGTGAGCCACAGAACTGGAGCTGTCACCACCTTCTCAGCTTTTCCAGCCTGGCAATGATTCTGAGCACTTCTTGTTTATGTTCTCTTCTGCACTGGGGCAAAAACACCTGAGTTCTTGCATGGTTTGTAAGACACTTTCAGCAGCTGCTTGGTCATTTAGAAAATCAGGAGGACAGAGAAACTGTACTGGCTGGATGGGTTATTTTACTTGCCTTTGGTGCAGTGAGAGTTAAATTAATTCAGGGAGGCCTGGGAAGATGTTCTGTAAAAAATACAAACCCAGATTATGGTTTAACTATGTCATTGCCCTCCAACTGCTTCTGCCAAGTCCTTTGGTCCTGCAGGTTTTCTCCACAGCTGCCTAAAGTTTGCCAGGACAAGCTTTAATTGAGGTTAAAAGGAAAGTAAAAAACTTGAAAAGTATAGTAAATTAAGGATTGAATTAATTGTAGCTCTTCCCAGTGCTGTGTGAGGATTTGGCAGGACTTCCTATAATAAAATTCCAGACTAAGGAGGGATAAGACAGTAGATCTGTCCTGTCAGGAGGTGGAAAACCAGGAGAATCTATCTCAGCAGAAAGGAGCAGTTTGGGATGTTCTCAGCATAGCTGGGAGCAGCTCTGCTGTGCTGCCTTCATCTCTATTTATGCTCCATCTTCCAATAATACATTTTCTTAGTGGTGAGGGTTTCATTTTGGGAATCAGTCCTGTGTGGAATGCTGGTGGTTTATTTATAAAAACAGGTCTAGCACTTGCCAAGCTCAACAAGGACTTGGTGGAGAAAAGAGGGATGCCAGTGCAGGAATGGCACGTGATCCTTAGAGAGCTGAAATGCCACTCCTATATGAAATAATGGCTAAACATTTTCAGAGACAGACAAATAGTTTCCATGCTGGGCCTCTGCAGCCAAACCCACCTCACCCTGAGAAGAAATGCAGCTTTAAGTTGCTCAAATACCACAGTCCTAAAGAGAGATATGAGGGCATTGACTTGAGCCAATCTCTCAAGTCTCCAGGGGTTTGAGGCCAGGATCCAGCCAGTGCTGCTTTGCCTAATCTAGAACTGATAATTCCCATTTCCAGGGTAACAGAGCCCATGTGATGATGTCCCTGTAGATGATGTTGCTAATGCTGCTGTAGCAGTTGCTTGTAGAGCTGTTGTAATAAAACATAGCTGCAGAATGCACTCAAAACTGCTTAAAACTCCACTTTTCATACCAAGGTGATGTTTGCTGGAGCTCAGGTGCCACCCTGATCCTAGAAAGAGATGCATGGTTTTGGCTGTTAGCTGAGCAAATAGCAGTGAGATTCAAATTGGTGTGTTCCTGGGAGGCCTCATCAGCTGGATGCAGCTTCCTGACCTCACCAGCTTCCAGGAACTCTTCACACAAAAGGTGAAGCCAAGGGAAGTCTGTGCAGACTTTGAATTTTCTCTTTAGCATCCTTGTGGTAAGTGTCTGTTCTTGGCTCTGTTTGAGACAGGATACTGGGCAAAACAGACTTTCTAACACATTTTAAGGACACAGGGAAGTCCTTTGACCTGTGAGAACTTACTGTACACAATTGAAGTACCCAGAAAACAGTGTCTGAGCAGAAAAGCTTCACTCTTGTGACAGCCCAAGGAACATTTAGCTGCTTGTCCCTTGGTAAAGAATTTGACTGTTGCAGGCTGGGGTTGGGAGGGAAAGCTGTGACTGTGCCTGTCTGACCTGATCCAAAGTCTGGCCACTTTCCAGCAGCAGGATGAGGATTTTGGACATTGCCTGGCACAGGACACACTGAGCCATCCTGCTGCTGTACAGCAGCAAACGTTTGAAGAATGGCTGTTCTCGAGAGGATGAAAGGGAACAACTTGAACCTGTTCTCAGTGCAGAGCTTTAAAGGTTTTTGATGGTAGGTTCTTGTGCATCACATCCATCTTGGGTAGAAACTGCAGAGGAGTAATGGGGTTGCTATTTGCTTATCTGTTATGATAAACACTCAGAGCTGCTCTGAGAAAACTCATGTCACAAGAGCTGTTTCATAATGTTGGTTTATGAGCTCTTGGATCTCACCTCACACAGGGATCCACTGGTGCTTCAGCTCTTCTCTCTGCAATGCTCAGCTCTTGATGTGTCCCTATGGACAAACCAGCCTTCCCCACTCCAGACCATGGTAATGGCATTTAAATCTCCGTGATGTTTACAGGTCAATATGCAAATGATATTAAATTAGGAACACTCTGGATCTCTGAGCTGAGAGGTGTCTTTAGGAAGGGTTTGGAAATTGAGCTCAGCGAGTGCACTCAGATCTTTTGAGTTAAACTCAAGGGAGGAAAGCCAAGAATCAGGAATGATTAGGCAACCAGACCTTGTAGGGATCTATTTATCATTCTTTCTTTGAATGTTTTACTAAAAGACTTCGTTGGTTCTCTGCCACAGGCTTGACTTGTCAGGTTTCAGTTTTGGGGTAGAAATTAGGATTGACACTCTATTTTTTTGCCCCATTTCTGAGCTTTCACCTAACACCGTAAAAGCCAGAAATCTGTTCACCTTTCCATGAGATGGTATTTCTGTTCCTGATACCGCTCTGATTACAGCAGCTGCATAAACATCTTTATACTCCCAGCCAAAAGCCTGCACAGAACTATGATTTGGCATGCCCAAAGGCTGGGCTGAATTCTTCTCCATGTGAATGCCAAACCCCCTGAGGAGTGAGGCAGCCCCGGGAAGTGCCCGGTCGGAAAGCTGGCGGCCCCGGCGGCTGCAGGTGCCCTCCCAGACGCTTCCCCACATTACAATGAGCAGAGGAGGGAGTTTCCTGCTCCTGCTGGAGCCCAGCCAGTCACTTTCTCATCATCCATATTCTTAAGTGGAAGAGCAGATGGATCAGTTGCTTCCTAGATACGACGCAAACACGGATGCATTTGCAGACAGAGCTGCTCTTGTTTTGAAAGGAAGCGTGAGGCTGACCTGTGTGAGGAGCGGCCATCCCTTGGCTCTCCCTCTTGCCAGGGCTGAGTATTCCCCTCACACCATCCCTCAGGCTGTGCCAACTGCCCACTGTGCTCTCCAGCAGCTCCTCAGTCTGTTCTTACTGGCCCAGCCACAAAACCTTCATTTCTCCCATATTTTTTATCTTGTAGCTCAGTGACTTCCTTATTTTTCTATGTTATGTGGATCACTTTTTCTCTCCTTCAAATCCTGCTTCCCTTCCCTGCATCCCTGTTCAGCTGTAAAGCAAAGTGTCACAGGCTCTCTGCAACTCTCTTCAAGCTGCACTCAACAGATGCTTCTGTAACTTCAGGTTTTGGCATGATTAAAAAGTGGAGGAAGAAGCCTGGGAGCTTTAAAATAGGTGTGGGGTTGAAGCTGGCATGAAAACAAAAGCAGATACAAGTCACATCCTATTTTTTTCCCCTTGAACCAAAGCAGAATCAAAACATCCTTTTGCTTTAGTCAAATTAAAACAAAATAGAACAAAATACTGCTGTGAGTAAACAGAGCTGTTGACTTGTCACTGCAACCCTCAAAATCATCAGCTGTGTGTGAGCTGCAGGAGAGCTGTGACACTGACATGGGTGCAGCAAACAGCCCCTCCTTGCCCATGGGCCACCACTTCCCGTGCCTGGGAGGCAAATTTAAGTAGAAAGGGTGTAAACCACAACTATGAGTGTGTAAACCACAACTCTGAGTGTGTGGTTATTATGTAAAGCTTGAGAGAGCACTGCTCTACTGCGTGGATTTTGCCATAGCCCTGAAGAGGGGCTGCACTGCTGGCCCAGCCTTCAGTGCTGCTGAGCTCACGGCAAGTGCTGGCCCCCGGGCACCTCCAAACCCTGCACCCGCGTGTGCTGGGCCATGGATGAACACAGGGCTAGGGCAAAGCTGCAGTTTCTTTTCCCTCTTTCCGCAGCTTCAAGCCGGGCAGAGCCGCTGTCCCACCTGGCGGAAGGAGACCCGCGCCGGCAGGGGATGCTCGGGGGGGGACAGGGCAGCCCGGGATCGTTCCCGGTGGCAGCCCCGGGCTGGGTGGCGGCCCCGAGCAGGGACAGCCCCTCCGCTCGGTGCCGGCGGCGGAGCCCGGCCCTGGGCTGGG